>CM046454.1:4763896-5296396 GCA_025506515.1 Flaveria trinervia | reverse complement strand
TTTAAAAAGATGACAAGTGACAAAAGAAATCTTTTTTATTAATATTTATATATTATAGATTTTATTAACTTGTGACATGATATTAATTTAAATATACACAATGAAATCAGTTTAGTGTAAGGATTTATATATATTATATGAATTGATCATGCCCAGAATTCATATAGCAATTTGGAATTTTATCTATTCCATAGGTGATTTTCTTATCTATAAAAGTCTGTTTTTGAGTAGTATATATGAATATGATTTACGGTTAAATTATTTAAACAGTCTTATATATAATAAATTATGATGCCCACATGATATATGTAAACACACATACATAAACACAAAGAAGAAAAGACATTAATCATGTACTTTTAAACCTTTTCTATATTACAACTTCATTCCTTTTTTGCTTCTTTCATGAAAACCTCAAAAGATTGTATGCATATGCTTTGCCCATATCTTCTCCTACACTCACTTCAATGTCCAACAGTGTTTGATGTCCAAAATCAAACACATATTGCTGTAATATATCACCATTACTTCTTTCATTGAAACTTGTAAAAATTGAGCTACCCTTTTATCCAACAAATCTATTAATGAGCTTAAGTTTTGAAGTTTGCTTGATTAATATTATGAGTTATAATTTTTGCTGATTTGATCAATGAGAGTGCCAACTGACCAACTGTT
Source organism: Flaveria trinervia (assembly GCA_025506515.1). Taxonomy (NCBI): domain Eukaryota; kingdom Viridiplantae; phylum Streptophyta; class Magnoliopsida; order Asterales; family Asteraceae; genus Flaveria; species Flaveria trinervia. Next base: position 5,295,721 of record CM046454.1, on the reverse strand, counting down.
GTTGATGAAGACAAAATCATGCAGCATCCAATGCAATGCAATCAAATCATATCAAATCAATCACACCAGTACAATTCAATTGCTAATTCTAGGGTTCATAACAGTGATTAGTGAAAGAATTCAAAGATATTGAGGGTACTTTGTCTCTAAAATCTATCAAGATTCAAAATTCAAAACACTATGACCCATTTTACCCTCTCCCCAAGACATAAACTATTCATCACTTACTGATTCCAAAGATCAGACAGACAAACACACATTCATGGTTCATTAATTCCACCACTATCAATCTAATCTCACATCGTCTACAAATTAAACGACTGTTTGAGGTCGCTTTAAACAGTCGTTTGAACGTTTAAGGCTTGTGTTTTAGCTCCTTCTTTCCAAACGGTCGTTTGAGGATTCGTCAAACAACCTTTTGGTGTTGAGATTGCTTATTTAACTTTAAGGGTGGTGCAGAACAACATACTAATCTATGAAAAGAAAAAAAAAACAAGAACATTAATGAAACTCAAAGATTAAGATTTACAGTTTGTGAAACAGATCAAGATTTTACAATTTTGTGTTTATATAAAGATTTGTTTGGTGATGTGCATGCAGAATGAAAACCCTAGATCTATATCAATCATAAGGTAATGATGACAAAGGTTGAAGATATAAATATCTCAGATTCTTGAAGGCCATCATCATGATGATAAAATTAGGGTTTATAAAAGACAAACAAAATCTATAAAATCCAAACCCACAAACCCTTTTTCAATTAGTTTTCAGATTTCATAGAGTAGCAATGATTACAAAACCTTTTTGGTAGGATTCTGTTTTCTGGGTGTTTGACAGAGTTAAACTAGAGTCAAACAATGTTTATCATCATTACACCCACCTTCTTCTTCATCTGTCATCACTATACAAAACACACAGCAAAAAGATCATAAAAAGAGGCTAAAAAACGTTAATTTTAGCTGAAAGAACACAAACCCACATCAGAAATTGGGTGTTTTCATGATGGGAACATCAAGATGCAAGAAAGTTCGAAGCTTTTTGAATCTTTTCGAATCGGGAAGCCACAATTGAGGGGAATGAAGCCTGGTCCGACGTCACCAGATCAAGAATCTCTCCCCGTAATTAAACAGTCAATTTTATCTGCATCCATCGCTCATCAAACATAATAAGCGATGGTAGCGTTGACTGTAATAATATGATATGATATGATATTGATATACCGGGAGAAAGATCGGGCTTTCTGGTGGCCTCGAGCCAGACAACATTCCCCTCAAAAGATGAAAAGGTTTTCCCTTTGAATTGTTTGTTTGTTGTTCATCTTTTGGGTGTGAAAATGGTGATGGTGAAGAGATGATAAATAAAGAGGTGTGAAGGGTAAGGAATGGTGGTGTGCATAAAAGGACAAGCAGAGTCATAAAGCCAAACCAACAAACACCCGCCCACTCTGCAAGAGAAATGCAACCTTCAATTAATACAAACATGACACAAAGTTATTAATTTCCTAATACTTAATAGTTGGTCAAGTTTATAATTATTTAGGTACCTTAAAGGTAATATATAAAGATTTATGTTTCATTAGGGTGTAAAATTGTGTCAGGTTAACAGGTTTTATGTTTAGCAAGGTGATCGAAGGTAGTTAGTTTCAAAAGGATCAATGGTAATGTATCCGGTCATACTTAAAATCATGTATTTTATAACATACTTAAGCGGGTCAGGTTAGTTGGTTGGTTGTAAGGATTAGTAAATGTTAAACAAGCTTATGGGTTATAAATGAATGTCACTCTACTGATATAAATAGTTAAACATGTTATGAAATAGATTGAATTAAATGTGTTTAATGGATCTAAGTTTGACCTTTAGAGTAATCACCTTCTAGTTCTTTTATTATAGGTTAAATTGTTTGATGGGTTGATCAATTTAATTAGATCGTGTTAAGAATTATCAGCCCTAAATTACTCGAGTCTTTTTTGTGTATGTTGCTCATTTCTCGAGTCTTTTATGTGATCCAGAGTCATGTGCAAAGCCTTTTTAGAGTACATAGTACCGAGTACTTGTCAACTTTTGGCTCGTGTTGTATATTTTAATGATTTCTAGAAGGGGATATTTGCTTAATCTAATCTTAATTAGTATGAAGCTCGTGTTAAATATACTAAAAAAAGTTCATATAAATCAAAAGATTTTTAAATTTCAAATGTAAAATGTATGCAGTTTACGAACTACATCGGCAAACATCTGTGGAAAAATAAGTGGATTAAACATCTGCAATCTGCAAGAAGAAAATTATTTGATTTTTAACATCTACAAACATCTGTAAAAGAAGAGGTGGATGCGACGACGACAATGGGAGCTGGTGGGTGTGATGGCGATTGTGGGAGATGGTGGGTGTGACAGCGAAGGCGCTAGGTGGTTAGTGTGATAGCGACCAAGAGGTATGCTAATGGAGAAAGGGAGGTGGAGGTAGGAAGGTAGATGTGAGTTGTTTTTAGGGTTTGAGAAAAAAAATAAAAAAATAGGTTAAAGTATGCATCTAAAAAGAGATCATAAACTTTTTAATAAAATATATTAAAAAACAAACAATCTTCTATTTACGCAAAGTAAACAAGAGATAAGAAAATAATCTTTTTTAAAAACAAACACAATCATACTATATAGAAAGGTTCTATGATATTTCTAATGTACATAACATTTTGTTTTCAATACGGTCAATTAAAATGACCTATATTGATTAACATGGGTCATAAACAATATTTCTAATCAGAAAAATATTTGGTAATCTTGTTTTGAGGAACGAAATTGGAGACCTATTTTGGTTAACTTTTGATGATTAACTATTTAATTAATTAATTTATTCGTTTATGATTTTTAATTGAGCACATTGAATTATTTTCTCTAATTTTATTTAAGTTCCCCTATGCATCGATTGGGACTCATCATGACATAATCATGTCATCACTTGTCAATTTCCTCATTTATTGACTGTAAACTAAAAGTTATTATTTTAAATCTACAATTCAGAAACATTTATTAATAAATTTCAGTAGAGGAATATTTAATTTCTGAAATGCTACACTTTATTAATAAACTATAGCATATATATAAAAAGTGCTCACCAACTATCATGAAAAGAAAATGATTGGAATACTGTTATTATAAAAGTAGTAATTGTTTTATAAGAAAAAGTTTGCTTATTAACTCAATTAAAAAAATATGTTAAGGGGTATTGGTTTCATACATCACTTGAATTATTTACATTACCCCAAACTGTCGTCTAGTAGTGATAAAATGGAGTTTACAACGTCTATAAAATATAAACTACAACTTGTTTACGTTTAAGTTGTAGTTTATAGTATTTTGCTATTTTCTTCTTTTTATTTTTTAACATTTAACCAAAAATTATATTATTTCTTGAGTATTTTTTATTACTTAATAAATTGATCTTTAAAATACTAAATTTTATACTTTTATATATAAATTTACTTTTTAAATAATTATAATATCTATAACTCTCAAATATATTGTTATGACCTACTTATTTTTATCTTTATTTAGATGTTAATTTTTAAACCGACATTAAATGATAATGTATAACTCATTGAAGCACACACATGCAAAACATTAAATTTACTTCGCAAAAAACCTTATTTGGAAACAGATGTGGAGATGCAAAATTGAAAAAATCTCCAAATTAGAGATGGACATGAAGACTACTCTTAACTATAAAATTTAAACAAACTTGTAGCGATGAGATTTGTTTGATTTTATGCTTAGATCACTCACATGTAATCACAATTAGGTTTTGGATTTGTGTTATACATTTGCATGTATCATCTTAAAACATTTTGATAAAAAATCATAACAATATCATACTCAAGATATTAATATTCCCTATTCTATTCTATGGTATATTTTTATTTAAAAAAAGGTAAGAAGTAAACAAAAGTTATTTCATTCAAAATATTACTCAAACAAGATTTAAACCTGCTAAAAGTCATCAATTGTGACTATATGCATCCATATAATTATGTGATATAATCAAGCAACCTGTATATCTAAATATCATGCTAAAGTTAGAATTTTATGTTAGTCACACATTATATTATATAACTACCTGGGTGTCCGCGCAATGCGACAGGGTGTCAATTTACATCCGTCACATGCATTTAATATATTGTTATTCTTGTAGTGTTTTACAAAAGTCTATTATGTTTTTTTCTAAACTAAAATTTAAAACACTAAATAAATAGATTATGCATGGCTACTTGTACATATATGCATTAACTTATCGTATCTCATAAAATTCAGATCTATTCATCAAAAAATTTATACCAAAATGTTTAAAAAAACACAGGTTAAGTTGTAGTCTGAAAACGTTTTTAAATGTGATATATTAAAATATATAACTGAAATCTTAAAAATATTCTGTTTTTTTTTTTTTGTTTATGGGTAGATAATATAGATCTTTATGCAAGTGTAAGGTTATTATATAACTAATTATAAGGGATAATTTCTAAATAATGTTATAAATAATATTTTATCTAAAAAATAATTGTATCTTATGCATTAAATGTAATAAGTGTTTTAATTTTATAGTATATTAAAATAACTCTCTCATATACTTTACATATAGTGTAGATTATATTAACATTCTTGATTAGTAATATTTAGTATTTAATTATGGTATCGATTAGATTTTTTAAACGTATAAAGTTTGTTTGAGATGCATTTTTATCAAAAGGAAAACAAAAACCAACCTCACTTACTTTTTCCTTTAAAGCTTAATAGCTTTCGAGAGAGAAAGAAATAACAAATTAGAATTTAAGCTTGTGCTCACTGGGCCAAAAGTTTGGGGTAATTGGGCCCGATAGTCCATTTTCATAACTATTAATTTGTCATTGAAACAAGTTAGCAACCATACACTCACATCTGATACAAATAATCTAAAGGTGAAAAAAAACAGGTTTCAGAACCGGAACCGTCACCCGAACCAAACCCGAACCGGTACATATAGAAACTGGTTTAGAATCAATAAGAATCGTAGGTTCCTAACCGGTACCTACTTGAAAGGAACCGATTTGGAATAAAATAGGTTTTGTGCACTCTATACATCATACACACTCCCGTATGCAACTATGCATCGTCATGAGCAAAGCATTAAGGGGTTCAGGAGGGCCCCTGCCTCCCCTCTATTTCTTTTCATCAGTAGTGTTAATTTTTGTTTCAGTAATGTAATTCTTTTATATAATGAGTTAACCCCGCCCTCCACCCCTCTTAAAAAATTAATTTCGGGCCCGCCCCCTTGTGAAAATATGCAAACTTCGTCATTGTGATAGTCCCAAAATGTCAAGCCAATTAGAGGGGTGGGAGTTGTTCTAGGTTTCTCCGGTTCCCGGATTGCCACACTAGCTTTTTTTGTTTTTTTTTTTTTGTTTTCTCGTTTGGCACGATGTTGTCCTACTTTCCCCTCGGTTCCCCTATTTAACTAAAAAAAGAGGTGGTGTTGCCTGATAAAAATTCACAATAGAGACATTCTGGTTACATGGGCGTGGTGTTCCCACCCGACCCTGTTTTTTTTTGGGGCTCTTCCCGAACTCCACTCCGTATCCCCGTATAAACATGAGTCTATTTCTATAAAAGATTGTTTTCACGAGTCAAACGAGTAATCATCGTCTCATTTGACAACACCTTAGAAGCACTTTGCTTTGATAAGTTACACTTTGTATAGAAGACGTGTGAAATCCTTCAAGTTCTTCGTGCATTCATCTCAAACATTCCAACAACATCAAACATTCAATCCATGAAAACTAATTTCCACTATGACAGAAATCATGTGAAATCCTTATATAAGGAGAAACCATCACAACGATTTGTTGAATCCTGTGTTACGTATAAGTATGTGTTACGTACATAGATGTAACTACAAACAGTTACATATTCTGTTAACAGTTTGCACTTCGTTAGTAGTTAACGAAGCTAACGCTATAAACAGTTAGTCAATGAGCATGCTTGAATACATTCAATTCTTACACAAATCGATGCATTTGATACAACATTATATATTAATATAACAAAATATGTCATCATCCTAAACAACTTTTATTATGTTTTAGGAAATGAGAGTAAGTTTTGGTTTTATTTATGATTTAATGACGAATTACAGCAACGGTTTCGTGGTGTAGTTGGTTATCACGTCAGTCTAACACACTGAAGGTCTCTGGTTCGAACCCGGGCGAAGCCATATTATTTTTTTCTTCAAGTTCACTTTGTCACCAAAATGAGTGGGGTTTCTTTCACACCCAAGTTGAATAGTTGATCACTGAAGCGAAATCCAGTCCACGGGAACTTAATTCTCGTCTCTCTTCGTAACTACATTTTCAACGAAGCTTAAAATCATAAGAACCAAGTGCTTCGGCGTACAAAGTTATTATTATCTTTGTGTTCCTTATCATGTGTTTGACAAAAGTTCTCAAGTATAACTAGTTGCTATTAGGATCACGGTTCACTTCATGAGTCAAAACGTTAAAAGTGAATCTTGAAATTGAAATGCTAACTCAAGATTGTGTTTTTAAGGGTGTTTTCCCTTAGTTGTAAGGACATGTGCAGAATTCAACTTTTGAAGATGAAAGCGGTGCACGAAATTGATAAGCATACGGACTTAAAGATTTATAGTCATCAGGGAGATGGTTTTTCGGGTAAAAACCGTAGTTGCTACAACCGGTTTACTTTTTAAAAGTATCATACTCTGTATTGTACAGTTTTGCTACAAATTTGTTTTTATAAATAACCACAACTTTAGACAGTGATAACCAAGTTTTTTAAGTATATTATAAAAATAATTTAAGTTTTGTTTATCTTTAAAGTCACTCAACTTTTATTTGTTATTCTAGTCTCATATAACTGTTTTCATAGATGATAAATAGTTTTATAAACAAACGAGACAAATTAAACAATAAATATTAGTTACTATTTAATAATTGTTTCCCAATCTAACTTAATTGAACAATTGTATAACTTGATTATTATCTAGTTAATTATTTTTAACTATTGTCTCATTTTTTAAATTAATTTAAAAAGAATTATACAACATTAAAACACCTATAGATTGAAAGCCTCTTAGACTTGGTACCTCCTTTCATAAATAGAGAAACCTTCTTCACATTTAACACATTTAAGGAGGTTCAATTCTCTCTATCCCTGGCTCGCACATTTTACACACGCACATGAGGCTCCGACTTGAGTGTCGGTGCATATTTTACACGCGCACATGAGGCTCCGACTTGAGTGTCGGTGTGTCTACGAAGCTTATGGCTCTTTGGACCCTCTAACATAGGTTTTACGTGTGGTTGCAGAGAATTGCTTGGATTTGAGGATCGGTGGAATGAGTTAAGATTATGTTACTCTTCATGTTGGAACATCGACCAGACTGAGGACTTTGTGCGTGGGATTTGTTTCTTCACAATAAAAGCAAATGGTTTGCCAAGGTATTGGTAGTATAAGAGTTGCAAATCTTGTGTTGCTCGGGAAGTGATAACTATGTCCCTTGCAGGAAATCGATCATTGGTACATGGGGAAACAAAATGAAAACCAAGGAATACTTCGCACAAATCAACATCAATTTTAAGGGGTTGTTAAGTGCAAAATTAACAATGGAAATCATGCTTTATTCTGGCTTGATCATTGAAATGATATGGGTCCCTTAAAAGAAGTGTATTCGCTTCTATATTCTTTTGCAGAGTGTAAAAACATGACGGTGGTGAACATGCTTAACAATCTTGGTGACATGAGTAATCTCTAAGTGTTTCAACAAAGGCAAGGTGTAACTTTGATATTTCTCATGTTTTGTAATGTTTCTTTTGTTTAGCTTCTTGCTAGCTTAATAAAGTTGCCTTTTCGCTGCTTTAAAAAAGGCTAAAAGATGATTGCAGCATTTTGCTTGCAAATGACTCGTAAACTACACCTTCTAATGGGAAGATAATCATTGATGAAAAAAATTTAACGAATGAAACATCAAGTATCATTAAGCATTTCAAACATATCTCGAAGAATCATGTATCATCATGAAGCCTCGTGAAACACCTCAAAAGGTATGCCAAAAAACCTCATGAAGCGTCACAGACCATCATGAGGTTACTTTTTATATATAAAGGGTGTTATGATTTATGAGAAATTAAAGATAATCTGAAACATACCATATTTCGATAGATGCATTAGAATATAGATGCATTAGACCTTTAAGTGATGCAAAAAGCCAAATCTAAAATTACAAGATTTCTATAAGATGATCTGAAACATATCGTATTACTATCGATTGGGTAACGTCTAAGGTTTAGGGTGTAGTAAGACAGTAATGTCCGAACCAACAATATGGAAAGCAATATAGGAGATCCATAACTCAAATAGTCAACACATAATCGAAATATGCAGAAGATGTATGGACAAAGCATTAAATGGCAGTGTGCTTGTATGAAGAGAATATAAACTTGTATTATATGAGAGACCATGTAATGCAACAACTGCCTACCTGATGTGTGACGCTGCTACGGTAAATAACAATGTCCAAACACACAGCCTATAAATGCTCTCTCTATAGGATTGTGAGTATTTAATTCTCTCGCATCTGCAGTAAAATGGCTCTCTCTAGAACTGCTCCTGACTTACTCGAATGTACGAGAGCTAACACTGGTGGCAATGCTAACGGTGTTATTACTAGTCTTAGATCATAACAACCATACCTTCAAGCACTTAGGAGGTGTGAATAAAGAACAACAGATACTTTGTTGTAATATTTAAAGCCATCCGAGAGACTGATTCTTAAACCAATTTTTTACTAATTCCTAAACTAAAAACTACTTCAAGTGGCTGACGAAACCTTTATTAACCCTTATTCTAGAAGGGGTGAAGCTTCAAACATATGAAAGCATCTTCATTGAGGAGGGAAAAGTTATATTGCAAATGCAGGTAAGCACGCTCGCTTTTCAGCACCCTACGATGGTGGTGAAAGAAAGCAAAAGACGTCTTACCACAATTCTCGACATGGGCTAGAGAAAGTTGTCGGACGTGGAGTAAGATTGTCTTTTATAGATTGCTTCATCAAAAAGGCAGTACTTCGTAAAATACCAAGCGAGGGTGGTGTTCATCCATCAAGTGGTTAAATATTACAAGTTGGGATTCCGACATATGATCTTAGGTGATTAAAAATAACCTGATGGTGTTCCAATTTATGATCATAGGTGGCTAACAGTTACCCGTTATGATTGTCATCAGCCGAAACCTGATCTATAGGTTCCAAACAAGTGGTCTAAATGGTACAGATGTCAAAAAGATGCCAACCAACTTTCATTTACGTATCTCTTTATATTCGAACATATGCATTGTAGCAGAAACAGAAATGGTCTAGCGGTAGAAAGGAAAACTTCAATTGAAAACAAAAAAAAAGTTTACTATTTAAAGTTTCATGAATTCATTTCCACAAATAGACTGACCTGAGGGTGTAGCCCGGCCTCTTTAAGAGACAAAGATAGTTTGTCTGGACCGTAGAGAACACGAGGGAAGTTGGTGGCAAGAGTGTAATTTCCAATTTCTAAGGAGCTTGAAGAATCAACAAAGTCATACAGAGACTGTATTGTAGCAGTAGAATGAAACCTCCTACCCTTGCGCTCTCCGTTTGGTAATCTCACTAATACCTGAGATATCCATTAAAAGTAAAGTTATATTTACCTTATACGTCGAGTCATCCTATGAGATTTTAATAACGTAAGACGAGGAAAAAAAATACCTGTGTAACATCAGGCCCTTTTTCAGGTTCTTCGCCCAAGGATAAACCTTTCTCCTCACGCAATTTAACCAATGCAGCCTCTCTCTCAGCAGCTTCACGGGCTGCTTTAGCACGGGCCTCCTCTTCTTCTTTCTGCTTCCTCTCAGCTTCAGCGGTTTCTCTTGCAAGTCTTTCTTCTTCTCCTTCCTCTGTCGTTCCCTAGCCTGATGTGCCAGCATTAAAGTAATAATAATATCATATAACTGACGAAATATGTATTACGATGCAAATAAATGGTTGGGTAAAAACATACCCGATCAGCTTCAAGTGCAGCTTGATATGCAGCGTCTTGTTCCTCCCTCAAACGGATGTTGTTGATACGTTCCTCGGCCTCAAGTCTTGCAGCAACAAGGACTGTGGAACTTTCTTCTAGGACTCTCTGCAACAATGTTAGCATTTCTTCTGGCGATTTGGGCCCCTCAACCTACAACAAAATATAAACGGATGGTATAAGAACAAAAATAGAGAAAAAAAAAAGATTGGCTTACCATGAATGATATGTTGTTTAGAAGAAAGATGTTATGTAAAATAACAATTATGAACCACTGAATGTGTCTAGGATTCACTGTACATAACAAATCAACCAATCACATCCTGTCATGTGGCAGCTTAATGTGATGCAACCATCTCTCTTTTAAATAACAACCGCATTTCTCTCTCTTTTAAATATATATAATCATCATCACATCTAGGTTTCCAAAACGATTTGTTCGTCTCCCTAAATTGGCGTAAAATGATGAAATTTCCTTTGAAAGAAATCGCATCTTCCTCATTTTATCATCACATCTGGATTTCTTTAAAATTCCACTGAATTTGTTTAACCCAGATGATGCAATGAAGATGTTGATTTTAGGTCTGTTCTTGATTATTTTAAGGTCAATTACTTGGTTTTTATAGATAAACGCAACGTGTGGGTCTTCCTACTAGTTATGAACATAAATCAAATTAAAACTCCGTACACACCTCAAATCAAATAATAACTATCCAAGCAAATGAGGACCGCGACTAATATATGAGACATAGTTTTACTAACAAGCCAAGACAAGGTAGCACCCTGCAGACAAGTCCCATTAAGCAACGAACCTTAAATCCCTTTTATCTGGTCCGTGGATTTTATTAGAAAGGGCCAGAAACTGTGTACTTGTTCTTTTCACAAACAAGATGCTACCATGTCTCTGAAAACGAAAAGAAAACCCAAGATATGGGCTTTAACTGAGGGCAACCTCTATTCCTCAACTACATGCAGTTGTTCATGATAAAACCTCCCAATTATTCTGAAGAGGATTGCAAATGGATACTGGATACACACTTTAAATGAATCACTTTTCAAGTAAAGTTATGGTTACATATTGACTATTATGCGGTCGTATTATAAGGGTTCCCCTCAATCTATCATATAGTGTTGACTATCTTAAGCTGATTTGTAAAAGTCACCAATTAAATTTGAAGATATAAAATATATAGCCAAAGACATGACAAAGTATATTCTTACAACTCTCAAACGGGAAACGAGCATACCAATTCCGAAAGTTCATGAGATATAGAGAGTACAAAAGGTAAATAAGGCGCATAATAATAAACACATACATGTTTAAACTTTAAACTTTGGTTTCTGGTTCAACATTTGTTATGCTCCATTAACAGACTAGTCTATGAAAGAGCAATGAGTAATGTAAAGCCCATGTGAGGTTACAACATATATATAAGTTCAACCACAGCATATTGCATATGAGCAAACCTCCCCTTCTTATCTACTAATCAGACGTTCTCAAACTTAAAACTTGAAATCTAACCTCATGTTAACTCGATAAAAAGGGTGCTTTTCATTCATGATCTACTACTAATCCATAACTCCATCCTATAAGTTGCGACAGCGGATACTATACCATTTGTAAACTTAAACCATGTACAATGCAAACTTACACAATAAGTGTATAACCAAATGTACTACCATACATTGTCGTAATACCATGAATTTGACCTAAAGAGATCAAACTCACTATCCATTCCAAATTTGCCTTTAAGTTAAACTACTTGTATACGGTGCTTCATTTCAGTTAGGGTAAGCACTACTAAACTAATTACGTTTCGTGTTCTAACTTCTAATACTTTCAATCTTAAGCTGCATATAATCAGCATAGCAAGATAGCAACACAACCTTCAAATACACAGAAATGACAGATTTAAACTACTACAAACCTGCTGTAGCAAAGCAATCCTCTGATTCGTAGCTGCCATAACCACCGCGCAAAACGGAAACCTAGAAGCCTTCAAACTATTACTCATCTTAAACCCTTCAGTAGCCCTAATACTACCACCCCAAGCCACAAAGTTCTCATTCACAAAAGCCGATAAAACCTCAGAGCACAAAGTCTCCTCACAGAACGACGGCGTATCAGGATGCTCCGGCGAGTGCAAATACACAAACAACAGCTTAACTCCCTCCTCGACCTCTGCAAAGCGTCCATAAATCCTTCACGAACAAAATTCGGATGCCGATCGCCATACTCACGCTCAAACATCGTCACAAAACTCATCGCTTCCGACGCTGCAGCCGTCGCTAAAACCAAAGGAGCCGATGACGATTGTCCACCACGTCCAGAGCTATTCAACCCGATTACACCTAACGAATACGACAACACACCACCAGCAACCCAAAACCCTAGCCCAATCGCACTGGAAACTAACCCTAGGCTACCTGAGATTATAGAAATCGGAAGCGTGATAATCCTCCATGCTAAACCTGACGAACCTCCACCTCCGCTGTTGTTCACCGTTTCAGATCGCTCAAATCTCTCAATCGCAGCTTCGGCGACAGTGTCTCCGGTGGCGCCGGTGGCGGAGGATGCACCGGTGGTCGGATTATTGTCATCGGAGTTCGATGTGGATGTAAAACTCGAGATTGCTAATTCGAGGTCCCATCCATGGGCGGAGAGGATCTCCGTGCACAAATCGACGTCTTCTACGCCTGTAATCGCTTGAAAATACGACAATTTGTCGGATACATCGCTCATTATGTTCAAATCAGTGCTGAAACTGATGAAATCAATAGGTTTTGTGACGATTTGATCGATGAAATGATGGAATTAGGGTTTGATAACGATCTGTGATGATGAATCGCTAGGTGATGTGAGATTGGTGTTTGCGATGTTATCGATAGAACAGATGAATCGATGCTTGTTGTAAGTTGTAACCATGAGTGTGTTGGTGGTTTACTCCTATCAATAGACCATGTGATGATATGTGAAATGACCAAACTTCTCTAAATGTGATCTCGAGTATGTTAGGCTATGTGTTGCCGGATCCGCGAATCAGGGCACGAGCCACCCGGTCACCCTGGTCGCGCACACCGCAATCAATGAGCGCGATCAATGGGCGCAATCAGGTTCGTGAGGGCGTGACTAAACCACTGATGACTAATTGATCGGAGGCTCTATCTAGTATTTAATTAACATTCATTTAGCGTCACATGTCGAAATATTACAAAAAACATCACATCTCACAACACCTAGCCTTATAGAGGTAAGTGAGTGTGGGTTAAGCCGATTGTGAGTTGCTTAAAAAGATATACTCGTTATAAGCTAGTATCAAACTGAGTTTACTTGAACTCATAGTGAGCTTAAGAATCAATTTGTTTAAAGACTAAGCTCGAGTCCAGGCTATACTTATCAAATTTAAATCGATTAGTAAACAACGTTAATTTTTAAAGTATTCACATCAGTTTTCTATCATCATACCTATAATTTATCTCAAAATTATTATTTATTAAATTTATTTCTTTTTTTTATTTCTCACATCTAAATTCAATATACCTGTAGGTAACCTTAAATTTAAAGAAATGTTAAATTTTCCTCTAAATTTTTTAATAATAGTAGGAATAGGTTATCTCATGTGGGATCAAATTACACAAGTTATTACAAATCTAATCTTTTAAAGTTTGAAGATAAAAGATAGTTATGAGAAACAAAAAAAGCTATAAATCGGAGGTACAGAATATTAAGTAAGTTCAAATATTGTTCAATTCAATCTCTATACTAATAAATATATATAAATTCGCACACTTGTTATCATTCCTGTCCATCTGATAATTGATTTTCTCGCTTCTCCCTCCTCTCAATTATGAATGCTATAATAGTTATATTAATTAATAATAACTATCTACAATTAAAAGTTCAAATATGTTAACTTCAAAATTTCAAATGTGTAACACATGAGTTTATTCAATCCGTATAATACACAATAGTTAAGATATAATTTTTTATATTATAAACCATGTATCAATAAATTTATTTTGTGCGTGTATTACACGAGATTGTACCCTATAGAATATTCAATATTCGGCCAAAATGTTAATATTATAGTAAATTCTGGTGGGCCTAAGTCTAGAGGCAGGCAGCCCAACTTTGTTTTAGAACTTTAACTAATGACCCATTACATGTCTTATGGTTCATATTCAATATTTTTATTCTTTTATAGTTATTTTATAAATTATTAATTAGCTACATATAAAGAAATCCATGATATCATACAAAAGCAAAAGGAGTAGCACGCAATAGACATAACAGCAATAGAAGTACGTAGTGGCATGAGCAACAACAAGAGTGTGAGTATGAGGAGTAGGAGTATGAACAACAATTTAGTAAAATCAGTAGTAACAACAATAGTAGTAATGACTCAATAACATAAAGAGCATCATAATATGATAGTAGTATGAGAAACAACATTAGCTGCACCAACAACAATGTAGTTTGCGACACTAGAACGATTGTTGGTATAAAAGGACAGTAGCTTGTGACATTCTAAAAATGCATGACTAATAAAATTTCATGAGGAACATTGTTATGTGATGTTTGAGAACATAAAGTGACATTTATATGACACCAATATCTGCAAATCTGTATATGTATCTTTTTATATGTCTGTTTCAAGATAGTGGGGTCACATACTCATATACTCTAAAAATGAACCAAATTTTATAATAAACCTGGGTTAGCAAAGACCAATGAGGATTGAAGATATTATAGTCAAGTTGAGCGTAGAGACCATTTCATAACAATATACATCACAACGTCAACTTTCATACTTACATATATTTTAATAATACTGATAGTTAGTGTAATCAAAAACTTTAACAAGCATCTATTGTTGAGAAAAAAAATAAAATCCATGTAATTGTATATATACCTAAATGATTTGGGTAATTTAGTCTTATAACATATTATCTTTTTGATATTTAAATGAAAAACTTAATAATGCTATGGGATTTCTTTTAAATGTTTAAATGATGGACTAATATTTTTCAAATTATAAAAATATAATGTTTAAAAGAAAAAAATGGCATTACATACTAGTTTTCTCAAATTTCCCATAAATTGATTAAAACTTTACTTCTTAGAGTAAAGTTTATGCTTTTACATAAGGACCAAGAAAGTGTACGTGTGATTTGTCCTTTATTTAAAAGATCATCTAATAAAAATATCATCGTACAAAGATACAACAAGATCGACCCAACATTATACAAGTGGTGTAGAATGATATAGAATATTGGTCGTTGGTGGCCCTATAATGTCATGTGGATATAAGTATATAACAATCTTATGAATCACAAGGTCACCATCCATTCTTAGGAAAAACAAAAACATTTGCTACACACTTCATTGATCATAGGGTCATTAATGTAGGCCTCCATGTTTTTACCAATATGCCTTTCAAATGCTCTATCCATAAAACACTAGTATGTAGACCAAAGGTTATTTTGTACAACTAAAAGAATCCTTTATCGGTGTAGAATGTCGTCTTGTCTTCATCCTCTAATATCAGTTGAACTTTGTGATACCCTTTGTAGCACCTAAGAAACATGTATACATGTAAGAAGCTAAAAATTCACTTTCGGATCTATTACAAATAAAGGATATGAGTCTTTGAGACAAATGTTATTGAAATATTTGAAATCAAATCACATTCTGCATGTTCCATCATGTTTTTTTCATTATTGGATGTGCAATCCACGTCTCATATCTAACCTCCCTTACGGTTCCAATTTTAACCAGCTTTCGAATAGCGTTGGGTCAAACCTAAAGCTAATAAAGCTAAAGCTTTGGGCCTTCGATTTTAAAGAGCCTCCAAATTTTATGTATAGTGATTATACATGTAAAATTTTGACAGAATATACACGTTATTAATCTAGTTGGGCCTTCAATTTAATAAAAGTTTATCATTCTCCTCTTAAGATATTATAAACTAATTCTAGTAAACCCGTGTTACACGTGTTGAATAAAAAATATTAAATAAAATAAAATTTTATCAATTACAAATCGATAATTTAAAATAAGATATGATTAAAATCTTTATCTATAATAAATAAATAAAATTTTTATTCCAAAACAAATATTTTAAGAAATATCATACTTAAAAATTTTCTTATTTTAACTCTCAATTTTAAATATTATTTGTTTATAAAAATTTTACTTTTTAAAAACACAAATTGTAAAATATTTTGTATTTTTAAATAAGGTTGATAATCTAAGATTTTTTTATAATTTTATGAAAAATTATTTCCTTAGAAATAACATTAGTAAAAATATCTCTTTCTTAATTTATTTAAAAATACTTTAATCTAAAATATATTAAATAATATTATTGATAATTAAAGTGATTATTAAATATGAAAGAAAAGCGGAAAAAAAAATTGGTGAGAAGGAATATAATCTTAACATGTGTCCCTTCTAGATACATTTTTATTAGAGTAAGTATACAAATACGGATTAATAAAAAAACACAAATGTTATTTGTTACATCAAGCGGCAATTTAAAACATAGATTTGCGAGTGTTCCTTGAATCTAGTTCTTAGTATAAACTAGTATTAAGCCATCGCGTTGCAACGGGAGATGTAAAACCATGTCAAGTAGCACCAATGCCACACGACTGTCAGTGAGCACCTACACCAAAAAACTCATATTAAAAAAGAAATAAAAAATGAAAAAAATTTAATCGTACGAAAAATAGACATAAAAACGTTGAACCACATAGGCGAAACGTAAAACATATAAAACAATAAGTCTATCTAGGATCACTGCGTTGCGATGGTGTCGTTGAATGGGAAAAAAATAAGCTTAAAAACGTTGAACCACACACGCATGTTGCAATGTGTTAACTCGCAAATTTTATACCGAAACGTAAAAGAGAAAATTTGTAAAAATATAAAAATTATAGGAGACCATAGTTGAAAGTAAAAAAAATATTGAGATTAAATTATAAAATATATAAAAGTATTTTGTTAAAATAAAAAGTTAAAGATTATAAAAAGAAAAAAAAACAAAAAAACAAAAGATGAATACAAATTCACTAAGCATAATGTACAACATATGATGTACAACTAACTTGGTAATTAGTATATGTTAAATTTCTTTTTACCAACTCTCTAGTTAGTGTTTAAATTCTAATTTACAACTCATAGTATTTAGTCAATTGTTTAGTAGAAGTTTGCATTTAAATATATATAATTGTAATGAAAGCATGAAAGGGATCATATGAAAAAGCAAAAGAATGAAAAACCGAGAAGTGAACGTTAAATTATAAAAATGGTTTTATTCAAATTACAAAAAATAAATAAAACAAAAAAAATAAAAAAATGGGTGGTAACCATACATATTCGATTATGTTAAAACAAAATGACAAATGTACACAAGTCACAAGGGACTAAAGGTAGTGTACGTGTAATTGTCCTTTATTTAAAATATTCTAATACAATTAAAAACGTCAACAAACTATTATCATCGTCGCATTTATTATTCAATTGAAAATTAAATTTAAATCGTACATTTTTGTCATGCATAAAACGCAAAAGTTAAAACCATATTATATTATTATATTGTGGTTACAATTCAAACCTGAAATTTAAAACGTGCAATATTAAGAGAATGCATTTATAAAGACCAACAAGTGGTCACCTCTCCTTTGTTTCACTACATCCACCGTCCTCCACTCTATCGCCACCCATCTCCGCCACCTGCCGCCATCGGCCGCCCGACGATGGGAAGAACACCATGCTGCTCCAAGGTGGGTTTACACCGAGGCGCGTGGTCCGCCGACGAAGATAAACTCCTCATCAATCACATTCAAACACACGGCGAAGGTCAATGGCGATCATTACCTTCTAAAGCTGGTACTTTAAACTTTTACTGATTTATACGGGCGTCTCTACAGTATAACAACTAAAATAATCATTTTATATCCTGAATTTAAAGGCTCGAAATTTTAGAAAAATAAGATATTAAAACTAAAAATGTAAATCAATCAATTTTTACGTTTCTAGAGAGATATAAGAAAATAAATGAATATTGAATAAACGCTTATTTACGGGGTTACTATTTTTGAAAAAAAGAACTTGAAAAATATTTTTGTTAAGGAAGAATAATATGTTTTTATAGAAATAATATGATACCACATATTAGGCTTTTTATAGTGGTTTATTTTTGTTTTCAATTGTACCTTTTAAGAGTTTTGATATATTTAGATAATAATCTTTTAGTTTATATCTTTTTAAGATCTTAAAATATGTTGAGTCGCCTCTATTGATTATAAAAACTTATTTATATTGTTCTCATTGCTAATTTTTAGTTTCTATGGATGCGTGTAGGGTTGCTTAGATGCGGTAAAAGTTGCAGGTTGCGATGGATGAATTATCTCCGCCCCGGCATTAAAAGAGGAAACTTTACCACCGAGGAGAATGACGCCATTATCCGACTACGTTCTCTTCACGGAAACCGTTGGTCCCTCATTGCCACCGAGCTACCCGGTAGGACTGACAACGATATCAAGAACCACTGGAACGCTCATCTCCGGAAATTAACAGAAACCGCCAGCAACCACCGCTTGAAACCACGTGAAAACAAAACAATGAAGAACAAAAAAAAGAAGAAAATTATGAAACCAGATGATCAGAAAGCAGAAACCACAAGTCAACAACAGTCAACGGAAGTCAAAATTGTTGACTCTGGTCATACTCCTTCCTCCTCATTGTCATCTTCAACCTCTAGCAAGAATGAGGGTGCATCATCGAGTTGTACGATTGGTTTTGAAGATGTTGACTTTGATTTTGACTTTGACTTTTCATGGTCAAAATGGACGCCCTTATTGGAGGTAGAAGATGAGTGTTTTCTAATGGATGATTATGATGTGATTCTTGAGAAAGATGATGAAAGATTAATGCTGGAGAATTTGTATGATGAATATTTAAATCTGCTTAATCATCAAGATGTGGATTAGGATAATTAAGTGATTATTAAATTAGTGAGTTTTAGGGTTTTTATGTACTTTATTATGCATATGCATGGGTTGAAAATAAATAAAGAGAAAGTTTAGAACATTGAAATTCTCGAAAATTTATAAATTCTAGCAAAGCTACATGAAGAGTTTGATGATTTACGTTTTCATTTAGTTTCTAGTATTTAGAATATTATGTAGGTCTCGAGTGGAGTGTGTGTTGCTTATGGATTTTCGGTGAGATCCTCCTACTAATTTAAGCGATAATTGTCGGTATCAGATGACAATTAATTGTTCTACTATTTTACGAAGAGTTGTAATGCTTATAGAAATTGTTTGGCATTCTTCCACACAATCTTCTCATCTTATTTACAACCCGGCTAAAAAAGTTTAGAGGTATAGATCAATAGTTTTCGAGACAAATTCTTTATGAAAAATATAATTAGAGTTTTTTTGTTAAAAGATTTTAACAACATCATCTTAAATACATCCGACCCTAGGATTATATTAACGTATCATTCAACCTTTACTTTTACTTGTTACACATCTCATTAATTTGTCACACCACTAATATTAATAACATGTGTTTTACATTTTATCATTAAAGAAAGAAAATATATTATTTGACAAAATGAATTTATAATAAATAATAAAGTTTCCTTAAATAGAAATACAAGGGGAGCACGTGTTAAACGGCGTGCCTCGGGGCAAGAGTGCAGGCATCACGTGACACCAAAATGTCATAAATCTCCTCTCAACCAGATTACTCCATGACAGATCAATTCATGTCACGTGCCTTTCAGTCTTTTTTATTTCAATATTTAATTTAAGGAAAATTCCAAAATTTATATTTGCTCAAAGTTTTGCTTTTAAAAATGTTCATTTAGTTTTTTTATTTTTGTTTTATAAAATGTCTTACAACATCCGTACCGTAAGCTAGGAGCACCGGCTCTCACGCTGCGAAACAAGGGTGTCCGATCTTAATACACGGTCGTTTAACACTGGGGCTTGAGTCCGGAAAATGGATGCCCAACCTCACAAACACGGACAGGAGGCTTTAAACGCAAAAACTCTTGAAATACAGACAGTATCAATTAAATACAGGAGGAAACACTTATAATACTAGCGGAATTTATTTATGTATAGGTGAGAGCCTTTAAAATACAAGCGAAGGCTTCAGAATACGAAATAACTTTTAACATACGTGCGGAATTTGATGAACATTAATGGAATTGGTGATTAGATGGAGATTTTGAGTGAGAAAAATAATTATATAGACATTTTAAGAAGTTTCTCTTTAATTAATTTGTTAAAAAATCGTTTATCGTTAACATTAAATCCATTATGCATCTCTTGAATGTTTTCCTACCTAAACCAATTACTCATATCAATTAGTGTAGTTTATTAAAAAAATTACAAAAAGTTCAAATTCTAGGTAGATTTGCTTTAGTTAATTAACTTAGTAGATTAAATGAATAAACCTAAAGAGTTACATGATAGCTGACAATAAATCACCTATTAGAATTAAATCAAGCTCGGTTCTCACATGTTTGTAACTTTTAATTTGTGATACATTTATTTAATACATTTAAGTGTAATTTTTACTTTCAAGTTAATACATTTATTTAATTTGTGTGATACATCAGTTTTAAACTGGTTTTTCAATGTAACAATAAAAATCGGTCTATTATGATTTGTTATATGCACTTATTATTCTTGTTATTATAATCTAAGAAAAAAAACTATCCTCAAGAAAGCATATATACTAATGCTTAGTGTTAAAGATCTAATCATGTAGAAAGAAAGTTGTGATGTTGATAATTGATTTTCAATAATCAAAACTGTTATGTAATAAATAATTTTTTAATCAAACATAAATATTTGATGGTTATATCACTGATACCGTTAAGAATACGAATGATTATCAATAAATACATAGTAACTTGCATTATCGAAATGCAATTTGTGTCATTGGAATGTGATTTAAAATAAATTTAACATTTTATAAGTTGCTACGGAAGAAATCACATGCACCATTTTTTTTACCTAATTTAATTCATTGAGTGGAAACTGGCAAATTTATCGCCACTAACACTTTTTATATAAAAAAGTATACGTGTAGAGTGACTCGAAACGACGATTGTCTTTTTATATTTTTTTGTAAAGTATTTCTCATCATTTACACGTTTTTTATTGCTCACTAATGTTCTTTATAACAAAAGACATCCAGAAGATCAAATACAATGATTGATGACACTTTTACAGTAATATTAAAACAACTTAACGAACTTCTGTTATATTAATTAAAGCATTTTTATAGAGTAAGATCTGATCTTATCAAGGGCATTTGCCCAAACGATACATGATGATTTGATGAATACCCTTTGCCATTTTAGCAAAGAGTTGAACCTCTCTTGAGACGGTCGTGCGGTTATAATAGTATAGATTGAAAGGGAATAAAACGGTTAGAAATTAATCCGAATAATATATACAGCGATGGTTGCACACTCTGTAACATGCCTTAGGATAGGGCAGGGGGCGCAGGCACCATGAGGCCACAACGATCCTCAGCGCCGACCAGCACCACTGCTGCCCCCTTTACACTGTAATTTTTCGTAGGAACGACATATTCTCAACATGGTTTTTGTTTGTTGATTGTGTGTGTGTTACAATGGAGTAAGATGCCATGCTATGACAATACTGTTATTTAAAAGTTGAGTATGTTATATAATGTGATGTGATAATTATAATTAGTAGGTATGTGACGGAGTGAATACCCCATATGACATTTTACGAAATTATTTACACCCTTTAACATCCCACTCACACTCACACTAGTCACATGGACCACATTTCTTGCATTTGTACTTTTCCTACTCGTATGTGGTGTAGTTTTTGAGGTATAATTTCCCTAACAGTTTTATGTAAAAGATATCAAAAAGAGTTAAAATTTAAAACAAAAAATTTGTAACAAAAGATGTATACTAAAACTCTCGCTAAAAGCCGTTATTCCTATAATAGTTTCAGTTAGTATGTCACATTAGTTTTCCACTAACTTTCATCCATCACTCCCAAAATTAATTTTTACATCCAACACTATTTTTCTCACAAACAACCATTAAGAAAACAAAAAAGACACATTTTTGTGTGCGGGGCCCACAAAATGCATCCATGGAGCGCCTTTGGTAAAGGGCGGGTGAAGGACGGATGGTTCTGCACAACGCAACACTTTCAAAAGACGGCAGAGAAGATGCTAAGGGCACTGCGTTGTAGATAGTCTAAGTTATTCTAAGTCACTTGAAATCATATCGTTAAAAGATTGAATCGAATTGAACTTAAAAAAGCTTAAAGAACATGTATTTGAAGTCTTTTAATAAACAATTATATTGGAACCAGCCCGAACTTGACTAGACTTGCGAGTTTAAATGAGTATGTTATTTATGATATTTAATTAAATTATACTTATAAATAATAATAATATAACTGTAAATAAAGGTGATTATAAAACTAAAATTATATTATATGTTATATATAAATATTATAATTGTAAATATAAGATAATTATATGTTTTTTATAAATTATTAATAATAACAAGTTGGTATTGGGAGGAGCTCAAACTTATGGTAATTACTCACAATATGAGTTTGAGTCTTAGATATTGAGCTCGAAACAAATTAAGTTTTCCTTTCTTTAAATTAAATAAATTTTGTTCAGATTCGGTTCTACTCGACTTAAAAACACTCATAATAAAAAGGTTGAGCTAAGTGCATATATGTTTTCATCGAGATTCACTTGACGTATCCATGTATTAACTGTTATCAACTCTACCTTTATACTTTTCACGCATTTTGTATTATTAGTGATTGTGGATTTTAGATACATATAATTGAGTTAAAACCCAATATTACATAACAATGTAGTGTATAAAAATAGTGTAGAAATGTAAAATTTGAAAGAGCAGTTTTAATGAGTTTTTTTTGTATGAGTTGATAATTGTCAAAAGATTTAACATTTAAAAGAAAATAGAAAACAATTATAAGAAAATATATTTTGTGAACAACTTGAATACAATATAGTGTACTAACACATAAATAATCAACATCAATATTTAGCCTAGTGTTGGCTTTCAATCTTGATGTCAATGGTAGATCTTATTAACTGTCGACTTTATAAAATAAAATCAATTTGTGTTAGTTAATTGAAAATTTAAGGTGATTAAAAGATAAAACAGTTAGGAAAAAAAAACAAATGTTTTCTGTTGTTTTTATTGCACTTTGACACGTGTTCATCAGGGGTAAAAAAGGCAACAAACAATATTTGGTTCACACTCTTTTTCTACTTTACTTTGTTTTCTTAATGGCATTTTTGACAACTAATCAAGTCTAGAGCATTCTTAATATTTGTTTAGTTCATATAATCATACCCAACACCTTTAATTAGATTTAAAAATTTTATCAATGATTGTGTTTCCTGTCTTGCCGTTTTGGTTGTAACACAAGCTAAATTATATATTACTAATTATTAATTTATTTGTGCATTATGAGTTGTATATTAACATTAATGGGTTGTATTCACTTTTGTTTTTTTTTTAAATAATTTTCTTATTTTTAAGTTTTAACATAATATTTTACATCTTTTATGATTTCCCTTATATATTTTCACTTTGTTTTCCTATACTTTTCATCTTTTATAAAATTTTCCTTTTGCGTTCGGTTTAAATTTTACGAGTTAACACGTCATAACATGCGTATGTGGTTCAATGTATTTACACCTACCTTTTTCTCATTTAATGGCCCCATTTACAAAGCACGAGTCTTAGATCGACTTAGTTTTTGTTTTTAATGTTTTACATTTCACGTACTGCGTTCAACGTTTTTACGTTTCACATGCGGCGTTTACATTTTTACGTTTACTTTCCGTTTGGTTTTATTTCCCTATTTTTTGTTTATTTTTTAAAATGAATTTTTTTGGTATTGATGATCGTTGTTGTTGTAGTAAAATAAATAAATAAATAAAGATAATGGTGAATGAAGCTTGTTGAATGGTCTCAATGCTCCAATAGGACAAAGAAATTCGAACATGTTTTCTTTTTCAAGTTATTCTTTTATTTCACTGAAAAAAAAGTTAAGAATTTAAATTTAATCGCTGGTAATCACCCGCACACCGCAAACGGGTCGATTTTGAATTAAAAAAATTGAAAACTTACTTAACTATAAAAACAGCGTAAGGATATGTTTGGAATTTAAAAGTACGATACATTGTTATGCAACACAAGCGAATTAAAAACAATTAGCATGCTATTTTAAAAGCTTAAAACAAAATTAATTATCATAAAGTATTGTGTATGCCGACCTGATTTAATTAATACATAATTATTTCTTTTGTAACACATTATAAAGTAAAAAAATGACATTAAAGAAAAAAATCACGTTAGCAAAAATGTTAAAATAGAAAAATAAACAATTATCTTGTTTTGTATATGTGGACACCTCAGAAAGGACGTGAGGGTGTGAACACTCAACCAAAATGGAAATATACTAAAATATTAAAGCATCTCCGATGGGTTATTTTTGAAGTGTTTTTGGTGTAAAATGTCATCTGAATGTCATCTATTTTTGTGGATTTTGTTTTTGAGAGTGGATGTTGAAGTGGAAAAACACTAAAAATAACTGACATTTTCAAGAAGGGTAGATCAAGGTTGGGTTTTAATATTAAAAAAAAATTAATATATTTATATTAATAACATATTTAGTTTTTAAATATTACTATAACATACACATAATGGGTATATTTAGAGTCAAGTTTTAAATTTAATTTTTTTTAATTTTAAATCCCCCCCCCCCCAAACAGCTATATTTTTAAATTTTAAATTTTTTAAAACTTTCTAGAAACGATTATATTTATAAATACAAACATTCATCTTTTGTTTTTTCAACACCTTCCATTTAGTCTATCTTTCATCTTTTAAATTTCTTATTATTTCTAAACTCTACATAAAAATGAGTTCAAATAGTGATGAACGTCCACCCATTTCACCTCATGGTTCACCTTTTATAGATTTTATGCATGCGGTGATAAAAAAATTGATAAATTATGATATTGACAAAGCGTATGTAGAAGCGATGAAAGCTCATGCTCCTAAAAGTTCTCGAAGCACAACACGAAAACAAAGAAGTATACAAAGGGATCCCGAAGAGGGGGATAAGGATCTTTAGAATGACTACTTTTCTGGATCAGTGTACCCTGAAAGTTATTTTTGATGAAGGTTCCGGATGAGCAAACAACTTTTTAACGAATTGTTGAAGGTGTGTCCAATCATTCTTCCCATTTTCAACAAAGATATGATTGTACTGGTAGAAAAGGTCTTTCGCCAATACAAAAATGCACTACTGTCATACGATACTTGGCAAATGGCACGGCTGCTGATCTATGTGATGAATACATACGAATTGGTGAAACTACTGTTGCTGAATGTCTACAAAATGTTTGTAGATGTGTTGTTAAAGTTTACTCAGAAGAGTATCTAAGAAAACCAAACGCTTCCGACATACAACATTTGCTAGAAGCACATTCTACCAAGCATGGGTTTCTCGGAATGCTAGGAAGCATTGATTGTATGCTTTGAGCTTGGAAAAATTATCCCGTTGCATGAAAAGGTCAATACACACGAGGTGACCAAGGATATCCTATCGTTATGCTAGAGGTAGTTGCATCATATGATCTTTGGATCTGGCATGCATATTTTGGAGTGGCGGGCTCTAACAATGGCATTAAGCGAGAATATGTTGATATTAAGTAGAAAGATGTTCAAGCCCGTGAACAAGAGATCGCACTACGTGAACACGAGACTGTATTGCATGAACAAGAAATCCTTTTTAAGGATACAACCTATATGAATCCCGACCAAATCGCACTCCATAAAACAATATGTGACAAAATTAGGGCAAAGTATGATATTTAGGTAGTTTAACTGTCGTATCTTTAAGTTATGTATTATTTAGTTATTGTAATTTTTAATTATATAATGTTTGAATCAAGTTTTCAATATTTAGAATTTTCCCTTTTACGAATATATTTAAATTTTAAAATTTTAAAATTTCTCTCTAAAAAGTATTTAACTTTTTATATTTAAAATTTAAAAAGACATATAAATATTTTATTTTTATTTTATTAATATATAAGATTGATAATAAAAAAATGTAAAAGGTAATAATGATGTGACAGTGTTTTTAGGTGTTTTTAAGTTTTACTATTGGAAA
Source organism: Flaveria trinervia (assembly GCA_025506515.1). Lineage (NCBI taxonomy): Eukaryota > Viridiplantae > Streptophyta > Magnoliopsida > Asterales > Asteraceae > Flaveria > Flaveria trinervia. Next base: position 5,269,385 of record CM046454.1, on the reverse strand, counting down.
AGTTTTTTGGGTTTTCAAAGAATGAATGGTTTTTTTGATGTGGCTGCTGACTAGTCATGTTTTTAGATGTTTTTTTTATTTCACCATTGGTGATGGTCTTAGTGTTACAGGCCACGTAAAAGCTGCTTCATGAATTCATATTTGACATTATGTAATCTTACATAATCTATGATAAAATTAGTAGCAACTATTATTAAGTTATCGCGTTGCAGTGAGGGACGCAAAACCGTATCAAGTAGCACCAATGACAAACCGCGTCAGTGACCACCTACACCGAGAAACTCATATTAAAAATTAATAAAAAACAAAAAAAATAAACGAACGAAAAGTAGACATAAAAGCGTTGAACCACATAAGCGAAATGTAAAACATATAAAACAAAAAGTCTATCTAGGACCAGTGACGCTGTGGTTTAACGGAAAAAAATGAGCTTAAAAACATTGAACCACACACGAACACAACGATGTGTTAACTCGCAAATTTTATACCGAAATGTACAAGGGTAAATTTGTAAAAATATAAAAAAATATATGACATCAAAGTTGAAAGTAAAAAAATATTGAGATTAAATTATAAAATATTTAAAAATATTTGGTTAAAATAAAAAATTTAAAGATTATAAAAAGGAAAAAAAACAAAAAAAAAGATAGTTATAACCCCACTAAGCATAATGTACAACACATGATGTCCAACTAGTTTAGTAATTAGTATATATTAAATAAAAAAATAACCATCCGGAATCACATACACACATAAAACTTCTAATTGTTATAATTAGAGTTATAATTAGAATACTAGTATCATTACTCTTTTACTTAATAATTCTTTCAAACATATATTAAACTAATCAAAATTTTCATTAAAAAAATTTAAAGTTCTTTCTAATTGGGACATCATAAATAATAAGTCCCTCAATTTTCATATATTTGTTTAAATCATTAATTTTTTTAAACATATATTTCATACAACACCATGTAAATTATTAGGTGTTTAGTCACGAGACACAACTACACAAGACAATTAAAAGTACCATTTTCAAAAAAAGCTAATAATTTTCAATCCTATTTCCATTTAATCGTCAAGTAGTGACAAACAGCAATAGTAATGCTTTAGTTCGATACTGATGTAACATCACGTATTAAAAAATCCCTAAATTTAGTTCTTTTTACCATCTAATCAACAAGTTCTTCAAACATAACACAGTTTTAGTATTCACAACTCATTCTTTATATTTATTTATATAATTATATTAAAAATCATAACTTTTTCTCTCTTTTTCTTAACTTTATCATTACTTTTTCTCTCTTCATCACTCACAATCACTTAAAATATATTAAAATCATTATATGATTTTGAACGATAATTCCCCAAAATACAAATTAAACAGTAAATTTATCATATCTTTTACTCACAACCACTTATAACCATATCATATAATATAGGAAATATACTTACAAAAATATATGTAAATGTTCTCAAATATATTAGGAGTGTCTTAAGTTTACCTAGGACAGTAAAACCTACCCAAAAGTATCCTAAATACGATAAACACTCCTTTCCCAAATCAAAACAACAGGAAATATTTAAAAACTAAATAACCCTAGAGACGCAGGGCATTGAACCCGACATACCCATAGCAACCCGATGCAACTACCCGAACTATAATCCATGTATAGGTGTACAAACCGGCTTTTTTACCCGAATTGGTTCGGCTTCAAAACCGAACCGGTTTTTTGGTCTTGGGGTCAAACTGGTTTTTGTTCAAACCAGTTCGGGTTACAAATCGGTTTTGCTCACCAAATACTCGAACCTATCAAACCGATTCGGACCGGTTTGAAACCAGTTTTTTTAATAAATCGGTTTTTAACTATTGAAACCAGTTTATACACCGGTTTTGAGAGTGGGGTTACCAAACCGGCATACAAACCAATGGTCCGGTTTGGTTTGGGACCAGTTTGGGCCAAATCGGTTCCGGTTTTTTTGGCTGAACCAGTTCCTGAACCGGTTTTTTTGTCCATGTATAAATCCGAGTACCCTAACAATCTGGACTTACCAATCAACTTTGAACCGGCACTAGACAGCTATGGTAAAATTTCCAACGGTGATAAAGAATCTCCTCCTGCTAAAAAGCAAAAAGAGTACCTATTCTTATGGTCCAATATCAATTAATTCAGCAGCATTCATCACATCATTGAATTCTGACCCCTCAAAACTGACCCACAGGCCACAGTGACCATACTATGTTACATAAAGATTGAATAAAATGTGTGAAAATCATTTTATTTCATGTTATTAGAAACCAAATTATAAATCGACACCCTCTTATACGCCGCGTATCTTATACGACTCATATAACCCCATACACGGCGTATAAAGACAAGGGAAAATTCAAGGGGCGTTGTCTCAGACTATACGCCCCATGCAACATTATACGACCCCCTATACGACACGTATATGGTTATACAGTGCATATAGCAAATTTCGACATTGACTACGAGAAAAATTCAAAGGTTGTATACGCCGCATATAAAACTATACGGCCCTTCTTATACGACACGTATGAGGTTATACGATACGTATAGTTGGGATGTCGATTTATAATTTTGGGATGTTTAAATATCCATACCCTATTAGAAATTCATATTGGGAAAGATACAACTCATGGAGTCACATGGGGGTCAATGGTCAATGGCCAATGGTGAACAAGAGTTTTCAGTCTTAAAGTTTTATTTTTATAAATTAATTTAATTTACATAAACAATTGTTTGTATCAAAATGGCCAGAGATCACCCCAAAGCGATCTTCGGGCTTGATGATGCAGTGTCGGGTTTTTGCTTTTTGTAACAATGACCCTCTCAAAACGGCCCTCGGTTCCATCATGATTGGTGGCCCGACAAACGTCCATTTCGACCCGTTTGCCCCTTTTTATTGGTGAAAAAATGATACGGCCCCAACCAGTTCCAAGATCTGCATGAGTGCTCTCTTGTGATGTTTCTTCCTCAGCGTCACTTGATGATGTTGGGTAAGGTTCGTCGATATCGGATTCATACTTGATTATCTTTTTATCATCAGCAATATTATCCTCAGGTTCTGAATCAATTTGGTCATCTGTCACAAGGTATAAAACAACGCATTAATGATCTAAACTATAACAAAGCATTTTGAGTTATATGTGATGTATTAGCACATTAGCTGTTACATAATGTAAAAAATACAAAAAAAGTGCTTCCATGACAAGTTCATTTTGTCCCGATTAAAAGTTGTTGGCTATGACCCGAACCCATATGAACCCGACCCACTCATTTTTGCCACCTATAATTGAAAGCATTGGTCAAATGATAGTTCACTAAATTAACCTTGAGACTTGAGGTGTACTGGAAGGACCACAGAGGATGTAAAGAGGATATAAATGACTCAATTGTACTAAACAATTATGCAAATACATAGTTTATATGTGGACCTTAAGTATCAAAACTACACAATCTACAATTTATGTTAATATTATACACAAAGAAGGCAAATGCGTAAGATTAGAGATGATAATTTTGAGACATTTAATTGTGAATGGGTCGATTTGAGTTGCTAAATGCCTAAATTTGATAATGTAACATAGTTTCTGTCATTGTAGTGAACACATTGGTTATTATAAAACTAAAAGATATGGACACATTAATGTGTATGTGCAATCCAGGTCTGGTCCTTTTTGGCCATAACTAAAAGTTACCAGTAGAAACCCAAACACGTTTTAACCTGGCCCGCTCATTTTGCAATGTATAATTAAAATCTTTGGTTAAATGAAGCTGCGCTTAAGCAATTTTGGTGCATGGGGAGGTCCAGAGTGATGAAATGGAGATTTTCAACTCAATTATATCAAACAATTATATAATCTTTGAATCATGTGGTTTCTGCCCCCCTATCATGACGGTTCACCTTTTCCTTTTCCATAGTACAATAATTAGTTTGATTAATAAAGAAAATGGCGAAGGGGTACACACCATGTTCGCTCTCAAAATCCTCTGGGTCCATTTTAGCCCGTTGCTCTTTAAGAGTATCAAATTTCATACCATCAAGTGGCCACGGTTCACTGTAGGAAAGAAACATTTATATACAAAATAGTTAAGTGCCATGACATACCCTGTGGAGATCAGTTATTTTGGCTCCTATTGAAGTGCAACAAAGTTTTCTAGTACAACTTGCATGTGACATTTCAGGTTTTGTTGTATACAAAAGCACATGTACCAATTCATGCACCCTACCAATTTACTGAACACCTCAATCAGCCGCACAAAAACTGCAATAATTTAACCTTTTAAAACGTATAACGATAATTAGATGTCTTCCGGTATAGAAGGTTTTCAAGTTGTGTTTAATTGTTTCCTTGTCACATCATTATACCATACATCAAATCAAACAGGCAATTTGCAAGGAAGGGATTTGCTGCATTTTGAATAACTATGACATGCTTTGTAATCTATGCATTTAGAATCTTATAATATAAGTTAAAAGAGAATTAGTAAGCACTTGCCTGGGTCGAGGACCTCGTCTGAATACAACATAAGAAAATTTTTCATCTTCAAAGCCACGTAATGGTATACCATTGGATTGCTACGAAAAAAACATATAACCATGATAAATAGGCATTCTATTTTCTTAGCATCATAAAAGCAATTGTATATAATAAAATAAGATAACTAGTAATATAGTTATATCCAAAAAAGCAAATTGAGCAACTTCAACGGCTCAGTTTCTACAGAAAGCAACAAACTGAAGGTATTTTCATTTTTTGTTTATAGAAACAGTGAAATTAGTCTAGTATAATGATATAAAATAGAAAAATAACCTTGTATGCAAGCTGTGATGTAGTCCGCTGCAATCGCTGGACAAAATGACAATATTTACCAGTATTATCCAATGGACAGGCTCCATCATGGGGACACTGAAATAACAAATGATGACCCAAGTAAATAAGACCTAACCACATTATAAACTGACAACAGCAGAACAAATAGTGTTAGCTTCTGAACTCACTGGTGCGACTATATGTGCACCGCATTTTTCTGTCATCAAATCCATAGAGGCTTGATTCGTGGCCTTTGTTAATTTGCGGCTTCTCTAAAAAGTCAAAACCAAGATTACTGAATGCTTCGAGGAATATGCAGTCATGACAAATTACCAACAAAGGGAAAGAAGAAGATTAAAAATAAAAATAAAAATTAAAAATAAAAAATAAAAATAAAAAATAAAAACTCATGCAGGATATTTCCACTGAGTTTATTAGTAAACTCACTCTTTTCTCCATCCATAGAATGTGAGACCTCGCTTGAGATATGATATCTGACCCATGTGGTGTTCCAGGTTCCATCAAAATCTGTTGTACATTAAAAGTAACCACATAAAACCCAAATTAAACGAGTATCAATTATCATGTTTTGCCATACAACAATAATCCCAAGTAAAAAAGTAAAACAGGACTATTAACTACAATCATGATGGAGAGAGGAAAAAAATCAAACAAGAATATTAGTTAAGCATGCTTTTGGATAAAATTTACCAAAACATCTTTTGTAAGCTCCCACAGCTGACGGACTATGGTTATTCTATCCTTGAATGATGGTATTTCACCAAGTACATACGACTACAAGAAAGATCATCAAAGAAAAAGTACTTGAAAAATGGAATTCACATTAATTATAGAAATTATATTGATCATATACATATAATACAGAAATTAAGTATGGTGAGCTAAAAGATGCTTACAGCAATGACAAGGTCATGCTTTCTATCAGTCTTGTTTATATTTTGACTTAGTGCCTGAATGCTACCATAGCTCTGTATGTGTGGCAAATTCTTCAAATCTGAGGCACAGAAAAAAGAATCAGCCAGGCACCAGCCGGCAGCTGTTACTTTCTTGGCCTTGAATTGTGTATATGCCAGATCAGCATAGGCAGAACAATACAGCTTTAATATGTTGATAACTGTGTAAAAAGGATTGGCAATTAATCAAAATCCACACCTTTTATAAGGCTTAGACCTGCTCGTTGCATGGACTGGGATGGCTCGATCAAATTAACTCTTTCCAGAGAATGTGGCCATACTTCACGCAAAGCCCTGAACAATATCATTGTTCAAAACAACCAAATTACCATTAATGCCCATTCGTTTCAAAATGACATTTTCAAAAATGTTGTTCTAAAAGATTGCACTTCTTAAACTATCTTCTCTAAAAATAATAAAGAAAATATTCACTTAAATGTAGTACTTTTATCCTTTTCTAACTTTTATGCTTTAGGTACAATTCGTTCTACAAAAAGATCAAAGTTACATTGTCTCAACTCCATTAACTTAATAGAATACCTCTATATAACAAGTGTATTACAGGTAAACAAAAACTATTCTAAACATGTTGGAAACTTGTGAAAATTTGAAAGAGAATGAGATTGGTTGGTGTAGCAAATTCTCACCAGAAAGCAGAACCAGTACCAGCCCCAAAATCCAACACTCTAGTTGGTGACAACTCAGGTAACCTTCTTTTGACCTAGAATAAAGTCCAATAACACTGAGAAAAAGTTCACATGCTTTGACAATTTATCTATTAATGCATGAAGAAAATAAGTTTGCCATATCACATCCGATGACAAAAGTAAAAAAAACTACAACAAAATAACTTTTAATTCCTTACCTTTTTGATTTATGTTAACTGGGATCTTATATATAAGTAAGTATTAAGTCAAGATAAGTATATAAGTATAACCTAGCATTAAAGAGGCCCCGTGCGAACAAAGACCATCTTAACAGAAGAAACAAAAAACACCATCCAATAGCGTTCCCTTAAAATTCCAAAAAGTTGATATAATAATAATAAATATATAAACTTGACAAAGGCTAAAAATGTACGAGCAGAATGAAGATAGATATACCTCAGTGAGGACTCTATGGCAAGCCGAGAAAACTGCAGGCATCCTAGAAGCAACATACGCAATCGTTTGGTCATCTCTGTATTTAAAACCAATGTCACCATACATGCTCTTAATTTTCCATCTTTTAGAGCACCCAACATATTTGAGAGGATCTTCAATTAGCTCCCTGGCAGTAGATGCAGTTAACTGCAAATTAACGTCTTTAATTGAATTAAAAGATTCTGATAACCTCGACACTTTCCTCTTCATGTGCTGATCCTCTTGGTCTGCAATTCCCAATCAAGATTCAGATCTCATTATTTTTTTAATATAAGCTTAACAATATCTACAAATGTTACTGCATCCTATAATTGCACGGTAAGTCCTTGAAATCAATGAAGAAGAAAGCATGGGACAGAGATATTTACAATGGTGTAGCAACTATGATTAAGACATAAGAGACCAATGCTAGTGTGCTCCACGATAGAATAAGAGTGCACCATTTAGAATTTCTCTTTGAATTGGTTATTACTGAGCTCACATGTAACACAATATCTACAAATGTTACTGCATCCTATAATTGCACGGTAAGTCCTTGAAATCAATGAAGAAGAAAGCATGGGACAGAGATATTTACAATGGTGTAGCAACTATGATTAAGACATAAGAGACCAATGCTAGTGTGCTCCACGATAGAATAAGAGTGCACCATTTAGAATTTCTCTTTGAATTGGTTATTACTGAGCTCACATGTAACACATATTTTAATGTATGGAGTTGTATGTTTTATAATGATGGTCTAACACTGACTGATGCAACCATGAAAAGCATGAGGAAAAAAAAGTAGAACAACACACTTGATTGTAAGGAGTTGAGACTACACAAGACTCTTCAGCAGTTTTGGTGTTAATAATATGTTAATAACAACACTCCAGCACAATTCAACCCCAATAAAAGGATCTCTTTTTCCTGAAGGTTACAGATGATATTCCAGAAACACAGAGACTGATAACAAGGTTTAAGGTAAATGAATAGACAACAAGCTTCCGAAAATCTCATGTGACAATAACACCCAAGTAAAACTAAAAGGTATGTCAAGTAATGTCTACTGTGATTTATGGCATGATACTAGGCTTGAGAAGATAGTGCACACAACACAAGTACAGTAGCAACAATTGCAACATTACATGATTGCCATATAAGCCACACAATTGCAACATTACATGTCCCAGTACCTTGATTATTTCATTCCTTCTAAGTTCCTATGGGTTTCAATGGGCTGTCAATACACAAATAAAAAAATTATTTTAACTTTTTACATTTTTTTAATTAATTGAAATTAGTATGCTAAACTTCATTATATCTCATTATTGATGCATAAAAATATTTGAATAAAATTATATGCATAACAGTAGACAGTTAAACAAGTTACTTTGATACTTGTGTTACTCTTGTCATCTTTAACACATTAAACATGATTAAATCGACAGTTTTGTAAGGATTACAGTTGTGTAAGTAGAAGAGATGATTGAAATGACCTCGAATGTACTTTTTGATGGCTCGCCGGAGACGGAGGGGGACGACGTAGCATCCTTCGGATTGTTTGCTTGCTGCTTTCAGCGTCTCGGCGGTGAACCGCTGAACGGCTTCCGATATGACGGTGGCCATTTCGCCGGCCGTCGTGGGGGAATCACGAATCGGAGAAGTCGATTGTCTCCCGTTAGGGTTTTGTGAGAAATTAGGGTTTATGGAGGTGGTGATTCTTGATCGGACGTTTGGACGGTATTGTAGTCGGTCCTATACCAACATCGATATGGTTGTTTTTTAAAAAAAAACCTTTTTGATGATAATTTTATTTTGAATTGAGTTATACAAACACTTATTTATATTATCGAGGTATTCTATTGTTTTTGTGTCTCTTCATGTATTTATATATATGTATATATGTATAGAAAAATATAGAAAGAATAAAATAAATTAGGAGTATCAATAACATACATCTTTTTTTGTTTTCGTTGTTGGGACACCCCCAATTATAAATCGTCACTTTTGTTTTTCTTATACAAGTCGTATATTTTTATATGTATCGTATAGGGTGTTGTATAGTACTATATGTGACGTATAAGTCATTTGATAGCTCCTGAAGTTTTCATCGTATTCAGTATTGAGTTTTGTTATACCTGCTATATATATGGTATAGGAATAAATGAGGCGTTGAACTTTTTGATTACCCCGTAAGTTTTCTTTGTTTTTAATGCATTCGACCTTATATGTCGCGTATAATCGGTGACGATTTATAATTACGGGTGTCTTAATATTAAGATCCTCTATTTTTTTAATTGAGGAATTTATTACCACTAGCAAGCAGCTAGCACCGACAAAAAAAAATAGGATAGGGTTTTCCAAGTAACACCAACGTTTATTATGTATTATGGAATTTAAACCAATATTTTCAATTTATTATTAGATTTTGTATTTGTAACTATTATTATGGGATCTAGGTTGTCATGTATTATGTATTATGTTAAAATTTTGTATATTATAAGGGTTAAATAAAACATACTAAATAACTAAAATTATGTTTTAGTAAATAAAATATTTTTATTATTTTCTTAAAACTTTCATTTTAAAAAAGTGTTTTTCAAAACTCTCGTTTTAAAAAAAGGATATGTAACATTTTGTTTTAAGAAGATTGTATTTAAAAAATGTCATTTTTAATAAAAATCTTATTATTTTAAAACTATGATTTTTAGTTAATTTTAAAAATAAGTTTTCATATTTTATAAAAGTTTGCTTAGTGCTAGGTCACGGTTCTTTTCTTAATTTTTTAGAAAAACAACTTTATATACAAACGTTATTAAAAAAATGAATTCAGAATATTTCATATGTGTAAAAAGATACGTATTCATAGTTTTTTAAAAATCTTTTCTTTTTCCAAAATGTGTAATTTTTAATCATAACATTTAGCTTTTTATTAATTAAAAATATGTTTTATAAAAAATATTGAACTAGAAAATTTTGGAATTTCAAAATAAGAGAGAGAGATAGAGAGAGAAAGAAAGACTTATAAATTAGTTATTTTAACTTTTTAGAAATTGATATATGATTTAAACAAGAAAATAAATGATAGAACTAATTGTAAATGCGACATGTGTTCTCATAGTGTAATCATTTATTAGTATGGATATGATATATCTAATCTTGCTAATTTTACTCATTTGATTGTTGTTAAACTCATTTTCAATCGTGTTATTTTCACTAGTAATTGTCTAATTGAATATTTAGATCACCGTTTCGCTTTTCGTAAAATAAAAAAATTATGAAAGTAATATATTGTATTTGGTGAATCAAATTGTGATAGATTTCAGTTTGATAAAAGCAACTTATTGTTTACTTTGAAGTTTGTAAGCCTATTTTACACTTTTTATATAAGTACGAGAAGGTTACCGTTATGATGTGGGTTTGTGTCGCGAAGTGAACGAAGTATTCAACTTTCATGTGTGGTAATTTCACTCTAATTCTACATCTCATGCATGGCAATTCCATCTTTAATGTGTGATAATTTCATTTTTGTGTGATAATTCAACCACTATTTTGTATGAAAAAAAACATTTTACGTCCTAAACTTTTTCCTTGTTAGTAAACTTAACATTTGTTTTAGACAAGAAATTTATGTTATCTTGTAAACGAAAAGTTTTCTTAAAATTTCATGAAACGGGGAAATATAGAAATTTTGGAGAAACAAATATTCTACACATGGAAATTCAATTTGGAAATATTGTAATTTTTGTTAAATGTGGGGAGAATGTTATTTGAAAGCAGATGATTGATTGATAGATTAGAATCATATAACATTGCAAAACCAATAGAAACTCATTTGCTTTTATTTTTTATTATCAAAGCATGAGTTTGATGATGAAGTTGTTATACTTGAAATCATTTACAATAACTAGAACTCTTATGTGATAAACTAGCTGATTAGAATATAACTAAAACCTAATGCAAATTATAATAGGCTGAATTCTAGAATATGAACAAATCTAACTCTAAATGTTGGAGATAACGAGACATCTCAACCAATATTATCTAATTATCTTAGCTTGTTTTCAACCGATTTTTTTATAAACCTTATCATGTTAATCAATCGATTAATTAATTATGCCCAGTAAATCACCTACAACAAGTTATTAAAGGTTTCAAAAAACTATTTAAAAAGTCTTTTTAACATTTTTAAAGTTCGATCCCGTATTATTTGTCTTTGCTAGCTACGTATCGTATCGTTAAACATGTATATTACATATTCTATTTTTCCATAAACATTGCTGAAGCTGAGTATATTTTTTTCTAATTTAATTTGACTTAGACTAAACATATAGAGATTTTACAATGTTCCACACCTTATACATTGCATTACTATATATTCCAGCATAAAGAGAATAGATATGAGTATTATGTGACTTCTAATCTCATTCAAGATCAGTATAAATGAAGATACTAATTTTTAGATCACATTGGTCTAGCCCCATAGCAATAGGGAAACATTTGTCATATAAGTTTGATATTATGCATCAATTTATAACTTACATATTCACATACATTATAGCATAATATGATGATTGTCATAAGATATTATAATTAATATATGTATGATCAATTTTAATATAAGCACTACTTGTTTGACATTTAAAATCAAGAACCGGGGAGCAATATGTCAGTTAGTTTATATAATGATATAATTCAGGGTTGGTTAATTTCAATTAAAAAAACCATAAAAAAATTGGCATTTAAATTGGACTCCTGCTTGATTTATCATTTGTAGGAATCCACTTTATTGTTAGAATTGATTCAAGTATTTAGAATTTCACTAAACTTGAATACTGCATTTTATAGCCTTTGTAACATACTTTTATTCATATTATTAAAAAACTAGAATTTCGTACACCACTTTTTTATACTACGATTGAATGTAAACACTCATTCAATCCATATACAAAGCAACTTATTCAATTGAACATTCAAGTCTAAAATAAACCTAACTGTGGCATAATAATAAACATCATATATTTGGCTATTGTATGTTTGACTTTTGAGTCTAAAATTACATCATTTCCAAAATTTAGACTTAACAACATACGCATACATGAAATCTTATGAGTTTTATAAGATTTGCTGCTAATTACATGAACTATGATTTATATCATGAGAGAACCTCCACCACATAAAACGAATGCCAGACAGACTGATATAACGACGGTCTTGATCAAAATCCTTCCTTTATCACTCCTTAGGACCATAGCTTCATAAAGTGGCCAACTATTCAACACCCCGAAACCAGCAATAAACAACTGCCCAAACAACCTCTCAATACTCCCGCCGTTCAAGACACGTATCATCCCAATGATCAACGCGAACAGGTTGACAATTGATGCGGTTGTAAAAGGTACAAACACTGGGGAGTGAACCCCAAACTCCATAAGGCCTTGATCATATCTCTTGCTTTGTTCACCATCTTGTACTTTGCTTGTCACATTGAATCCTTGAGCAGCTATCCCTAAATGCTTGGCTACGTACTCGATGAGTCCGAATGAGTAGGGTGAGAGTCCCCTTATTAGCCATATCCTTTGATCATTCCACCATCTTTTATAGGTGCTACCGAATAAGATGAAGTCATAACAATCTTGACCATATGCTCCAAGAAATAGGAAAACATACAACAAAAACCAGGGATCCGTTACCTACAACCGAAGAAAGTTATGGGCTAGATTATGCATAAAAACGAGATATCCGTATCCGATTTGAAAATGAATAAATAAATAATACCTTTGGGAAGATGTAAACTCCATTCAAAAGGGCAATTTGAGGGATGAAAGAGTATATTGTGATTGGAATTGATAGAATGGGCCAAAAAGCGTAGTGTGCGTAACATAAGCCCATAATAAAGCCCATGCATCGCGCTCCAAACACCACAGGGGTGTATTTTGAGAAGCCAACCTCAAGAAGCCCAATGGCCCATCTCTTCGTTTGATTGACCGCATCGACAAGTGAGATCGGGACATCGCCCAAAAACGCCGGCCTACTCGGGTGGCAAAAGATAGACTCCCATCCTTCACATTGCAATCTATATCCTGTGAAATAGTCCTCCACAAGTGACCCATATTGAAAGCCCAACTACATGTAACCAAAAAAAATCAATCACATATAACATACCCTCAAGGCCTCAAATAACTTACAAAACCATGATTGGGTTGGGCCTCACTTGGGCTCCCCACTTTGTATTGTTTTCATAGTTGCATCCAGCCACATGGTGGGCCAATTCTAAAATTGGTTGTGTGGTCATGGTCTTTCCAACCACATGATCCGGTCCCAGTTCTTGCATTTCTGGTGGCACCAACGACGTGGGCCCTCCAAAGAAAACTCGACGACGAAAGAAACATCCACTTCCAACATAAGACGGGCCTTGTAAACCGTTCATCCCAACCGGTTCGCCACAAATAAACGCAGTACCTCACCACCATAAATGTCATCTTTGTTTAGTCCATGATAACGCTGAGGGAATTGAACATATCCCAATGTGGGTCGAGCTAACGGGTCAGAAATAAAACACAACGCCCTCTTAAGTGTTTGAGGATCATTAGAGTACATGTCGCAATCTTGAGTAAGAATTATAGGGGAATTGGTCATAACACCCGATACTCGAAGCTTCAAAACAAATAACAATAGTTCGTTTAGTTTTAGTCACAAAATTTAAGTAGACCCCGAACTGTATGTAAGATTAAGCCACACATATTTCAACTTCAACTAAAATCATTTTCAAAGAATGATACATTTTTCTTATAACCTCATGATTTTTAATATCACATAATATTAATCAATGAGAAAAAAATCACAAAAGTAGTAATTTCCCTTAACATGTTATACCATATCTACTTTCACTAGTGTGTCTTAACTTTTTATCATTTTTAATGATTTAAGGTAATGCAATACGTAAAACCATACTTCATACAGATTTATGTATGTTTTTTTTATTCTTGTATTCTGTTTAGAATGAAACATTTAGGGTTCAAGCGAGTAAAATAAATACTCAAGTGAAAGTAGACACATGATAAAAAAAAAAGTCATGATTGGAAAAACAACGATGGGATTGGTACCGAAGCATCATCATACCAAAAAGTACCAAGACCGAAAACGAGTGAAAGTATAAACCGAACACCATATCAATATTGCAGGTTTCACACCGGTGAATACCGATATCCTTGAAATATTAAAACGGAAAACAAACATCAGTATCGGTATTGATCGTGTTCAATCGGTATTAGTTTGATGTGGTACCAATACTCGATATAAAATAAAATATAAAAAAACAACTCAAAGCCTAGATAATATGCTTGATACCATAGATTATTCTTCTATTAAATATATTGGTCTGTATTTGACCTAAAGAACTAAAATTTAGAGTTTTGGAGTCTTACCAATGAATTGAGAGCACCAGCCTTGAAATGGTGTGGGGAGTTTTTGTTTTTTTCTCTTGAGACATACACAAGATTTGGCATCAATTGCCCCTTGTTGTCTCTATCTTTAGCACTCTCTTTCAATACCTTATCACCAAAATATACATTTTAAATTAGTCAAGATTCTTTTTATTAAACTTAAATGAGGTAATGTTTTGATTGAGACATGCAATATGTAACACCATCATTCATATATGAATTAGTGGTAGTCAAAAAGGGTCGATGATTGCTACGTTGATATTAGAAACTATGTTTATGACGAAATCTTTAATTATTTGTGTACGTAATATTTATGTTCGTAGTGAGGTGGTTTTTCAGTCAATTTGCTCTCGTATAAGCTATTTACTATTATATGAAACGTTTACACGTAGCTTATCACGTGTGAGATAAAACCCGCTTCACTTAAAAGCAAAAAAAGGCTTGTGAATTCATATTTAGTTATATTTATTTTGTAATAAATACTATTTTTAAAGCCGGATCGGATTGGCTATTAGACACTTGGACTAGATACCAGTTACAAACCAAGTTCATTTGAATCGGTTGAACCGTTTCCATTTGAAACGGTTGGTTACGAGTTGGATCACTGGTTGGACCGTATTTAGAAAAAGAATAGAGATTACTTTTAGAATCTCTTTTACTATTTTGATATTTTCTAATTTCTTTGTTTTTTACAAAAACAATAGTCTTTTTTAATAAAAAACATGTTTTTAATTTATCAAAAAATATGTTTTATAATTTTAAAAAAAATATAAATATATCATTAGTTTTTAATGTTATCATTAAATGACTGACTTAATTACTTAGCAACATGTGACAAAACGAATGTAGAAAGACATATGTAATAAAAGTTATTTTGTTTTATTAGAGAAGATACAAGAAAGAAGAATAAAGATTAGACGTTACTTGAATCAATGACTCTAAGCCAACATCTTATGTATCCGAATTGCGAAAACAAAATATATACCTGAATAATGGCGGGATGGTTTGCTCGACTAAACCCTTGCGTTCGATACTTGTTAAAAACGTGTCGTTGTAGTTCGTCAGAAATGTAATCGGGACATACTTCACCTCTCTCAACAACATTTTCAATTCTCATCTTCATGCTTTCATACATAGCCTATGATAACAAAATATAGTTCTTGTCAAATTACGTCCACAATAAAAGAAAAAGTAAAACATAAATGTCACACTTTGTTTTAGTCAGAAAACATTTCTATAACTTATGACCAATGACATGTCTAAATTCACACTTTGTTATAGTTTTTATATAAAAATTAAAATTTACTGAATTGATGTTTTGATAATGCCTGACAACATCAACAAACGGACGATATCAACTTGCACTAGTTGCAGAAAATGTCGTCTTAATTTATCGTTTTCATATAATATATGTATATGTTATTTATCGTTGTTAAAATCCGAATTATTAAATAATATATATCAAATCTTAACCGTTAAATGATTCATTTATTATGTTATTTACTTATATCATAAACCAAGTTAGATCCTTACAAAAAAATGAAAACAACTAAATGTTCAAATAAAAAGTGTTTTTCATGTGAAGTGTAAAAACTATTACATAATAATGATCTTTTTGGATGAAATTATTTACGTGTGGATGAAATTATCACGCATAAACATATTGTTGCGTAATAATTTCATATAATTGTAATTCTTTTTACATGATCATTTACTCCCTATTGTGTAATAATTCCCTTTATTTTGTATGTTTCGCACAAAACACGACTTTAAACTTTTCCTATAAGAAAATTACACCTAAACACATACGTAAGTCTTTATTGACATGCGATTTACAAACAAAAGAGAATTTTCATAAGGTAACATTTAAAGTAACTGGTAAAGTTGTTTATATATATATATATATATATATATATATATATATATATATTTCATGTTACAGGTTCAAGTCGTAAGAAACAATATCCGACAAAAATAATCAAGTGTATAGTATGACTGAATACATCAGATTGTGAACCCCTTCCGGCTTTAGGCCCCTTTTAAAACGGAAAATAAATCAAATACCAAGTACACCTCATTTAAATGTTTCTTTCTCTTTACACATAAACAAAGCTACACACGTGTGTGATTAGTATATATGTTACTGGTGTATGATTAATATGTAAGTGGTGTGTGTATAGCATCTCCGGACCCAATAAAAACATGTTTAACAGGTTTATAACATTATCTACATATTACCTTAATCTCCTCATACTCGACCTCATCTTTCCAACAGTGGTTATTGCTAAAATACACCTCGGGACATCTGTCAATAATATTATTATCCCTACAAAAGGGAACCCAACTCTTGGCAAACTTTGCAGCCTCCATGAACGCGAAAAGCGTAAGCTCGGAGCCGCCATCATCCGAAACGTACACCGAGAGCTTCTCGGGCGGGTAGTCATACGCCAAAACCGATAAGGCGGTGTTCACGACGTTCATCGGGGGCTCTTTGTAGGGATCCGCGGTGCATATGAATATGTCTATGGGTGGAAAGTCTTGTTTGTCAATAACTTTGTGTAGGTTTTCGGGGAAAGATTGACGTAGGACGGGGCGGAGGCGGAAGGAGGTGGTGGTGGCCCACATGAAGGCGAGGATGGTGTCGGAGACGAGGAGGGCGATGGCGGCGATGGTGGTGGTGGAGGGGTGGAGGAGGGTGGAGACGTGGTGGTAGATTAGGGTGAGGATGGCAAAAGTGTAAATAAATGCAAATATGCGGTTGAATGTTGTGCATGGCATGTGGTTGTATGTGTGGAGTTGTGTGGTCATTTTGATCCTTTGGTGTGGAGATGTTATTTGTTGTTGTTGTTTTTGTGTGTATTTATAGCATTTTGTGTAGATATTCATTTGCATATTGTTTTGTTATGTTAGGAGTAGGTAGTTCTAGTTATGATCAAATAATCATTTAGTTAATCATTTGTATGTTTTTGCACATGTTCTTTAGCCAAAAAGGTTCTATTCAGGTCTAAGAGCATTTACATTTCGCCCTTTATATCTTTATATATTTGCCTTTATATCTTTATATATTTGCCTTTATATCTTTATATATTTGCCTTTATATCTTTATATATTTGTAAGTATGTTCATTATATTATAAAGAATAGTTTTGAATTGTTATGAGTGAATGATAAAAAACAAGTTACCGTTCATGTTATCTTTGATAAAACACTATACATATCTATTAAATTTTTAATATTGTTTGAAAATACGGTTGTGAGTAGAGAAGAGAGCAAATGTAATAATAATGTATAAATAGTATTATTTGATTGAAAAATAGAGAGGAAAAATAATGATTTTAATGTAATTATAAAGATGAAGATAAATAGGGAGATGTGAATGCTTTAAGACAATTTTACCTAATGTAATATTTGATAAAAGTTGTTAAAAAAAACAATTTCTAGGTTCGATACAACATTTTATCAGAGTTACATTAATTTTATTTTGTTGTAATATTGTGTTAGTAATTTCATTTTGTTGTATTAACTCGTAAAAAAGAAATTCACGTGCATATATAAGTGTGAATAAAAATAAGAGAAAATGTCACAGAATAGTAACCAAGTTTCAAAAGTATTCTAATTTAGTCACTCATGCATATTTTTCTCAAATTGGACCTCCAAACGATTAAATCGAGTCATTATCAAATTTTATTATGACAAGAAAGTAATGATGGAAAAGACACGAGAGTTATAAATTTCAATATATAAAATTATATTAAAAAATAAAAAAACATGTTAATTATGAAAAAAATAAAAAAGTGCCTAAAATTTACGTCAACGTTCTATATCAACATCAAAAGACAGAAAAAAATATTTTCTAACTGAATCCAAAAATATAACATACTAAAAAATATGTTATGACTTTTACTTTATATAAAATATAAAAGTGAGTGATCTGATCGGAACACTTTTAAAACTTGAGTTATTTAATTGGAATACTTTTAAAAGTTGGTTACTATTTTACAAAGTTACCTCTAAAAATAACAAGCTAATAAAAACTTTGCATTTATAATTACAGCAACGTTTATCCTTAAACTTTGAAACATAATTTTTTCATGCATAATTGTTAGAGCTAATTATTATTGCGATTTACATGAAACTGGTACGAGCTAATGAAAACAAAAATAAGTAATAATATACAAAAATATATAAAGTTTTGAGTGATAGTTAGAAGTGTTTGAACGTCTATCATAAAATTGATTATTATAGGCTTTATTGACATTAATTATTTGTCAATTGTCAATATGATTAAATTTACACTAATTAAAAGTAGTTTTAAAAATATATAAAATTACATATTAAATGCTTAATTGACACTTTCGTGAATGTTGAATCTACGTATCTGTTTAATTAATTCTTAAGAATGATGACTGATAACAAGAATCCAATCGAACTATGGAGTTTAATCAAACGTGTAGTAGAACTATTATTTAACGACATTATTTTTTATTTGATTACGGTATTAACCAGCATTGGAGATTTACATATATATCCCCATCTCCACCCTTGAAATAACATATATCCTTAAAACACAAGTTTTCAATGTATATGTACAATATATTTTATGCATGCTTTAAAAATATATGTAATTTCATAAGTTTTAGAAATGAATATACGTGACATTTTGTCAATTATAACAATATTTTTTATAAAAATTAAGATGTGACGTTATTTGCCTCTAACTTTAAAAGTATCTAAATTAAGATGTGACATTTTGTCAATTATAACAATAATTTTTGATAAAAAATTTTCAATAAGATATGTAAAAATTTTTTAACTGGAATCTTTTACTTCTATATGTTACTTAACACAAGAAGACTATAAACAAAAAGCAAATTAATTAATTATATATATTAATAATTATCAACTTTTTTATATAATATAGTTTGCACTTCAACTTTAGTGAATTGTATACATTTTTGTTTTTTTATCTTTGTATTTTTTTCTTTTAACAATAAAACTATTATATCTTTTACAATTTAACCCTATAATTTTTTTTTCAACTTTGGTCATTTATACTTTTCATTTTTTATAATTTTGTTTTATCTTTTGGTCTAAATTTACGAGTTAAAATGCTACAACATGTGCATGTGGTTCGATGTTTTTACACGTGTTTTTTTCTTAGTTTAATAGCCATTTACAACATGCGGCTCCTAGATTGACTTATTATGGTTTTCATTATTTTACGTTTCACGTGCGTGGTTTAATATTTTTACGTCTGTTTTCCATTCAATTTTTTTATTTCTTTTTTAATACGAGGCTTTCGATGTTAGTGATTGCTAACGATTGTGTTACATTGGTGCTACTTGGTATGATTTGACGCCCCCGCCGCAACACGATTACCTTAATACTACTACGATATAGTACATAAAGTACATGTTTAAGAAACTATGATGCTACTAACCAGATAAATTTCAAACCGATATGAAAGCATAAAAAGACATCTTCTTTGATAAAATAAAACTACAATATCGTTTTGTTGTTGTATATTATTATATAACATATTTTACCTCACATCACGACAATTAGATATCCGCAAAATCCAAACACTTATCTTATCAATCTCTTCACTCATTCTTTTTTAATTAAACTAGTTTAACTAATGAAAAATCCAAAATAAAATTTGTTAGAATGATTAAAACCGATGACGTAAAAGAACATGTCTTTGCAAACGTGTCGATTAAAAGGTTATATGATTCGAAAGACAAGAAATTTTTTAAGACCTATTGAAAAATGAATTGTTTTATTCAATTTTAAAACTAAATTTATTTTATTGATAAATCAAAATATAGTGTCAAATTTAGAAAAAAATTATCTTTTCTTGAATGAAAAATGTGTGACCCTGCGTCATAGAATAAATGTTATCTTAATCTGATTCACCTATTCGTTTTTCAGCCGGGACCGCCCCCAACCCTCTAAGGAGTAAACTTTCTGCTGAGAAAACATATGACTCAACTCTAAGTATTTTATTTAGAGTAAGACTTGAACCAATAACATTTTAATATTTACATGTTATGAGTATGTAATCTCAATCAGTTCGTGTTAAAGATTATTAGTTTCACAAAAATTACATGTGTTAGAAAAACAAGTCAGTTTTTTTTTATTTTATGTTTTTTAGGAGGACCCTAACTTCTCTTACTTACACTCTTTATTGCACATGTTTATATAGGAATGAACTTAGGACTTCTGCTCTAAGAGGTTTATGCCTCTACCATGTGATAAGGTATAAACGATAAAAACAGTTATACAAACCGTAACAAATAAATGGTTCAAAACGTAATCCTTAAATTGAAAACTTTAAAGTCACATCATTTACCAAACTGGTTAAACACCACCCTAAAGAATAAAAAAGAAGAAAAAGGAAGTTCCAAAATATAAAATACACATGTTAATAGTGTCGAAAATTCTAAAATACAAGTCCGTCTATTGACCCCTTGTCGTTAGAATTTGTCGTCTTTTATATAAATTGCTAAGTTTTTTCTTTTAAGAAACACATAAGCTAGATCCTCTAGTTGTATTTGATAAAAAAAATATAACTTACAATAACACTTTGACAAAGAATTTCTGGTTATTGCAAAACCATCATCATCATACTTACAAGATACAACAGTTAATACCCCAACAAAAAAATTGCCAAAGAAGCCCATTAGCTCAAAGGTGGGATAAAAAACAGTTTTGGAACCGGAACCGCCTCCCAAACCAGTACCTATACGAACCAACCGGTCAACAACCCGAACTGGTTATAAGTCAAACACGTTTAGGCTTGGAACCGGTACCTATGTGAACGAGTTTGAAAGAAAATCCCGGTTTGTGCGCTTCCGCGGAAAATTGATGGGGCAAACGTGACGAAAGTTACAATGGCAATTGTTGGTAAAGTTAGCCATTGGAACGGTGTGCCCAACTCAATAATCTTTTAATCATATACTAGCTTTAGTAAACCCGTGTATTACACGGGGTTGAATAAATAAAATATTAATATAATAAAAGTTATTAATTATAAAATGATATTTTAAAATATGATATGACTGAAATTACATATGAGAATGACTAAAAGTAATAAAAAAGTTATATCAACTATCTAAAAAAATCAATAAAAAATAAATATTTTGTTCTAAAACAAACCGTATAAAATATCATTTTTAAATATTTTCTTATTATAACTCCCAAATTTGAATTTTTTTAAAATTAACTTTTTAAAAATACCAATTTTAAAATATTCCATGTTTTTTAAAAAGTTTTATGCTTTAGAAAAAATTATTATTTTATCTAAAAATTATTTATTTAAAAATAACATTAATAAATAATTTCTTAATTTACTAAATCTAAAAAAGTGTTAAATAATATTATTAATAATTAAAGTAATTATTTAATAGAAAAAAGAGGCGGAAAATTTTGGTAAGATTGATTGTGGTGCTTACACGTGTCATCGCAAGTAACTATTTTATTAGAGTATGAGCTTTAGTAAACCCGTGTATTACACGATTTAAATAAATAAAATAAAATTATTAATTATAAAATGATATTTTAAAATATGATATGACTGAAATTACATATGAGAATGACTAAAAGTAATAAAAAAGTTATATCAACTATCTAAAAAAATCAATAAAAAATAAATATTTTGTTCTAAAACAAACCGTATAAAATATCATTTTTAAATATTTTCTTATTATAACTCCCAAATTTGAATTTTTTTAAAATTAACTTTTTAAAAATACCAATTTTAAAATATTCCATGTTTTTTAAAAAGTTTTATGCTTTAGAAAAAATTATTATTTTATCTAAAAATTATTTATTAAAAATAACATTAATAAATAAATTTCTTAATTTACTAAATCTAAAAAAGTGTTAAATAATATTATTAATAATTAAAGTAATTATTTAATAGAAAAAAGAGGCGGAAAATTTTGGTAAGATTGATTGTGGTGCTTACACGTGTCATCGCAAGTAACTATTTTATTAGAGTATGAGCTTTAGTAAACCCGTGTATTACACGATTTAAATAAATAAAATAAAATTTATTAATTATAAAACAATATACTAATACATGATATGATTGGAATTACGTATGAGTATAACTAGAAGTAATAAAATGATAATATGAACTTTTTAAATTTTTTTTGTTTTTTTCAAAAATAAAAGAAAACATTTTGTTTCAAAATAACGTTTAATTTTTTTTCCATTTTTTAAAAATCTTCTTGCTATAACTTCCTATTTTAAATATTTATTTATAAAAAATTACTTTAAAAAAACCAATTTCATAATATTACGTAAAAATAGTTTGATTTTTTGAAAAAAAATCTTTTTATAAAACTCTATTTCTATAGAAATAACATTAATAAAAAGATATTTTTTATAATGTAAAAAACTAATTATAATATAAAAATAAATAAATAATATTACTAGTAATTAACATTGTTATTTAATAGGAGAGAGAATAAAAAAATTATTAAAAATAAATATGATGCTGACACGTGACACCCTCATTTACTTTTATTAAAGTAGGAAGATTTTATTTTGTTCATCATCAAACAAACACATGAAACCCTTTTGACGCAATTCACAAATGTTTAACGGGGAACCCTATGAACCCAAACAAACACGATGACATAATGTTAGAGAGTTATCTTTGTGATATTTGTCACTTATTGTCTGCTAAGTCTAGTTATACCTCAACACTCACAGTGATTCACACGACTTACCACTAAACGCAATATTATGCGGGCAAGAACACCGGCATCTAGGTTTCGAAGGATGCTTCGAGACGTTTAATTCCCAATAGCTTGAGGCACAAGGCAAGAGGTAAGAATTTCATGTGCTAGAGGGATTTGGTATTTAAACAAAGCTTATATGATGTCGCCTATCGCGTTATCGTCCAGGACTCGTGATACATCAACCTATGTAATGTCGCCTCGCATGTCACGCACACACTGTATTTTTTAAATCCAATTTTTGTATTGATTGAAAAAACAGTTATAAGTGATTTCTAAGGTCACTTCCAAAAGTAGTGGCAAAGAGGACTTGTTTTTGTCTATGAAATGTACACTCACATGGGATATAAAAGTAGGACCTCATTGTCATCTACTACTAAAATGATCAAATCGTACGAAATAATGTAAAAAGGGACCTCCATTGGTATACTGTATACACCACTAGAGGGATCAAATCGTATAAAAATAATGACAATGGGACCTCCAATGTAGTCATTGTTGTTTAATAACTATTTCAAAACTTTTTAAAAGTCACAAGGACAAACAACATAATTTGATCTTAATATAACTATTCAGAACAACTTTAGATGTTTATAAGTGAATACATATTGTTTAATTTTTAGCCTGATAATACATTGTTTATATTTGACTTGATTCTTGGTTTCTCATACCTCTAGATATGTTACTAACGTTAACTTGTTTTCTTATAAATGAACAAAAACTAATGCACATATATATAGAGGCCCGCTTGTTTTAGAACCGAAAATATCTTAAGGTATACGACAACTGCATAATGCATATAGTGCATAAAAGATAATCAAAAGTGGTGAGAAAGAGAACGAAGACAAATGATCATCTTGCATCACATTTAAAGTCATAGATACAAATGCATTATGCAGTTCTCACGGTTCTCATATATTGTTTTTGAAACGAACACATCTTGCCATATGTGTATCTTGGTGGAAGAAAGTGGCGGCCTCAGGTGATGGTCGGGGTGCTTCAACCAATTGCAGGCAAGCATCGCATACAAGACACACGCTTCCAAGATAAAAACAGTGTTTATGTAGATTATAGTTTTCTTCACTCCTCTAATCCGGATTCTAGTTTTGCCACATGCTTACACTTTTTTGCACATTTAGAAGTGTCTAAGTATATATAATGATCGGTTGAAAATGATTCTTAGAGTTCGTTATATTTTTCTTTGGTTTTTAATAGAAAGTCCTCTATATACATCATTGACTAGTTGAAATTTATAAAGATTTAGGAGGTAACAAATTTTCCATCCACTAATGTCAAACTAAAATGTTCATAAGCAATTCAGCATATTTACAATCACAAAGAAACTAGACATCACTCCCCTTCACCATTCATACCTCCACACACACCCCTCTAATATCAACATATCCTGATTCTTCTGCTTCAAACAGATCATACAATTATACAAACTAAAACCAAATTAGCTGCACCATGTTTTTCAAAAGATGAACAAACTAGAAAGCCGACGAAAGGAGAGCCACCTAAAAACAGACGGTACTTGAAACTTGAACTCGATTACATCAGTTTTCGTTACCTTCCAAACTAAATCGAGACGCTTCGTTGTCTATGGAAGAAAGAGGAAACTTACTGCCAGCTTTCAGTTTCTTGACATCTTGACTCGAGCATATTAATATCCGTTTGACCATGCTGCAAAAGTCCCTACAGATGAAGTGACAAAGGTTAAATAATGTAACTTTGTTTAATGTTTAAAGGTTAATACCTAAGTTAATGTAGTAACTTACTGCCATGGATCATCACCCATGAGCATCATGTCTCCTTCATCATCGGTGAAGATAATCTCCATTGGTTACGAGGGTGTAGCTCTCCCTTAATCTCAAACATTTCTTCTAGTTCATCTATAAGCTCATCATACCCTTTTAATACAGTTAAATCCACTGCACGACCAACTACCATCCCTTGCATTTGAACCTTCAATAATAGATATAAAGAACATAAGGCAGATAATATTGAGGTATCAAGTTAGACCCCTTTACTTGTGAATTTGTCGATATGAGATTTTTTATTTATTTTAAACAGGGTAATACTCGCCTGAAGGTATTTTTAATGCATAAAATGTCATAAATACTTCAATTAAAGACTTACCTTGGTACGACTACGTGTACACGTGCTTTGTTTGCTTTGTACTTCATTTGATGACACTTGCAACTGCCCTTGATCTTTGCAATCTTTCAAGAGATCAGACATCTTGTCTGACCTCCGAACGGATAGTACGTGTGGCACATGACCATCAGCAAAGGTATGACATAATTTAGATGGAATTGATGGTGCTGTGTCGGGCACAGACTCACCCTGGGTAGGAATCTTTAAGTCAAATCCAAATAGTCTACATATTGAGATGCTTTCAGTTTTCTTCATGTCAACTGAAGTTTCAAAGGAGTCATTAGGTTGTTTCATGGATTCTTGAGGTGAATAAGTTGACCAGGTGGAAAGGCCCTTTTGATCTTCAGTTTCAGAAATAAACATGTTCCTAGAAGCCGTGACTGTAGAAGATGATAGCCAGCTTGGCTCCATTTGAGTCCTGAAATGGCAACCGTTGTTACCATTTTCAGTTTGACTTAAATGCCAGGAACTTTGAATATTGCTGGTGTGTCCATGAGGTGTACAACTCATCTGAGCTGAAGGATTCCAAACAGTAGGACATGCAGGTTCTGAAACAAGCATCCAAAATACAGAGAAGGAATAGGTTACAAGCATAATTACAAATCGGGATTCTAAGACTACTAAACTAAAGAGGGTATTTGGATATGCTTAGGCCTGTAAATGAATTGAACGTTCATGAATTGTTCGGTGGGAAGTTCGTTTATATTCGTTTATTTTGGAAATGAACAAACATGAACAATAAATTGTGTTCGTTTAATTAAACGAACAAACATGAACACATGTTTCGTTCGTTTGTTCGTTTACGATCATGAACGTTCGTTTATGTTCATTTAATATGTTTGTTTATGTTCGTTCATTTACGTTTGTTTATGTTCGTTTATATATATTAGTATACGTTTGTTTATGTTCGGTAAAAGCTAAATGAACAAACACTAACATGCCGATGTTTGTGTTCGTTCGGTTCATTACATGCCTAGATATGCTTTTCAATTAATTATTGCAACTTAGTTAGTAATCAGTATTGAGTGTTCAGAAAAAATAGGATAATGATTCTAATTTTATAATCTTGTGGCAGCAACTTCAATTCTTCAAACTCATTTTACTTTTGAATGGGTCAGTTTGTGTTATGTACTTACGTTCAAATGGGCAAAATCAGTATTAGTAGAAAGCTCATCAAAAGGCTTAAGAGTCGTCCAATGTGCATTTATAACACACACATGACACACCTCTGACCTCTCTAATATACTTATTCAAGAAACAGATTACAATTGTAATAACTGAAAGAAAAGAGTTTTGAAGTTTTGTCAATTTCACACTTCAAAAACTACCGATATTAGGTTTTGACCCCTTCCCAGTGTACCCATTTGCCGCCTCTATAAAAACTGCTTATTGAAGTAAAAGCACAATTATTTTCTCCCTACCTTTTATAACTTAATTATCTAATTCTTCATAGCAACAATCACTTTGAAACCACATATTCAACCCCCCCTCCCAGCCCACCAAGGAAAGAAATGATAGAACTCACCAGGAGTTGAAATTTCAACAAAAGATCTAGGCCTTTTTGTTTTCAGTGCCACTGAATGAGCCAAATTTGTTGGAACAGGTGTTATAAATGTTTCAATCTCCCATGGAGAAACCCTTTCGGGTCTCATAATAGATGCAGGTTCGTCCCATTGAACCTGATATAGCATACAGTTATATAAAAATATTTTATTTTTTATTCCTTTCTTTAAAAGTATCCTTCCATGTTTATAGAAATTAGAACATATACTAACCTTCAATGAGCGCCATTTAGAGGACTCCCACTGAGGAGATATGTCTTCAACTCCAACTATTGTCCCTATAAACCTAATTAACCCAAGTACATGTGCCACGTCAGCACTGGTAGAAACTACAAAATAGTGATTTTTGATATTAAAGTTACCTTCTTTCAGGAGAGTCTTCACCCTCAAATGGCATCTTGAATCTCATGCCAGCAGTAAACTTATTGTTTATGGCTTCTATATATTTGTTCAAGCTAATGATGAATTGACTTGTTCTGGAGAAATATCAGCGAATTTTAAGAACCAGATCAAGATCCAAATTTCCTAAAGTAAGCAAATTAGCTTGCAAAATGGATTCAGGTAAGTATCTTTTGCTGTGGGTTGGGCTGACATTAATCGCATTTTTGTCCATCTTTTAATTTGCTTTATGAAAATTTCTCTATGGATAACTATTGTATTAGTATTCCATTTCTTTAAATTGGTTTCAAATATATTTTGGGAAACTTCCAATTTGTTTGACCCGTTTCCTCTTTAGCTAGCTTTTCTTTTCTCTTACCAATTTCTCTATGGAAAATTTCTCTATGGAAAATTTCTCTATGAACACAATACACAGATCAGCTCATTCATATGTGATAGATTACCTTGGTTTGTAGTAAACAACAAAACGGGTTTGGGTTGAAACAGCATGTGATGCAGTTGCAAGGACACCAAGGTGCATACTCTGGCTAGAGATCACTGAAGATGGCATGGAGGTTTGTTGACGGGCAAAATGTTTAACACCTACCCGTAATTCACCATTTTCACCCCTATACATAAAAAAGGTTAGTCAAGATATTATAAGGAACACATGACACATATCATGTATAACTAAGTGGATTTAACTAACAAGTCAGCAATAACATGAAGACTTTACCTAAGTAATACAAATGAATCCCCTGCCACTAATTTCTTACAAGTAACAAAAGTACTCCATCCAGTTGTAAGCAAATGCCTTCTAGGTTGACCTACAAGGTCAAACAGCAAAAGTTGGTTCTCAAGAAAGATAGAACAATCAACTATTGATATGAACCTAAGGCGGGTGTTTGGCTGTGCGCTTAAACTGAAACAATGATCGGACTTTATTTATAAGAAATATGATTATTGAAATGAATGAAAAATTTTCAACTTATCGCTAGGTTTTAAGGGACCGTTTATATGGTTCATGTCTGATTATTGAAATCATACATTTGAAAACTCTAAGTTGTGACATATACGCAAGTAATCAAAGTTGTAGTAACCTCTAAAGATATGCTTAAAACGCCACTCGAATCCATGAAGATCCTTGGCTACTAACTCCTGAGTAGGTGTTGGTTGAGTCATGTCCTAAAGAAACTCAAAAAATTAGAACATCAAAAAGTAAACATCTAAAACTATGTTCGGCAGATGGAGTACCAAAAAAATTACAAAATTACCAGGGGAGGTAGGCACTCATTTGCATGCTTCCTAAGCACTGAAAACCCACCATGAGTGCTTGTATCTGAGGCTGTCAATACTTTGCAAAAGGAGTGAACATTTGGTCTAGGAGGCTCTGCAAGGCATTCATCAGGACTTGTAGGATCGATATCACTTTGCTACAGATTGTTGCACAAAATCATAAACATGATTCTTTATTTCACAAACATCATAAACTTCCTACAAAATTAAACTATTAAAAACTTAAAAATCTTACATTTGCCTCCGGAAGTAAAGTGATTTGAGCATAAACTTCATCTGTTTCTTGTTCAGCCTGCAAATTTAACCAAATTCAACACCAATACCTCATAAAACAAATCAAACAAGTAATAAACAGTGTACCAATAGCTGAGTATGAACAACACGACAAAGTATCTTTGATTTCAGGTTAAACAGATTAATCCCCTGATTCAACTCCTGATTTGTTGATGCCTCTAACTAACAAAAACACCCCAATTATAGCAAATCAAAACACATATAATCAAACAAAACTCCAAAATTTCAAGCAAAAATCAAACGAAACTTTTTACTTGCTCCATATGTCCTTGAGGAAAGTAGAAAACTCTCTCCCCATCCCTAGGAACATCCACCTGTGGCCCCGTACAAGCCTTCCATAGCTCCTTATACAACATATCTTCACAAAAGCCACACAAATCATTCACATTAAACAAACACAAGATCAAACACAAACATAATCATCATTTCAACATGAATTAATGAACGAAATTAGCAATTTCACCTTCTGAATCGAACACAGGTGGCCCTCGATGCTCCATAACTGGAAGTTTACAACCAAAACAACACCACAAACAATAATGAACAAAATTACACCACAATAAGCTCCAAAAGGACAAAAACTATCACAATTCCCGCATTATGATCGTGAATTCATGCTGATGAACAATAATGTCAAAAAAAAGCCCTAGAAACGTGAATTTTCGATTGAAAACACGTAGATCAAAGGGAAACAACGGGTGATGATGCTTCAGATATGAAATTACTTCTTTGAGATTATGGTGTTGATGCTAGAAAATATGAAGTGTGAAAATGGCGTTAATTATACACATTGATTCGTTGTGTTTCTCTCTCTCTTGAACACTTTTGATGTCGCTTTCACTCATTGTAAGCCTTTGTTTGTCTCCTTTCATGGTGGTGTGTAGAGTGTGGTGCATGAGCCTAACCTAACTAACCATGGTTAAGTTAGCCTAAACTAACAACGGGTCCGGTTAAACGGGTTAAAGTAATTTACTTTATTTACCGACGGTATATCTGTATTCTGTAAGATTTAAACGTATAATTATTTAATTAGAGTGTTTACGATTTTAGTATTTTATTATAAGAATTCCCATTGTGGACGACTAATTTGGTTAAAATGAGATAATCACAAAGGTAATGGATTTGAATATAAATACAAAAGTGGATGCTCTACGGGACTAACATCCGTGTATGTATGTACTTCAAAGTCGCATAAATATGATGAAATCATGTGGATAGATATGTGGATGCCAATTTATCATTATGGAACGTTATGTGTGATGCATGTTTTTTTTGTAATATTATGGTGTTATCAAGTTGTCATGTAAGATTATGGATGTAGGTGTGACTTTGTTCTGAAACAAATTTATAGTGGTGACGTGCTAAGAAAAATGACTAATTTTATGGTTTTTCTTTAAAATAGTTTATTATACTTAAAAGTAATGGTTAAATAGTTTAATAAAGTGGTTAGAATGTTATCACAAGTTAAGGTGGTGTCATTTATATGTAAAAAATGGTGTATAAGAATGATAGACAGATCCATTTCTGTTAAAGATGTTTGGTTTATGAGTTTAGGTATTAAAATTAGGTATCAACCCTACAAATTTAGGTACAATAAACCCACCCAAGAATGTTGATGTTAAAATCTCGTAGTAAACATTTTTAAACCAACTCGTTATTTTAGCAGAAGTAGGGGAGTTAAAATTTATAAAAAAGATAACTTAAAATGAAAATTATGTGATGAAATGAGGTTGTTGCTAGTATGGTTGGGTTCCTTTAAAGTTTGAGGTCATTATAATCAACTTTTCAACGACATAATTTCTAAGTGAATTGTCATATTAAAGAAATATGCTTACTAACTTGTTTAAACCCGCAAAACCATACACACTTCAACTCATTATAATTACGTTTCTTCTTTCATCCACACATAAATGACTCATTATGCTTCATCTCCCAGGTCATCAAATCAAGATGATCTATCTTTTGCCTCTCACCTATATCCCATTTCTAATCTTTTATCTATCTTCACGGTTCACCTTTCTAGGTCACTACCAAACTCCCTTGTTAATCGGGTTTTTACTGGAGTTAATCACTTTCACATGTATCGACTCGAATAAAGAGATTCAATTCCATTTGAGTTCCCTTATAGTTAAAGCCAGTGTTGTAAAAATCAAACTAGTCGGCCGATTAATCAGCGACTAGTCGAGAATCGGTGACATACCGATTGGATTTTCCCTAATCGGAGCCAATAATCGCTAGTCGGTAAAATTGGTTCAAATCGGGAAAAAATCGACCCTAATCGGATCTAGTCGGCTGTAATTAATCGGCCTCTAATCATCTTTTTTGCAGAATCCAACAACTTTCCGGCGGGATTCCGGCAGAATTCAAAAATCCCGGTGTAAATTTTGAAATTCCAGCCAGATTTGTTTATATATATATATATAAAACTAAACATATTTATAAAAATTACATATAAAAATATGTATATATATATATGTGTGTGGATATATATATATATATATATATATATGTATGTATAAATTATATATAAAAGTTCCAAACCGATTAATCCCTAGTCCACACCTGGCCGCCTGACTAGTGCCTAACGATTTTTACAACACTGATTAGAACTACATTACCTTAGTTTTCTCAAGATAGTTGGGTACTCGACCCTGCAATATTTAGCTCAGCATGTGTATTGTTAGTGTGTATTAGAGTGCTAGAATGCGTCTATGTTATGGTTCTAACAAATGTGTGTTTGTCATGTTTTATGTAGGGCACATGATGGTGGTTGTTGCAATTGTTACTTGAGTTGTTGGAATAATGCATGTTTTTGTAACAAGGCTTCAGGATCTAAGATTCTAAGGTGCTAATAATTTTTTTTTTGTTTAAAATGATAATAATGGTATCATAAATGAGACATAAAATTCTACTCATTCTCATTACATTTCATAATTGACATGATGTTTAGTAAAACAATAGATTTTTTTTGTAGCAAAGCATTTGTTGTATCAAAGTTATCATTTATGTAACTAAAAGCAAATCTTTATTTAAAAATGATTACATGTTATAATCGGATTTTAACTCACAAAAACTTTCTCCTCTAAATTTAATTTAACAAAATTTTCACAAATCATACTATATTTTTTACTTGAAGTTTTTATTTATTTTATTTTATTTTTAAACGACAAGTGTGAAGTTTATTTTTTTAACATACCTCAATCACCACGAACCATTCTAAGGATTTCGAATCTATGATATCAATCATCTCAAACCTTATTTAACCTTATGATCACAAATCCTTATTTGTATATAATTGATTTGAAATAAAAATGATAGAGTTTTATTTATAACTTTTAACCACTGTAATACACGAGCTAATAACCTAGCTTATATACATTATTTTGCAAGTATAATCATTTTGCATTAATTAATGTTTCAAAATGCGAGTAATCATTTTTAAGGCATGCATACGAGAAAACTTGACCATAAATGGTTATGGATTATCACCAATTTGTTTGAATAATATTGTAATAAAATTAGGAATGCATTATTTGAGTGGTAAAAAGTGTATTGGGTGGCAAACGACGTGTGGGTGACAAGTATGCACCATCGATCACAAGTGAAACCCACCAAAAACTCATAAATTAAGTACTTTTATTATACCAAGTAGCCTCGTATATATCCCTATAATATGTGAAATATTATACACAAGAGAAAAGATTAATATTTGACGATGGATTATATCATTAGAACAACGAAATTATTTGTTTAAATGTGTTGTAGGCTATTCTATATATTGTTAACTAATAACTAATTTTATTAAAGTTATTTAACAAGAAACTATTTGTTTAAGTACTTTAATAATAATATGCATATCAATTTCAAAATCCTAGGTTCAGTTATAAATCTAAGTGATGATGTAAAAACACTAGCTTAGGGATACCCTTGAATTTATATGTGACATGTTAAAACAAATGTTTCACGACGAATCAGATCGAAAACCAAATATAAACTTGTTTAAAACAGATTTCAAATTTGTTTTATTTAAATTTATAACAAACTTGTTTAACTATAGATAACCTTGAATTAAACAATCTTCTTCGATATTCATTTGAAATGGTTGGACCGGATTTTAAATTTGCTTTTTTTATTATTTTCAAAATCTCATTTATAACTTCAAACTCCGCATTTTATAATTCATATACAACCTTATATTATATCAACATTGTAAATTTACACAAAAGCAAATTAGCTTAATATATTTTTATAAATTACTTATAAATAAGTATAGCTTATATATACACATTAAAACTACTTTTGTAATTATTTATAATTACAAAATAATTACACAAGTAAACCGAAAAGGAAAAAAACATTAAAAACCTACAAACCGACATGGTAGGTATAAACCAAAGAACGCCCTCGGGCCATCCCAGCCCCATAAATGATTTTAAACTATAATTAATAAAAGGTTTTAAAACAATTACATATAAAAAGCAATGGCATTTTGTAAAAGTTGTTGCTTGAAAGTCATTGGACGAATTTAATATTTGAATTCTTACTCTTGACTTTACTGTCATTGAGATTATTTATTTTGGGTTTGTTTATTTAGACACCTCATAATTATAAATTAACACTTTAAAAATTTTATATGTGTTGTATAATCTCATACGCGTCGTATAAACGGTGGGTCGTATAGGGTTATATGTGTCGTATAGCAATCTGACAGCCCTTTGAATTTTTTCTCTAGTTAGTGTCGAAATTCGATATACTCGTCGTATAACTCTACATGTGTCATATAGGGGTCGTATAGGGCTATATGTGGCGTATAGCAATCTGACAGCCCCCCTGATATTTCCTCGTTTTCAATGTTTTCGACCATATACATCGCGTATAGACGGATGTTGATTTATCTAAGTAAGTGTCTCTTTATTAGGATTCATTTATATTGAGAGAGATGTATTTCATAAGATATATGCTTTATAAGCATAATTACAAACCAAACATAAAAGAAAATAAAATAGAATTTAAAGCTTTCAAAACACAAAAAAATAAAGTAGATACGACTCTCTATTCAATTTAGTTGATACTGATGCATCTAATGATCTAACTCAAAGATATGATGTTCGTCATGAAAAGTAACGTTTCAAAAATACTGATTTGTGACGTTTTAAATTAAATTGTACCTCTTATTGTTCGATTTGTTTTCACGTGTTTTATATTTTTCTATTGTAAATTTTGAATGTTTAACTTTTTAAATGGTATAAATAATATACCATGATGAAATGTTTGCCTTGAAGCTTATACACTCGTTGATGTTACATAATGAAATTGCTACACCATTATCACGCTTGGAGGCAAGCTTTTAAATGAATTTCAAACACAAAAGAAAAAAAAACCAAAAAAAGTACGTTGTAAATATCAGACACATAAAAAACATTTTGATAATGTAAGTTGTGTTGACGTGAATAATTAAATATTTTTGGTTCTCTTTGTATAAAACTTGAAAAGCTAAGTTTGTAATTTATATTATACTGGTTAGCAACTTTGGGTTGTATTAATAGTTATACTATATGCACTAAATGTTGTACATCTCTTTTGTTTGCTTTTTTATTTCTTTTATTTTTATTTTAAATCTAATATTTTTTACGTATTTTATAATTTAACCCCTATCATTTTTCACTTTAAACTTTGGTTGCCTATTCTTTCCTTACTTTTACAAAATTTTCGTATACATTTCGCTTTAACTATTGAAAGATAATATGTCATAACGTTTATGTGTGGTTCAACATTGTTACGTCTATTTTTATCTACTTAACAACCCGATTGTAACATCCGGATCCTAGATCGACTTAGCTATTGTTTTTAAAGTTTTGTGTTTCACAAGTATGGTTCATTGTTTGAACATCTACTTTCCGTTTGGTTTTATTTTATTTTTTTTGTTTTTTTAATACGAGTTTTTCTAGCGTTGGCGGTCGCTGAAGGTGGTCTGACGTTGATGTTATTTGGCATGATTTTACGCCCCGCCGCAAAACGGGGGATTTAATACTAGTTTAGTCTAAATGGCAAGCATAAATATTAATCAAATATACTGCATATGACAATTAAGCATATGATCGATGAATCTAAGTTTGTTTGACAGTTAATTCATATATGTTATAATAAGTTTTTGACATGATTTTCTAATATGGACATGAATAACTAACCCGATGGTTACTATAGTTTAATGTTTAAGCTGAAACAAATGATAATATCATGTCACGATTAATTTCATGGAAGTTTTGCTTACAATTTGCTATACGCGTGTTAAGTTATATGGAAAGCGAAATCATAAAACTATTAGAGGTATGAGAAAGATTAACACCAATTAAACTTGATTATTCATGAAATTAAGATTCAAAAATAGTTTGTGTTCTTGAATTAAAAAACCAAAATAGGATGTGATAGAGATCACAGGCATGTAGTTTTGAGATTTTCAAGAAACATAAAAACTATTACTTTATGGTGATGGGGCAATATGAGTAATGACATTATTGAATCAATAGACGATTATTTGAAAAACAAATGTAAAAAACTATTTTCTAAGGCTCAAAACTACCAAAAGAGTCATGTGTATGGGAATTCCATTTATTGTTAGAATGAAAAAGATGTAAATTCTTCTTGTTATCAAGAAAAGAATAACCTATAAAAGGTAAGACCTCTCAACTTAAACTTGAAATGTATGCAACTAAAGTTATCTTAAGTTTATTTGAACAATCTATGAATAGCTTTTAAAATATATGAAAAAATAAATAATAATGAAATATAAATAGAACAAAAAAACACCAAACCTAAATAAATATGAAATGCATGCTGATTTCTTATGATTCACAATTTTCTATCATTTGTTACCGTTATTTCACCATAATATTATCTTTATGATGATAGATGAGCGAAAAGGTAATACACGACTTCTGGTCACGTATCGCACACATTTGCGTATGTGTTGATCGAATGAAAGACTAATAAGCAAGCAAAATGTATTTAAACACTTGTAACGTTTTATGTCTCATGACTAGAGACTTGATTGTTCTCTTTTTTAAAATGTGTTAAATAAACTGCTTATTGCTAATTTGTATTACGTTGTACATGTATGCATTTTCAACTAGTAAATCAGCTATGAAGTATGCTAGCATGAGCGGGTACATGACTCATGTCACTTTGATATATACGTATTAAATACCAAAAAATTGAAATTAAAAGACTACATATGAAAAAGATGAAAATAAGGACGTTGAAATATAGTTTAAATTGAATACTTAGAAAGCGAAATCAAAATACTTGATATGAGAAAGATTTACACTCAAACTTTATTATTCATGAAAATGAGGTCATTAAATAGTTAAGTAAATATAAAGAAAAATCAAAAGGCTCCATATATATACGAGACATACCCAAAGTATTGTTCACAAATAATCAATCTTGCTGAATTCATTGAATCAAAATAAAGAGTCATATGGACCATAGGCATGTGTTTTTTGAGATTTTCAAGATTCATAAAATCCTATAGCTTTATGGTGGTGGACCAAATGAGCAAGGACGTTCTTTAATCAAAAACGTTTTTATTTTACAAAATGGAGTTCATAAACTATTTCAAATATATATATATATATAAATATTTTTTATATTTATATATTTATATAAATATATAATATATAAATATATATTTATATAAATATATATTTATATATAAATAGATATAACAAAAGAAAAGAAGTATCGAATTTGAATATAAATATGACGTATTGACGTATACATACAATTGTAGATTATTTACTGGTTTATGTAATGTGTCATCATTGTTTCGTCATAAAAAGACGTTTTAAGACGACATGTGAGGGAAAAGCTAATACTTAACTGGTAATTGTTATCACATGCATTTAGGTATGAATTGTTTGGAAAAAGAATATACTATGTAAGGAAAATATAAATACACGATCATAAAGTCATGTATCTTATGAATAACATAATTTTTTTTCTAACATTGTTAAGCTAGATGGGACGGAACCTTTTAAACCCAAAATTAGTCATGTAACTTATAACAATACAATTTATTTCTAATATTATTAGGGTGGAAAGAACGAAAACTTTTAAACCCTAAACTACTTTGGTTCGTGACTAATAAAAAATATCATATTATTTTACTCAAAATTACTCTAAAGTCTAAACCTATACTAAAAGAGGGATCATGATCTTTAGACCTAAAACTACCCTAACGTGATTTTCAACAGGTTTACTAGAGGGTTTTATTAACTTGATCATTCAACCAACTCGCACTACTTAAGACACACGAGATGATGTAACCATAGTACCTTAAGCCGCTTCCTAACTCGTAAGTGTTAACATTGCTGAAAAAATTGCTATTGAAAATTTTCTTTTTCAAAACCTACAAATTAATTAGGGAAAATTCTCAAAATATACCTTTAATCATTACTTTTCTTTAAAAAGTGCTTTTAACCACTTTATTCCACCAATGTCCCTCATATTCCACCAATGTCCCTCATATTCCACCCATAGTTCAAAGGCTTTCGAACGTATTTCAAGGGTTTCCAATCGCATTGCAATGGCTCTCGACAGTATTTGAAGGGCTTTTGATCATATTTCAAGGCTTGCACCCAACTTTCAACAGGTTTGCACATGTTTGTGAGGTTAGAGAACCGTGTTTGGGAGTTCAGATGCCCATGTTTAACGGTCTAACGTATGTGTTTTTGGCATGGGACGCCCAAATTTCTATTCGTACATGTGGCCACCCGTATTAACAGGGGACCCATTAAGAATTGAAAAGGTCAAAGAAACCTAATAATAAAACCTAGTAAAAGTGACAATATAAATGTCTTATAAATAAAAACTAATGCAATCGATGTTTTTGTCTAATGACATATTATGATGGTTTGGGTTTTAAATCTTTAAAGTTTCATGTTCACATGTGACCTAAGAAGATTTTTCTTAAAGTAATAAATTTTCTCACTAAATAAGTCAAACTTGAAATGTAAAAACTAGTATAAAACATCATAAAACTTACTCAAATAATAAGGGTAGTTTTTTACTTTTTCCATAGGCGGTTAGAAAATGAAAACTAATAATCGAATGAAATGGTGGTGGGCCTGAAACACGTGGAAGTATCAGATTGGTATGAGCTGAAGGAGACAGTGTTTTCATATGTTTGGATGGGGTACGATGATGTGGAGGGTCCCACGTGGCACGTGGGTGGGGTCCTGATCAGTGTTCAATTGGGCATCTCCCTATCAGGGGACATGAGATTTGTTGTGAAACTATTGCATCCTTTATTAAGTTTACTCCAAATTTATCATTAAAAATTGGTCACACTCTAAACATGTGAACCCATTATTTTCTTTTTTTTTTCTTTTTAATAAAATCACTGTTCCTTTTTCAATTTAAATAGGTTAAATTTTAAATAGTAACATTTTAACCGAATTTTTTCATTGTGTTTTTACTTGTTATGTCCTTTTTAAGTTGTTAAATCAGTAATATTTTATTTTTTTTACATTAAAAGAGTAAATTGATTTATCTGGTTTGATGATTTCTTAAGAAACATTAGAAAAGTTTAGGAAAGTTTGTTTAGCCTATGCTAAAAATATTTATTATAGGTATAGATGATATTAATTAAAAGAACTATCGAAAAAAGACTAAACCAATTATCTCTTAACCTAGTGGTTTAAGAGGGAGATGGAAGAGTTCTCCTCTTTTGGATGTACAATGTTTAAAATTTGACGTTGATAAATTAAAACTAAATTTTAAACTTTAACTTGTTGTTTGAAAAAAAGACTAAACACATGTTTGTGATTTATATTATATAAAATATGAATAAGAATTAAAATGTGAACACGTGATCTACACGATTAAATCATTTTATGTGGTGGACCATTTTACACGATACGTTATTTTAACAAATAGGAATGATATAGGCTGTGTGTTAGAAATAAGTAAAAAAGACAAAATCGTGTAAAAAGACAAAACAAAATCATGTAAAGTGATAACATCAAGAAAAAGATGTTACCGTGTAAAAGGGTTCACTTGTGTAAGAAACGCAATCACAAAAAAAAAAAATCGTATAAAAAGTTTTATGTCTTGCAAATCTCGCTTCTACATGTTAGCGTTTTTAGTGGGGTGTATACATAGAGCACAAATTATTGCAAAAATGTGCAGAAACCAAGTTCATTTTTTCAATCTTACAAAAATTTATGAATAGAAGAATATATTATAAATGTAATTCAATTATTTCTCACTATGAGAATAAAAAAAATATGGATAAATTAGTGTGAATTTTCATTTGCTTATATAACTAACCTACACATACGCAGGTTATTAAAAACGCATAAGACTTGATGACTTATTTTCACAACCTACACATGTATATATAAGAAATATAACATTTAAAATAAAACCATTATTAAAAGAAATTTAAAAATTTTGAATTGTTACATAGTATATTAACCAGTTTATTGTAACTGATGTGTCAAGTCATACACCATGATTGTAGCATTTAAAAAACTCGTTTCTTAAAATTTTTTACTTGAACTAATACTTTGAGTAAATTGTGGTGGTGAGAAAGGTTGGAGCTCAAATGGATCTTGTGAAAGATCCTTGAGAACCCTAATCGTTGCCAATATTATTTTTTTGCGTCTAAAATCATTGTATGAATGATAACATTTTTAAAAATAGGAATAAGATCTGTAAAGGGTGTTTGAAGACTGCAAATTGATGAAAATATAGGAGTGTATAATGGGTATCCATAAGTATTCATAGAAAAAGGGATTTGATATTTTGTTGTGTATCATACTAATTTCAAGTACGCACTAATAAGTATTGATAGAAAAAATGTGATAGGTAAATAGAAGTTTTTATTTTATTTCATACATTACAAAGTTTCATATTATCCAATCCACCATAATAAACTTTTAGTTATTGTATCACTCCACCATAAGTTTTTATTTTTTTTTAAATCTTACAAAAATAAATCACATATATGTTAGTGATGTGTCGCCGGTGATTGAGGTGATGTCGATTCCACCTCCTCCATGGAGTTGAGCAAGAGCCGGTCATCCGATCAAGTACAGCGGCGGTGATGATCCTATGACTCTTACCCCTTCGATGAATGCTACATGGCGTCGGTGATTATGACATGTCACACCCCAACCTTGACGGCGGAAACATCGAGGAGTGAGAGTTAAGATCGTTCACAGCCACATAACGCTATTATTAAATCCAAAAATATTATTCATAAGTTTCAAAAGTAATATTACAAACATAAGTCTCAAGTAAAGAAAACATAACAAGCTTATTCATTTATTTAATTAGGTCCATTCCTAGGTGTGAACAACTTCAAAAGTGGCGATCAAACTTGAGTATTTTCTGAAACATGTTAAAAATAAAAGGTCAACATAATATTGGTGAGATTTCCATAGTTTTCGATACATAAGTATATAAAAGATGGCAATTCATGTTGTAAGTTAGAGATTAGAGTAAACTAGGGATGCAAGACAAAATGCACAATCAAATCTTGACAAATTTTTACAAGTCTCAAACGTTTACAAATATATACGATTAGCTAAGTGTACTTGGATCAACCAAGCAGGTTTGTCTGGCCCATAGATCTATGACGTCGCTAGGCTAGCAATAGTTAATGATTGTACATATATTCGACATTACATGGTAGCCACAAAGTTCAACTAACCACAACATACAAGTAAATTGCCATAAGTTTACAAGAATCAAACGTGTTTACAAGTGCAAAGTTTATAATGTAACATGTTTCACCCTAAAAGTGTAAAAATATAAAAGTGGGTATAGAAATACTCACGTGATCAATAAGTATATAATTGATGAATAAAAAAAAATAATAGTCGTTGTTCCAACGTAAACCTTCACGAGGTACCTAAATATATATATTTACAAGATTTTAAGTTTAGTTATAATAAGTTTAATGGTTAAACGTGAATTAGGGTATTAAGTGAATTTGGGGCTTGTCAAATAACAAACTAAAATCATTCATGTTTTTTTGAAAAAATATATTTATATTTGATACTAAGATGTGAAAAGAAAGAACACTTATGAATTTAGAATAACATTTATAATGATTTATAAAGTTTAAAATTTTTTTTATAACTAATTAAAACCCCATTTAAACAATAATTTATGGGTATTGTTTGAAATAGTTTATGTAAATTAAACTAGTGTTTAAGGTCTAATTTATTTTTAGGAAAATAATTTAAATATACCATTTGAGCAAATATATGACATGACCTAAATATAATAATTTATTAAAAAAATATTAGGATATCTTAGGAAATAAATTTCCAGAATATAATCTCGTGATTCTAAAATTAACAAGGTTTATAAAAATGATTTTTCATAATTTTTTATAAACTTTAGTATTTAATTTGAAGGCTTAAAAGCCTAAAAAATAAAATATGAGGTTCCCCGGATTCGAACCGGGAACCTCCTGTTTAGAGGTCCAGTGAGTTACCAGCGAACCAAGGGCCATGGCCGTGTTAGGTCTCGGCCCCTAATTTTTAAAACCCCACTTATTCAAGAATGCCCAAATCCGCAAAACCCTAAATCGTTCTTGGATCCAATTGAGCCTCGATTCGTTCCAATTACAGACTATGTTCATGGGGCTTTTATTCCCCATGATGAAACGATTGTGAAGATGCGTTCAATTACCCGAATGATGATGATTCAAAGTGAGACACTGTAACATCCGCCAATTTTCAAATTATAAACCTGAACCCAAACTCATTTTGAGTTTCCATTATTAAATTATTTTAATAGTTTTAAGGGATTAAATGCAACTTAAATTGTGAACTATCTATCTAATAATTATCTAAAACAATTTGTAACAATTTATAGGGTTACAATAATTCTTTTTGTATATTATTAAGTGTTATTAATCATTTTTTACAATAAGTAATTAAATGGAAAAGTTTACTAAAAATTTATTAAGTTATTAAATGGCTTTTAATAAAACTATAAAGTT
The DNA here is from genome assembly GCA_025506515.1 of Flaveria trinervia. Lineage (NCBI taxonomy): Eukaryota > Viridiplantae > Streptophyta > Magnoliopsida > Asterales > Asteraceae > Flaveria > Flaveria trinervia. Next base: position 5,227,551 of record CM046454.1, on the reverse strand, counting down.
TTATTAGTCGTCATGGACTTTTAATAGTAAAAGTAAATAATTAAATTATAAACTTTACAAGCTTTATGAAAGTTTAAAAAAAATTGATAAATGATTATTTTGATTTATTATTTAATTAGCTTTTATAAGTCAAGGGTTTAAATAGTAATTTTTGAAACTTAATATAAAAACTTTATGCATAAAATAATAAATGGTGGATACTTCAGGGACCAGTTGTGTAACTTTGTTCTAAAACCCAAACCACCCAACCTTTCCCCATCGTCGACTTCTTTTTCATCCGGCCAACTCCGGTCAACACTCCGGCAACCCCAAATCCCTTAAATTCAGCCAATTAAAATCCAATCAAACCGTTTGGTCTCGTTTGCGCGCTAGAGTCGAACACATTGACCTTCTTAATTTGAAATTCGGACTACTATACAATAACTAGGCGAAATCGATGTCTGAATTGAATACCCAAACAGTTATGACACAATTCATTATGAAATTAATCAAGTAATCGAATGGAAAACGTTCTTACAATCGTTACGAATTCAATCCCGCAAATAACTAGCATTAACATCATGTAATTACTATCAAATCATACCCGAAACCCCAAATCGAACGTTGAAACCAATCGGTATGAAGCAACATAAATTGGGTCTATATAATCAAGGGAAATCATTTCAATTAACTCCTTTGAACCATATGCAACATTAATTTCGGTTATAACCCATTCACCTTTGTAATCGACCACCACCTGTAACCACGACCTGCAACTTACTCGGTAGCGACCCTCGAAGCATTATGACTTAAAATTGAGTGAGGGCTTTGAATCATAATCACTCTCTAAAGCTTCATACGAAAGGAATTTGTTGATGATCAACTCAATCATCACAAACCAACCTCCACCCATCGCGACTTGTTCTTAAACCTGTGATCATCTATCCGAACTCAATAATGTAAGTTGCGCATGCCATTACACTCGGTTTTACATGGTGATCAAAAGCCCCATGATAAACGACATTAACAACAACGGATTCATGTTCAATTTGATCCAAATCGATTCTAGGGTTCTTAAGAAATTGGGTGATTTTATGGTGAATGTATTTAAACTTTAAAATTGAGTTTTTATCAGACATGGGGCTTATAGCCCATGGGTAACATACATGGGTAACACACATGGGGTCTCGGGTTCGAACCCGGGCACCCGCATGTTATGTATAATTACTAGTTTAAATTTTTTTAAAATTCCATAAACTCTTAATATATTACTTCATCAAAACAAAATTATTATTATTATATAAAATTATTTCGGAAGTTATTTATTTAATTTCTGAAATTTTTTTAAACAAATAATATTCTAATTTTGTAGTTTCAAATTTATAAGAGCTATGACTAGAGTTACTTAAAAATTTGTATTTTATTAGTTTATAATAATTGTCTTTAAATCGAATAAGTTATGTTATAACTTCTTTGAATAATTGATTATTTAATTCATTGTTTTGATTGAATCATTAATTAATTTATTATTAAATTAATTAAAAAGGTTTAAAAAAACTTATGATATTAAATTTGATTACTTTAAAGAATAACAAAGATTATAAAAGTATTATTAATTATTTTATATAAATTAAATGTTATAAACCCATCATGGTTCAAATGTAGGTTATTTTAAAACATTATAAATCTATATATTAAATAAATAACTATTTAAGTAGTTATTTAAATAGTCATTTAAATAATTAGTTATTATCTAATCATTTAACAATGTTACATCATAAATTATTCCTTAACTTTTATTTAGACTCTTGAAACTAATAAAACAGTATAATTCTCTATTATTCTTCATTCTTAGTTTAAGGTTTTGAATATTGTTATACTTTTATAAAAATCATTTAAAGGTTTAAAAAACTTTATAAAATGAGTTAAATAATTTTAAGTTATTTTACAAGTCATTTAAATGAGTATTCAATTACCTCTATCAAATTTTAAATAATTAATTATTAAGTTAATTATTTCTTTTCACATGTTTTACTTAATCTTTATGAAGTCAATAAATAAGACTATTGAAACATTCATTTCTCAAACTTAATTGATTTGTTCTATTTTCATTGAACAAAACCAATTGCATTATTTGACTTAATTATTAAAACTCCAATTTCTAAACGAAACCCTAATTCGTATTTAGTCGTTAATCTTACCTTTATTATAATCCTAAGACGCTAAATCTTAGGTTGAATCGTGAAGAAAACGTTGAGATACTTTTATCTTCGTATTGTTATCTTTAGTGCACTTTAGCACGTGAGCTTTCCAAGTGAGTAATTCTATACCCCATTTTTCATATTTTTACACTTTAGGGTGAAACATGTTACTTTATAAACTTTGCATTGGTAAACACGTTTGATTCTTATAAATTTATGGCATTTCACCTGTATGTTGTGGTTAGTTGAACTTTGTGGCTACCATGTCATGTTGAATATATGTACAATCATTAACTATTGCTAGCCTAGCGAAGTCATAGATCTATGGGCCAGACAAGCTTGCTTGGTTGATCCAAGTACACTTAGCTAATCGTATATACTTGTAAACGTTTGAGACTTGTAAAACTTTGTCGAGGTTTGATTGTGCATTCTGTCTTACATCCCTAGTTACTTTGTTCTCTAACTCACAACATGAATTGCCATCTCTTATATACTTATGTATTGAAAACTATGGAAATCTCACCAACTTTATGGTTGACCCTTTATTTTTAACATGTTTCAGGTTTCCTACTTGAAGATCTTCTTGTGCTCATATAGGACTTGGACTTAGACTAATTGAAAGACTTATGTTATTGGTTATATCTTGATTGTTATGTTTTTGTTTTATTTGTCTTGTATTGTTTTAATAAATAATGATATTTAATAATAATTCAACTTAATTAGTTCCATGTGCTATGAGCAATCGTCTCCCATTCGCCCGCCCCGATGATTCCGCCGTCGGTCAGGGTGTGACAGACACTACGAAGAACAAGCCGCGATCAATGTCAATTCAGTTTGAGATGCAAACGATGATGATAAACCAATTCTCTGCACAGATGCCTTCTACTGATCTCAATGAACAAAAGCTCTTTATCAATTGAAGGTAATACCTCCGTGAGGATAGAGTTCGAATGTGTTGCAGGTTCGTGGTTATAGAGGTGATTAAACTCAATGATTGTGTGTATTTCAGGTGAAATTGAAGTTAGTATACGATTAGGGATAGATAATCGATCGTTTGGGTTCATTTAATTGGATTATTATTAGGTATGAATGCCCGAACGGCTACAAGATTAATGAGTTTCGGTTATGCAATTGATTCAAGTTTGTAACCGGCGTTTAAACGCGTTTAAGGTGCGCATTCAAGTTCGAAGCGTGTAATTGAAACGATTAGGGTCGGTTTGAGTGTTAAACCGAGGATTTCGTGGGTTTATGGGGCTCACCGGAGCTTGCCGGAGCTCCACCGGTTTTGCGGGGAGAGAGAAAGGGGGATGGGGTTTGGGTTTAGACAATTTACACCAATGGTCCCTGTGGTTTACATTTTGTTATTTCTTGTAAAAACAGTCATTTCAAGTTTATAAAATGGCAAAAACAACCCCACAACTTAAATAGATTTTAAACATTTTTAAGTTAATAATTTGTTTATAAGTTATTATCATTACTAGTATTATTATTATTATTATTATTATTAATCTTCAATATTATATTCTATTATTATTAATGTTATTATTATTATTATTATTATTAATATTATAATTATTATATAATTATTATTATAACCTTACAAATTAAAGGATTAAAAAGACTAATTAAAGTAATATGCATAAACAACCCATAAGTTTTGCGAATGTCATATTTAGTCCATACAAGAATTTAACAAAGTTAACATTTAATTTAACGAAAAATAGGAGATATTACAGTCTCCCCAACTTAAAAGAATTTCGTCCCGAAATTAAGAATGAAAACTTAAACGAACAGGAGTTTTATGAAGAAAGATAAGTGTACTACGGACTGTGGTTGGCGTTTGATTACGGGTGAGAGGCTTCACTTTGCGAATTATGGAATTTTACACGATGCATCCAAATTTGAACTCTTCCAGTGGAATACGAAAGTTATCATTGACAAACTAACTCTTTGAGATTTGACACATGAAACATTGGAAAACGATATGTGGTATATTAGACTTATAAGTCACACTTCTCCCATCATCTGGAATGAAATTGTGTGATATAGTGACGTCTTGAAGCCAAAAAGAAAGAAATAATAATATCCCGTAAATGTATGAAAGTTTGACCGTCGGAATTTAAGAATCCCAAGTGCCACTATATAATGACACAAGCTTAACGCGTATCTTGTGAATACGTATCGCTCCTCTGGTTAAACCGTCGGGTTAAGAATGATACGATATGCCGAGATTATGCGTTGGGTTCCCAAAGATGATTAGAGGCATTGCTAATAACAGAAAGTGATTCGATCATCAGAATTAACGATCGATGTTTAAGACACACCACGATAACCGACTATTTGAGGTAACTACGAGTCAATTTCTCAACTCGTTATCTCACATGAGTCAATATGAAATGCGCGAAAGTAGTTGTCACACCCCAACCTTGAGGGCGGGAACGTCGAGATGTGAGGGTTAACATTGTTCACAACCACATAACGCTATATTTAAATGTAAATATTAAAATTATAAGTTTCAAAAGGAAATATAAACATAAGTCTCAAACATGAAATAAGTTCAAACATATAACAAAACATAACATAACATTTTATTTATTTAACTAGGTCCAAGTTCTAGTTTTATAGCAAGCTTCAAAAGTCCACTTTAAACTTGGGGGTTTCCTGAAACATGATAAAAATAAAAGTCAACTAAAAATAGTTGGTGAGTTTCCAAGGTTTTCATACATAATATGATAAAGTTACAAGTAGCAATTCATGTCATAGGTCATAAGTTAGTAAGGTTATAGAACACATATCGTTACAACCAAACCTCGACTTGATTACAAGTATATAAGATTGGCTAAGTGTATTTGGTTCCCATGATGAACAAGCATACGTCATCAGGAGCCGGCAATACCTCGGCTTTAGCACCAAATAGGCTTGTCAGGCTCAAAAATCTAAGACGTCGCCAAGCTAGCAATAGTTAATGATTGTAAACAAACTATGTATCTCATATAATCACTTACATCACACAAATAACCATGACAAAAATATGAATTGCAAGTGCTTTACAAGTCTAAACGTTTACAAGTGTATTATGTATAAGTAATTATGTTTCACCCCAAAATAGTGTGAAAAGATAAAAAAGGGGCAAAGAAAACTCACATGATCAATAAGTATATTATGATGATTAATAAGAACAATAATAAACGTCGTTTCAAGATGAACGTCACAAGACACCTATATATATATTATAAGATTTAGGTCAATAATAAGGTTAACGATATAACGAAAACTAGGGTTCCAATATAACTTTGGGGTTTTTATAAATAAGGTTATTTGTCGACCGCGTAAACATATATTCTAATACAACGAAGAAAACTTAATTAATCCTTTTAAATTAACCCTTATAATGATTTAATCATCAAATGTAAATTAAATTTTATCATCAACCTAATTAATCTAAAATTAAAGATAACATATAAACCAAATAACAATTTAGTGATTTCAACTCTTTAAAGTTTGTTTTTATAAAAATAACTAATTATAACATTTTCTAGTATAAAACAAATTTATTAAGAAGATTAAAGCAATAAATTAACAGAAAATAACTAGATAACTTCTAAAATAAACAAACTTTATAAAACCAATTTTTATAATTTTTTTAGAAATTTTTATATAGCCTTTTTAAAGGCTAAAACCTTTTAAAAAAATGGCATGAGGGTGCCCGGGTTCGAACCCGGAACCTAATGGATGGTATGCAACGTGCTGACCAATGAACCAAGGCTTCCAGCCGCGATTGTAACCCAATTTTAAATCTTAAAACCATTGCCAATAAAAACCCCCAATTCCCATATAAACCCTAGAATCATTTAACCCCAAATCGAACCCCGAATCGTTGGTATCAATCAAATTAAGTTTAGGGGTACTGTTACCCATGTGAATTCGATTATAGTGACGAGTTCAATTACCCGATTGGATTTCGAATCGATGCCAAGAACAACCAAGAAAAAATCATGGCCGTGAGTGCAGAAGGTCGAGTAATCTTCATCGATATTCAAATCAAAGGTGTAGATAGCTTCGTGTGATGGTCTGAACTCAAAGCCCTCTGTAAATTTTGATTCTTGAACACCAAAGGGCGGTGTTCGACTAGCTGCAGCCTCGCGATGAAGGTGGAGCTTGTGCGAGCTGTTTGGTTGTGTTTCGAATGAAATTAGATTGTGTAGGAGTTTAGTTACAGTTAGGCGATCATGTATGTGAGTTTAATTTGATTGTTATGAATTGTTAATACTCGAACGATCATATGATTAAGGTCGCCGGTTACACGGCGGTTTGACTTGTAACGGATGCTTTAATCACACCGGGTACATGCATTTAAGGTCACGAACGAGTTCGGAACGGTTCGCATGGATTCAGATCAACAAAATGGTTTATTTAGACCTCGCCGGAGGTCGGCCGACGGTGGCCGGAAAGCCACCGGATTTGCGAAGTGAGAAAAGAGATTTGGGATTTCAATTTACACATTGGCCCCCTCAAGTTTAGAGTAGTTATCATTTTATGTTTAAACTTAGATTTTAACTTTCAAAATTGGCCAAATAATCCCCTGGACTTAAATTAATCTTTAAATTTTAAATATTTTATGACTTATTATTATTATTATTATTGTTATCATTATTATAATAATAATAATAATTATTATTATTATCATTATAGTTGTTATTATTAGTATTATTATCATAATTATGGCTTGTATCATTATTACTATTATTAATATTAACATAATTAATATTATTTAGTATTTTTATTTTTAACTTTCTTACATTAAAAGTTAATGATAACCAAGAGAATAAGCATAAATAACACATGAGTTTCATAATTGTTAATAATGACCCTTATAAGAATAAACGAAGTTAACTTTTAGTTAACAAAAATACAAGATGTTACAATAGTCAATCGGTCAATAATGCACCAAATGACATCATGAAATACAAGACAATTTGAACATATACCAAGCTACGTCAACATTTTCTTTATGCCGAACCATGAATACCAATCGTGGAAATTCATGATCCTTTTTGTCCACATTGGAATGAATGTAACAGCAAGTCTTGTGAGTCGCAATCAAGATAGAGATTTAGAAATTTTCAAGATTAGGAATTTAAGGTTATCCAAAATAATGGGAATTGCATTTTTAATTATGGGTAAAGATTTAAAAAAAGACGCCGTTCATGATCGGGTTGGAATTTCAATAATTTAGAATATCGACGATAAAGGCAATGACAAATAGCTTTCCAAGTACGGCTTGCACACGGGGTTCATCAAACCCATGAACACAACCGTGCATTGCTATAACCAGAAAGGCATGACATAAATTTATAATAAATTTATCTTGTACGAAAGATTGTTTTAAGAGTGTTATCATCGTGCAATTAGGTTTTGATGATAACTCAGAATGAAGGTCGATAAAAAGGTTCCATAAAGCTAGTTCAAACGTCAAATTGAAACATAAAAGCGTGAGAGAAGAAATCGATTTAAAATTTAAATGTTCCAGGCTTGGAACTAGGGTTACCCTAAAGTAACAACGACCCCTTTTGAGTTTAAGATTCATGCTTTAGCTTGACTGGCTGGAACATTATCGTCGATAAATGAGATAACGGTGTTCATCCTTCAAGTTATTACACGTTTCTTGTCAATTGAAGTCTTAAAACCTTGGTAAGTTTGAGATCAAGGAATAGGAATACTCACCAATATGTGGTTATCACTCCTAGCTTGGTGGTGTATTTCCCAAAGTATGACTCTTAACTACCAAACGAGAGTTTGATCCTAACTCATTGTTGAGGATCCACAAGAATACAATAAGGTAACTTACCATTAAGGTAAGGATAATCACTCATATCTTAACAGTGAAGTTTTATAGAAACAAAATATAGCAAAATGAAAAGTTTCAGCAAAGAATGGAATTCACTTCTACCTTGATGAGGTCATTTCATTTGAGGAAAAAAAACATCCATAAAATTTTAAACAGGTGATATTATCATCAAGGTATGGATTTCACTCCTATCTTGATGATTGAATTTCATAATAACAAAAAAACAATCGAGAACTGACCTTTGTCACCAAATGTACGGGGTTCAATCCTATTTTGGAGTCATTTCATTCGTGAAATACGAGTTCCAAAGGAAAATGATTGAAATCTATCCTCAAAACAAGGAAATCACCCCGATTCAGAGGATGGGATTATATAAAACACACAATACAAAAATTGAAAACCATCATCAAGATACGAAATTTTACTCCTATTTTAAGGAGGTAATTCCATTTGTAAAATACGAATTCATAAAAACAAAAAAAAGGAAATAGTCATCAAGGTATGAGGTTTACTTCTGTCTTGACGATGAAATTTCATAAGAACAGTAATAGCGAATGGAAAGTCATCACCAAAGTAAATGAATCACCCCTGTTTTGATGAGATAGAATCATTTAGGGATACGAGTGTCTTTAGTCATAAGTTGACTTGCGGACTCTTGCATTGCCTACGATGCGAAACGGTTTGAAGTTTTTATAAAGCTCGACTTAGCAAATGAAGAGAATATCGGCTAGAAATTTAGAAACTTCAAATTACATCAATGTAACATTAATAGGAAAAGAAAATCATGCTTGCTAGGATTAAGGTTAAAGTTTGGGATAACGGAGTTAATTGTGTTAGGTTCTCAAATCTTGAATGGTTTAAGTCAGGAAAACAAGATCAATGACGGAAATGATTCAACATAATAATGAGATGTAAACGTTCGGTTCAAAATAAAAGGGAAATGCATTGACTTCTCAAAGTGTTACGTCAACCACAACTTTACGGTAGACTACGTACCTATAAGCGAACACCTATCTCATGAGTTTCAGGTCAAATAAACAGATCCAATGGTCGAATCAAATTTATGTGTATACCTTGCCTAGACAATGTATCCCGGGATGCAGGTATTCCACCTTTCGGCATTGCATGATTTTAGTTATGGGACACACTTTAAGGACATTTGAAAACCCTAAGTAACAATTTTAAGTTTTAAAAAAGCCATTTGGTTTAGACGACCAATATCTTTGGATATATTAAGATCCATGTACACGTTGGTCAAGGTATGAAGATAGTTACATAAAGCGCACAACGTATAACATTATTTAAACGTAGGAATTGAGGAGTACAACGAGTTCAATATTAACGGGAACATTCTGTAATATAGGAATGAGAAGATATTAGAGTTTTGATGATAAACCAGTCCAAGGAATCAAGGTTTTTTGATATTTTAAATATAAGCCGGATGGTTCCATTTGGTAACGCATTACCATTTGGAAACGTTGACACGTCAATGTAAATTGACCCATTTTCCTTAGAAACTTGTGTATGTTGACCATAGTTTATCACTCATCCCAGAAATCCCCAAGTAAGCATAACTAGTCCCGAAGGATTTATGCGATATGCTTGCCTTAGCCCGAAGGCCTTTTGCCAGGAAATCCAAGATACAGGTGTCTATGTGTCACACAATATTTCTTAGGTTCATAGAATCAAAACCTTGATGAGATTAATATAGATTAGACATAACGTCTAAAGATCCAAGTCATATGCTTAAGCATAAGATTCCACGTGTCGTCGAAAATAAGATTAAGAGGTTTCATGTTCGGGGAGAGTCAAAATGTCGAAGTTAAGTTTAGGGAGACAAATAACTATGTTTAGGCAATCGTATGCTAAGGTATCAAATTGCACATAAGAGGGCATAGCATTATGTAGCATGGAAACTATATAATTACAAGATAGAATTATGATTCTATAAGGTTCATGCATACTATAGTCTAGGTTACCATTTCTAATAAACTAAATCCCTATAGTTATGGGCTCTGATACCAATCTGTCACACCCCAACCTTGACGGCGGAAACGTCGAGGAGTGAGAGTTAAGATCGTTCACAGCCACATAACGCTATTATTAAATCCAAAAGTATTATTCATAAGTTTCAAAAGTAATATTACAAACATAAGTCTCAAGTAAAGAAAACATAACAAGCTTATTCATTTATTTAACTAGGTCCATTCCTAGGTGTGAACAACTTCAAAAGTGGCGATCAAGCTTGAGTATTTCCTGAAAGATGTTAAAAATAAAAGGTCAACATAATGTTGGTGAGTTTTCTATAGTTTTCGATACATAAGTATATAAAAGATGGCAATTCATGTTGTAAGTTAGAGAACAAATTAAACTAGGGATGCAAGACAAAATGCACAATCAAACCTCGACAAAGTTTTACAAGTCTCAAACGTTTACAAGTATATACGATTAGCTAAGTGTACTTGGATCAACCAAGCAGCTTGTCTGGCCCATAGATCTATGACGTCGCTAGGCTAGCAATAGTTAATGATTGTACATATATTCGACATTACATGGTAGCCACAAAGTTCAACTAACCACAACATGCAAGTAAATTGCCATAAGTTTACAAGAATCAAACGTGTTTACAAGTGCAAAGTTTATAATGTAACATGTTGCACCCCAAAAGTGTAAAATATAAAAGGGGGTATAGAAATACTCACGTGATCAATAAGTATATAATTGATAAATAATAAAAAAATAATAGTCGTCATTCCAAGGTAAACCTTCACGAGGTACCTAAATATATATATTTACAAGATTTTAAGTTGAGTTATAATACGTTTAATGGTTAAACGAGAATTAGGGTTTTAAGTGAATTTGGGGCTTGTCAAATAACAAATTAAAATCATTCATGTTTTCTTGAAAAAATATATTTATATTTGATACTAAGATGTGAAAAGAAAGAACACTTATGAATTTAAAATAACATTTATAATGATTTGTAAGATTTATAAAGTTTAAACAAACTTTTATAACTAATTAAAACCCCATTTAAACAATAATTTATGGGTATTGTTTGAAATAATTTGTGTAAATTAAACTAGTGTTTAAGGTCTAATTTATTTTTTGGGAAAATAATTTAAATATACCATTTGCGTAAATATATGAAATGACCTAAATATAATAATTTATTAAAAAAATATTAGGATATCCTAGGAAATAAATTTCCAGAATATAATCTCGTGATTCTAAAATTAACAAGGTTTATAAAAATGATTTTTCATAATTTTTTTATAAATTTTAGTATTTAATTTGAAGGCTTAAAAGCCTAAAAAATAAAACATGAGGTTCCCCGGATTCGAACCGAGGACCTCCTGTTTAGAGGTACAGTGAGTTACCTGCGAACCAAGGGCCGTGGTCGTGTTAGGTCTCGGCCCCTAATTTCTAAAACCCCACTTATTCAAGAATGCCTAAATCCGCAAAACCCTAAATCGTTCTTGGATCCAATCGTTCCAATTATAGGCTATGTTCATGGGGCTTTTATTCCCCATGATGAAATGATTATGAAGATGCGTTCAGTTACCCGAATGATGATCATTCAAAGTGAGACACTACGAAAAACAAGTCACGATCTATGTCGATTCAGTTTGAGATGCAAACGATGATGATAAACCAATTCTCTGCACATATACCTTCTATTGATCTCAATGAACAAAAGCCCTTTATCAATTGAAGGTAATACCTTCGTGAGGATAGAGTTCGAATGTGTTGCAGGTTCGCGGTTATAGAGGTGATTGAACTCAATGATTGTGTGTATTTCAGGTGAAATTGAAGTTAGTATACGATTAGGGATAGATAATCGATCGTTTGGGTTCATTTAATTGGATTATTATTAGGTATGAATGCCCGAACGGTTACAAGATTAATGAGTTTCGGTTATGCAATTGATTCAAGTTTCTAACCAGCGTTTAAACGCGTTTAAGGTGCGCATTCAAGTTCGAATCATGTAATTGAAACGATTAGGGTTGGTTTGAGTGTTAAAACTAAGGATTTCGTGGGTTTATGGGGCTCACCGGAGCTCGCCGGAGCTCCACCGGTTTTGCGGGGAGAGAGAAAGGGGGGTGGGGGTTTGGGTTTAGACAATTTACACCAATGGTCCCTGTGGTTTACATTTTGTTATTTCTTGTAAAAACATTCATTTTAAGTTTATAAAATGGCAAATATAACCCCCCAACTTAAATAGATTTTAAAAATTTTTAAGTTAATAATTTGTTTATAAGTTATTATCATTACTAGTATTATTATTATTATTATTAATCTTCAATATTATATTCTATTATTATTAATGTTATTATTATTATTATTACTATTACTACTATTATTATTATTATATAATTATTATTATAATCTTACAAATTAAAGGATTAAAAAGACTAATTAAAGTAATATGCATAAACAACCCATAAGTTTCACGAATGTCATATTTAGTCCATACAAGAATTTAACAAAGTTGACATTTAATTTAACGAAAAATACGAGATGTTACAAGTGAGTTTTTGTTGGTTCCATTTATATATGATAGACTGATACAGATAGAGATAATGAAGGTCTCATGGTGTTGATGATGATGAGAAGCACCTCATCTGAGACTTCTTGTTAATACAGATTTAGACATTAGTTTGCCCTCATGGTGTTGATGATAATGAGGAACACTTCATATGAGATTTGTTGTTGGATTCATGTTTGTCGTTTGTTTTTATCGTTCTCTTTCCAGTCTTTGTTGGTATGTTGTATTGTTGTTGTTGAGAAGTCGATGATAATGAGTTGTTGCTTATACGAGACCTATGTTGTTGTTTCTGTATTTAATGCTGGCAAAATCAAGGCTATGATGACATAAGTAGAGTGGTAGCAGTTGCTTAAGTGTGACTATTGAATTCAATTGGCAGCCGCAACAAAACTCCCGTTCTAAATCCGACTTTGACGGTAGATCGTTCTAGTTTGTGCATCACGCGCTTAACATGCACATGGATACAAACTAGTTTTATTAATAGTAAGCTATTTGTTATATATAACATTAATAAAAGAGCTTATTCTTAATTTAATAAGAAGTATTATTAGTATATAAAAAAATTAAATTATATTAACTATTAAGTATTAGAGAAACTAAAAAAAATTGATTAGTAGAAATATGATATTGTTCACACGTCTTTCTTAATTATTATTTTATTACAATATAAAGATAAAGATTTATTCACAATCAAAACATTATCGTCAAAAATTTTTTTTAGAAAATGGGGCCCACAAAAATAACAAAAATATTCTTTGGTGGCTGTGTGTGGTTGATGAAGGGGAGGGAACCACTAACATCGACTGCCCCAAGTGATATTGCTAGTTTTGTGACCCGTAGATGAGCACGAGTCAACGATAGTTTTATAACTTTTAAAATATAATGTTATTTTAATTCTGAATGTTTTGTTGCAATGTGGTTAATTTTTTTACGTTTTAACATAAATTTATTTAAAACTGAATTTTAAATAATAATACATTTTTACTTCTTCCTTTTTATTAATTTGCTTTGTGTTACTTAACACTTATTTTTACAGCAACATAACCTTTTTTTAATTATGAATATGTAGCTAAGACATATTTTTTAATCTATATTTGATGTTTAGAAACCAAGACTCAACAAGAAGCGATCCCAATTTACTAGTTTATGTCATGATATAAATAAATTTCTTAATATTTTGGTGACTTTCTTTAATAATTTATGACTTATTTTTATTACAAAATAGAACTAGAGGACTTATATCCTATTAACCTAATTACATATTTCTAATAGAATTATGACATTTATTTTTATGTAGGTTATGATATGATTCAAATAGTTAAACATGCACAATTAAAATGGATCACGAGTTTGAAGTTTAAACACTTGAAAAGCAACAACTTTGTTGGTGGGGCGTGTTATAAGTACACATACTACACTCTTATTCTTTCTATCTTTTTTATACATACATATAGATACAGAGAGAGATATAAAGAAATGTGGTGTTATAATAACAAATTTGGGTGTTCATACAATCCAAACCTTATTTTATTTTGCTTCCTTCTAGTATTCTCTATATACCTATAGATTCTTAGTTTGTGTGAACAACTCTAACTTAATATTGGTTTACTTGTTAAAGTCTAGTGAAAACATCACTTTTGCATTTCTATACCAGTAATGGCCACGTATATGGACTTTTCTCTCTTACTAAAACATAACAACCCCTTTCGGCAATTAACATTACAATTTCCCTCCTTATCTATTCGTTTTTCTGACTGCAGAATCACAAAGTAATCGTCGACAACTGCAATGGATTTAGACGTTATAACAAAGGATATGTTGTCACTGGTTTTTGGGGTCATTATGCGTCGACAACAAACAACAGAATCGACAAAACAACAAACCGTTCTTGGATACTTGCTTTCCATAAGCTGTTAATATTTATTCGACTTGCTTTAACCAATAAAATGATTGATCTTGATTTGAACCTTTACAATAACCTAAAATGAAAACTTGATTTTGAATCATCAAAAATGGAGACCAAAGGGCTTAAGATTGTAGATCTTTGATTGCTTAGGTTGTTATGATGCTCTATAGAACAGGATATTGAAGAACAAATATATAATCTTTTAATATTTATACTTATTGCACTAAAGGTATACTATGTGTTGAGACTCAACAAAATAACATTTTTGAGGAAAGAAGTATCAAATTGTTTTTAATCTAAGAATCTTTTGATCTTTAGAATAGTTTGTGGTGTTGATTTCTTGAGTTCATGAACCCATGGATCCGATGTCTATAAAAAATCAATTAAATCATAATCACATAACTTCTTTAAGTTTTTTTTTAAATCGATCAACTGAATAGCTAGTTGTCTTTTATTGAACACACAAAATGACTTGCAATGATTTACTTTGATAACCTGTTGAATGTTACATGTCCAACATAAACTTTAATTTACATGATTTCTTTATAAGCAAGATATTGATTGATCCCATTATTTTTTTTCTTAACAGCAAATGCACGACCCTGCTTCGGAAAATAGATATTTTTTAATCTAAAAAATAAAATGTTTTTACGCAAAATGATTGGTAGTCAATAAAAATATAAATCCAAAAATATAATCCACTTGATACTTAACAGTATAAATAAATTAAAATAATTTATAATAGAATAATTTGAGTGTAAGTGGATAACTAACTGTGTTTTAAATAGATAGCGCATTCTATAGTAACACATTACACATGCATTTTATTTGCTATACTTATATTGTAAAAAAAATCATGTCTTAACATTTTTATTAAATTCGTTTTATGTCATACTACTTTATCACTCATAAATCAATCTAATTTGCTTTTATGATTTTAACTCTTAACTTTTAAAAGAAAAAACATCTATCACATCTAAATATTGAATTCGTTTTATATCATACTTACTTTATCACTCTTAAATCCATCTAATATGCTTGTATGATTTGAACTTTCAATTTTTAAGAAACAAAACATCTATTACACCTAAATATCATCGAACCAAATGCCTCTTTTATCATACTATAATTATTTGATTAATCTTATTTAAACATACTTAAATGCATCACATGTGATAGCAACAACCAAAAGGCAATAACTGTTTACCTTTAATCTTTCTTTTTACCCTTTCAAAATTTATTAAATTCCCTACATAAAGTTTGCATCTTACCACACATTTAGACTATATCAATCATATTTCTTTACTATATATGATTAAAGATTAAATAAACTTTATGATTATAATTTTGGACAATAGATAAGCCAAACCAATCATAGGTGGGTTACGTGCACATATGTCCTTTAGTGTCGTTAATCAAACAATTAGTGTAATTAACTAATAAATTAATAATTAAAATATACTCCAATTATTAAGATTCTCTCTTCTTTGAATCTTCGGATTCCAACATTTCTATGATGGACAAAGAAATTTCAAAGCAGCACGTTGGATGAGTTATGATAAACGGTTTAATGAACATTTTTATTCGAATGAAAACATACAAACAATTGTGGTTTGAAATGTTTAATACACACATATAACCGAGATGTACGATATGTTTAACTTATCTTTAGTTGTAACATCAAATCTTATAATTTCATATCCATAAGGTATCATATTACTTATTAGCAATTAAGTCTCTTGAGTTTTTATATAGGAACCAAGGATCCCTACTTATGATCATTGATGGTTAAAGTTTATACGTTTTTACTTTTTAGCAATTAAGTCTCTTGAGTTTTTATATAGGAACCAGGTGTAATAAATATTTTTAATGTATTAACTAATATTAGTAGTGAACAAATCACTTATAAAAAGTGGTTTATACATATTACAATGTGTAAATAAAGATGTGTATTGTATACAATAAACTTTTTAGACAGATCAAAATCAGACTGAAACAATTTGTCAACTTTAAATAAGATGTGTATTGTATACAATAAAACTGTTTATTCAAATTATCCCAAACTAAAGCCAATTTTTTTAATTCAAATGTTCATGTGATTTCTATATAATAAAATTTTATAAATTATTATTTAAAAATAACTTTTTAACTCAACCAGAAGCTCTTCCCGTTAAATCCCGCTCTCAAAGACGATACGTCATTAAAACTCCCATTACTTAGAGATGAACCCCTGACCAATAAAAGTAGCTCCTAAAAGTTATTGTATAGCTTTAATAGTGTACAAATCATCTATATTTATAACCAAATAAATATAAATTAGGTTTTGGCGCCGTGTGTTGCCGCGGCTATGCTAGTTTTAACGAAACACTAAACCAAAATCAAAATCAAAATGAAGGTTTAAAACCATAAAACAACAAAATACACAAAGTAAAACACACTAGAACCACGAATCCATAACACACCAGAACCATAAATCCATAACACACCAGAACCACAAATCCATAACACACCAGAACCACAAATCCATAACACACCAGAACATACGGAACCCAAAACTAGATCAAAGCCCAACACCATACACAAAACAGACGAAAATCAAAGCGCAAGAAGGCAACACAGTTCAAAATAGAAAACCGACGAATATCAAATCCCTAAAAAAAGCAAACAAAAGGAAAACCCAAACCTTAATAGCGATAATCGTCAGGGTATCGATAACGAAAAAAGAAAGAAAGTAGGAACCCGGAGAAAAACAACGCCAACGAACCCTATAAACGAGCATAATAGGAACATACATAAAAAAAAACGTGTCCAGACACTAAAAACCCACAAGAAAAACCTTACCCTCAAACATCAAACTCACACACAAAACAAATCCTATACAAACAAACACACACAAAACCCAAGAAAAAAACCACCTGTTTTAATAGTAACGGATAATAAATAATTTACCAAACACATAACCTATACTTTTCATAAGATAAAGGTAGGTAACAGTAGATACTAATATATCTTATTGCTGATAAAGTTGTCGAAGGACCACAAACTTAACGACAAATCATGATGACATTATACCACGTTGTATTCATATTTCATGGGAAAGAAACAGTAAATGGGCTAACACAAAAATAATGACTAAAAACAAATGCTTTCATTGTTTGTTTAATAAGATCATTGTGACTTTTTAGATATAACATATAAGAAAAATACAATTAACTATAATACAGTTTTTTGGAGGAAATAATATTATATTTATCAAAAATTGGGATATAAACATTTTTCGTATAAAACCCTAGACACTGTTTGGTACAATCCGGTACTTTTGACTATACGAGATCAGCACGTCACGTTTCATCTTTTGATTTCGTTCATATTATAAATAATCACCGATCATAATCTATTGTACAATCCTGGTAGTCAGAGATGGAGTTAGATGATAGAAGTGGAGTTAGATGATAAACACCGGTGTTATGTGACACTAGTAAAAATATTTTCTTATTTGTATATTTATATCTCATAGCAAAGTGACATCGTATGAGCTTAAACAATAACACCGCATGTTTTTGGATGAAGAAACATTAAGAGGAGATTTGGGGTTGTGTTTAGGTTTTAGTATGAGTTTATCTTGGGATTTATGATTTTTATTGTGTATTTTTCAATTTTAAGATATAAAGTTTTCTTAAAATTTTTGATAATTTGAATAACTTGACTCGGTAAAACTCTAAAAGTATCTCAAACATTCATAAACAAAATTAACATAATAACACCACTTGAATAAATTTCCAAATTTGCGACTGCTTGACGTAATGATATTATATATATATAATAATAATTATCAAATGGTTTGTGTATAGAGATGTTGTATTTTATGTGCATCAAGTGATTTGTGCTTAAGAGTGTTGTATTATATGTTTAATTGGGTTGTACCCATTTTTTTTGTCCTTTTTAATTAAATATTTAGCTCTTTTATTTTAACTCAATAATTCTACATATTTTAAATTTAAGCGCAATACTTTTTTTACTTTCAACTTTGGTTCTATACTTTTTATATTTTATAAATTTTTAGTTTTACGTATTGGTCTAAATTTTGAGAGTTAATATGCAACAACATACGTGTATGGTTTAACGTTCTTACGCTTACTTTTTGTCATCGCAATCCTAGATCGCTTCAACTTTTATACGTCTAATTTTCGTTCGTTTTACTTTTTGGTTTTTATGTGTTTTGCCTACATGGTTTATCGTTTTATTACTTTTTAATACAAATTTTTTTGATGTTGTTTGTTACTTACGGTAGTGTGCCACTGATTCTACTTGGTATGGTTACTTACGATTTAACCTTAATCTTAAACTGTTAAACAAACATAAAACAAAACAAGTTGTAAAAGGTAGAATGTAAACATGTTACAATAATGATGATAGTGGAATCCTCCATTCAAAAATTTGTAAATGCTAGTAGCATATGACGACACATGTGACGTTTATGAACCTTAAAACAGTGTTTAAGGTTTTAATAGATATCTTAATGACTAAAGTAGTTACACTTTGGACCTTTAAAATTCAGGCCGTACCATTGTTTGGTGCCTAACATTAAGCACTTAGCCATAAAGTGACTGGTTAACGTTTTTTTAGGATCGAATGTGCGCCATGAAACTAATTATTTAATATGAAATAATCAGTATTAATAAGTAAAAGCATTTATAACGGGTTCGTGTGGATGAATGTAAAGTTGTTAAAGACAAAAAACATTTCGTTATAAAGAACATTTTGTTATAAAGATTAACTTCGGCAAATGATTCAGATAATAATAACATAAAGACATATGGTAATTGAACCGGGCTTTAGTGTTCTTGTCTTGATTTCAGTCCTATCAGGAGAAAACTTATAACCTAAAAATATTTTGGTTTAATCCTGAGTATTTTTACTTTGAGCGAGACTCGAACACAAAACCATCTTATTTTTAATTGTCTTGAGTGCCTTGTTGATTTTAATAGGATATAAAAATCATCAGCTATTGTTATTAAAAAAGACAAAACTCATCGTAACACTGATTACACATGTAATATATATAAAAATATTGGAGGATCCACGTAACCATCTTCTTTATATGGGCCTACTAGCCCATTAATGTATATTTAAACGGTAAAGTCCGACCCAGGCTTATTAGCCCATTCTAAGTTCGTGTTTGAATTTATCTTAATTATCCAATCAAAAGCCAAACTTATATCCCCAGGCCACCACATCTATTATTTGTACTATATTTAGGGTAGGGTTGTTCAAATAGTTTGTCGTTTGAAACTCGCTCGAAAAATATTTTAATTTTTGCTCGTTCGAATTTTGGCTCTGTTCGGTTAGAAAACGAACCGAGCACGAGCAAAGGTACGCTTACTCGGTTCGCTTGAATAATTTTTAAATTTAGTTTTTATATATTATATATTTGTGAATCTGTTTAGTTATTTACCACTACCACTATTTTAATCATTTAGCTAAAAAATCAACAACCATAAATGTAAAGCTTTAATTATTTAATCAAATCATCACTTCACACTTTAAAATCCTTTTATCGTTCCACCCATCACCACTTTCCAACCGTCCCCCGTATCCCACACTTCCATACCGACTGCCGAGGCGCTGACCTCCGGCACTCAAACAAGTAACCCACGACCTCCAACACTCTGACATGCGACCCCGACCTTCGACAGTCCGTCCTGCAATAGTCTGATCGTGCATCCCGCCTTCGACAATTAGTCTCTGAAGTCCGAAGTCCGACCTTGTTCGAAGCCTGACATTGTTTAGTTGTTCTTAATTGCGATCTCTTGAGGTTAGATTTTTTGTTATAATTTGGTTCTTAAAGAACATTTGCACAAGCATTGGTGAAGATGGAACTTGAAAGTTGAAACTTTTGAATGAATATTAGTTTTGCTTTAAATTATAACACGAAACCAAAAAAACCGAGCAAAACTTAGCGAAGCCAAGCGCTCGGTTTAAAACTGAACCGAGTTCGAGCATAAAGTTTGCGCTCAAATTTGTAAAGTCAAACCGAACCAAGCCGCTCGGTTTGAAATCGAACCGAGTTCGAGCGGAGCTGCGTTCGGTTCGGTTCGTGAAGAGTCCCTAACTATATTTGATCCTCCGGCCCACCAACGAGAATACCTTTATCCTGAATACATACAACACAAACATAGCTACTTACTTCATGTTAATAGACACATTGGTTAGTTTCGGTTTGTTGGTTATGAAATGTCTAACTAACCGAACCATAGGCTAATTCCAGCCTTAAAACCAAACCATAAGCTATGTCGACTAATGGCTATGTTGGATCGGCTTTGTCGGTTATCAATTGTTTATCAGTTAATATTTATATGGTTGTTTAACAGAATGACATGAACTATTAAAAAGTAAAACTAACACTCTCTCTTCTTCTAACTGATTTAGAAATAATCTCTTGATGAATTCATTAAAAGAACTAACAAACAAACTAGAAAACTAAGATTTGTAACCCAATTATTCTATAAAAATGCAGTAAAATTACATTGATTTATTTTCTTAGATATGCTATAGGCTTAAGAAAACTCAACTAATAATATTCTTGATATGTTATACATTAATGAGTCGGTTTTATGTCATTTCATAATGTGAATATAATTTAATCATTTCTAAAATCACTTTTGAGTGGTCTATAGACACTTCTTAGTCTCTTTCTTTCATTTAAGAATAATTGTAACCGTGTTTTACTTTAATCATAACCTCTGCTTAATAATTATAACATTTTACCGGATGTCCTTTTAAAGATAATATATTATTATTACAATTAAAAAATAAATCTCCATATTAATAAATAATAAATTAAGATGCTTGTCACTGTTTTATGTCATCCACATCTCTCTTATCTTAATAATAAGAATATTTAAAAAATATTCAATATAATTATTATAAATTTAATATAATAACTAAAACAAACAAACATACCTAGTAAATCCCACTCAAGAGCAGGGTCTGAGATGGGTAGTTGGTGGCGAGTCTTTCCTTTATCTGGGAGATAGAGAGACCGCTTTCAAAAAGACCCCCGACTCAGTAAGGAAATTTAAATATAATAACTATTTACTAATAATTGTCCATAATTATATGGATTGTTGTTATGATCTTTAATTTGATAACTAAACCCTAACCACTGGTTACCCAAATGATTTAGCATTATGTAGAAGATTATATGTTAAGGCTGATGCAACCAAACACCCAAAGTCTTTTCTGTATG
This sequence comes from Flaveria trinervia, assembly GCA_025506515.1. Taxonomy (NCBI): domain Eukaryota; kingdom Viridiplantae; phylum Streptophyta; class Magnoliopsida; order Asterales; family Asteraceae; genus Flaveria; species Flaveria trinervia. The sequence continues at coordinate 5,205,819 of CM046454.1, read as the reverse complement.
CATGCACAAGCTTACTGAAGTAGAATGCTTCAGAAGTTTCACACCAACATCAGAAATATTTTAAGTGTGAAATCTTCCGAAGCCAAGACATTATCTTCTGAAGTCAAAGATGAAGTCTTCCGAAGCTTCAGAGACTAAGTCTTCTGAAGCCAACACTTGAAGATAGATTTCTTCCTAAGACTTTTAAAAACATACTTTATCTGATGTACTTTTCCTTAAAGCTGGACTACTTTCCGCTGCAACTCTGAAAAGTCACCAACTTACATGAGTTGGTGAAAAGGTCCATGCTTTTGGTAAACTGTACATTGAGGTCTTGAGTCTGTAACTTTCTACTTTATTTACTTTATCCTTTTTGTAATATATTAGGATGTGAGCTATGACATGTCATGGTCACAAAGTCAAAAGGCAATCTGCCTTTTGATTCTACAATTGATTTTGTTTTGTGTCTGGTCAATTGTATCCAGCTGGCTTTTATAGTATGGCCGGTTGTAGGATGTAGTATAAGTATCTCATGTTCTTGTAACTTTTAAAATATGCTTTGTAACATTTGTAATAGAACTTGAAAAAGCAATATACTACAACCTTGAAAACCATTTCCTTGTGTATCTTGTTCTCTTGTTCTGTCTCTTATTTACTTGTGTTCTTAGTGTCATCTCTTGTGGTTAATCCAGTTTCACTATTTGATTAAGTTAAGTTATTCTCCTTATTGTGTTGTTGTGTTGTAAGTGACTAACCCTTCACCGGTCCTGCATTTGGTATCAGAGCATTCCAGGCTCTTGATATAAGATTTCACCATCTTAAGATCCCTCACACATACAAATACTTAACTTTTCAAATGGCAGCCATTTCCAAGTCTGATATGGAAACTGGAACCATGTCTAAATCCCCACTGATCACTCTTGAAGACTTTGATACTTGGTGCCTAAGAATGGAAGGTTTCATCAGGTCTCTAAACTCAAGAATGTGGGAGTCTGTTGAAAATGGACCTTACATACCATACACCCCTTCTGCTACCGGTGGTGGTATGATACCCAAGGCTGTGGCTGAGTACTCAGATGAAGACAGAAAAAGATCAGAGATTGACCGGAAGGCCATGACAGCCCTTCAGACTGCTCTTCCTAACTCTGTATACAGAAGTTTCAAGACATGAAAAACAGCTAAGCAGCTGTGGGATGCATTGAAACTGATGTATGAGGGTTCCTCAGAAGCCAAGGAGAACAAGAAGGATCTCCTAAAGCGGCAGTTTGAAAACTTCACCTTCAAAGCATGTGAGACCATGACTCAATAATACTTCAGGTATGTTGAGATTGTGGATGCCCTAGTGGATGGAGGAGTTGCTCTTGAGAATAGAGACATTGTAAGGAAGTTCATATTCTCACTTCCTAGGCAATGGACACACTACTGTGTGGTGATCAAGAGAACTGAGAACCTGAAAACTCTTACTCTGACAGAGTTATATGGGATTCTCAGTGGCTACCAGATGAAGATAAACATGCAAGGTTCATCTGGAAACTCCAACAATCAAATGGGCTCAGCCCTTCATGTGATTGAAAGGGACAGCATAGAACCCCAACATCATCTCATATGCTACCCTGAGAACTCACAAAAGGGTCCTTCATCACCTTCCCGGAGACACCAAGGGAGAGTTATACTCAAGGAAGTCCATTCCAAGAGACAAGCTCTTCTCAGGCTTTTGTGTCTTCTGATGGAAGTTGTGGCAGCTTTCCTTTTACCCTTGAAGACCTGGACTGTATCCATCCAGATGATCTGGAGTACATGGAGATAGTCCAGCAGATGGCTCTACTCACTCACAGAGCCAAGAAGTTCTACAAGCGGACTGAAAGAAAGTTTCCCAACAATGCAGCCTGTGGAAAGTTTGGACTAGACAAGAGCAAGGTCAAGTGTTACAACTGTAACTTGTTGGGCCACTTTTCTAGGGAGTGCAAGGCACCAAGAACAAATGGTGGCCAAGCACAGTCTAGACCAAACTACACTGACAAAGCTCCCCAGAATGACAAGCCAAAACAACATGCTGTAGTAGCTATTGAAGAAGGAGGCTTTGACTGGAGCTTTCAGGTGGAAGATGCTTCTCCAAACCAAGCACTGATGACAGATCATGATGAAGCCAAGGTATTGAAACATCTCTGTACCCCTGAATGTATTGCTAAAGTTAACAGGTACAGGTCCTACAATTTGGAAGTGAGGTCTGATATTGAGTCCTTAAACATCCTAAAGGCTGATTTTAGAAAAACTGAAAATGATTATAAACTAAAGATAGAGGACTTAGAGAAAACCATTTTAGTTTTGAAACATAAGCATACAAACTATAGGACTTAGATCAAGGATCTCATTGCTAAGTTGACTGAATGCCAGGCTAAGCTTGTGATCAGCAAAGCCAGGGCAGAAAATTGTGTTCTTGAAGAAGAGATCTTCAAGAACATGATATCTTCATCCCTGCACAACAAGGTGTGCTATCAAAATAAGCAGGGATTGGATCCAATGAGATAGCTCCTCCATACATAATTTTGTCTACAAGACCTCCAAGGTGTGGAACTTGTGAATATGAGCTTGCTCTCATAGATCCCTTAAGTGAGGAGGATGAAAAAGAGATAGTGAAGAGTTCCTCTTAGAAGAATGAAGAGAAGGATTCTAATAAGGGTCACTATCCTTCTAAGGAGAAGAAGAAGACTGTCATGACAAAGTCTATGAGAAAGAACTTGATCAGATGAGCAAAAGAAGGGCTAGGAAGGCTCAAGAGATCAAGGCTACCTTTGACTATAAGCAAAAACAAGTTTTTATCTCTGCAGGGTTTGAAGTAGTAAAGACTGAAGACATCAACCTTAACTCTTCCTCAAAGAGTTTTGGTTCTTGTTCAAATCATCCCAGCATCAAGAAGAAGACTGATCTACTGTGTACCACTGCTACACAGTCTGGACCATCAAACTCCAAGAACAGTTCCCAGCCCAAAAGGACGGTCTCAGCATCTGCAAAGATGAAGGTGGAGAAGGGATGTGACCAAAGTCAGTCTTGTTCTCAGAGAAGACTCTTGGGAAGAAGTCAATAGAGTGTGTCATGTGTGAAAGTACTTCTCATCTGGCTAAGGATTGTCCATACAATCCAAGAGGTACTCTTCAAATGACCAAGAAAAGGACTTCCAAGAATTCTAAGAAGGTTTTGGCTTCGGAAGGAAAGTCTGTTTCCTTCGAAAGCTCCAAAACTAAGAAGAAGGCAAGTGGAAATTTGCCTTTGGAAGAAAATTTGGTCTCGGAAGGAAGGAATACTTCTGAAGTACTGAAGTCTGCCACAGTGTTTGCAGACTCTTCCGAAGGTCCAGTCATCAAAACTTCCGAAGCATCAAAAGCTTCCGAAGTGTTGAAGGTCAAGTCCGAACTTCCAAAGGTGGTGTGGAAGTCAAAGAAAGACCAAGTGGTTGGATGTTCTCCATCAGCAGCAGCTCAAGATCCTCAAAGCACAACCATAGGATCTATTACTATTGCATTACCTTCTGTTTCTATTAATGAGCCCAAGACAAACAAGGCTTGGGTTTTCAAATGTAACTAATCATTTTCTTTGTGCAGGGACTACTGAGAGAAACAAAAATGTCTGGATCATTGACAGTGGTTGTTCCAGGCAAATGACAGGCAATAGGTCACTACTCCAGAACTTTGAACGGATTGATGGAGGACCAGTCGTCTTTGGAGGAAATGAAGGTGGTTACATTTCAGGAAGGGGCAAGGTCACAAATGGTAAGCTCAGCATTGAAAATATAAACTTTATCAAGGAGCTTGGGTACAATCTTCTAAGTTTATCCTAATTTTGTGATCAGAGTCATAACATGCTCTTTACTGAGCATGAGTGCATTGTTCTCAAGCCCGGGATGGTTATTCCTCATGAGCATATCCTACTTAGAGCCCCCAGGAAAAGGAACATGTACAAGATGGATTTGCAAGAGACATTTCCTTCTGGAAAAGTTTCATGCTTTCTGTCTAAAACAAATAGTGATGAATCTTTCCTATGGCATAAAAGAATGTCCCATGCAAACTTTAAAAACATGAATAAACTAATTAAGAATGATTTGGTAACTAGAATGCCAAAGAAAGAGTTTACAAGTGATGACTATTGTGTTGCATGCCTGAAAAGGAAGCAACATAAGGTATCTCACAAGCCTAAGGAAAGAAACTCCATCACTACTCCCCTACACTTATTACATATGGATCTCTTTGGCCCCACCAGTGTAATGAGTCTAGAAAGGACCTCATACTGTTTAGTGATCACAGATGACTTTATAAGATTCACTTATAGGTCTTTTGCCTTAGAACTAAGGATGAGACTCCTGAGATTATAAAGAATTTCGTCTTAAAGATTAAGAATCAATCTAATCACAAGGTCAAAATCATAAGATGTGATCAGGGAACTAAATTTAGAACCAAATCCTTGATGCATTTTGTGATGAAAAAGTATTACAAGATAATACAATGCTCCCACGACTCCTCAGCAAAATGGTATTACTGAAAGGAGAAACAGGACACTTATTGAAGCTGCAAGAACTATGCTGTCTGACTCTAAGCTGCCCATCACCTTCTGGGCAGAGGCAGTCAACACTGCCTACTATGTGCAAAACAAAGTTTTAATGGTTAATACTCTTGGCAAGACTTCTTATGAACTTTGGCACAAGAAGAAACATTTCATTAGTTTTCTCAGGTCATTTGGATGTCCTTGCATCATCTTGAATGCTAATGATCAATTGCCAAATTTGTTGAGAAATCAGATGATGGACACTTCATTGGATACTCTTCCCAAGCTAAGGCTTATAGAAAATACAATATCAGAACTAGAATTGTTAAGGAGTCAGCCAATGTGACTTTAAATGAACACACACCCTGTGTAGCTGGTTCTGGTCCTGATTGGCTTTTTGATCTTGATTTAGTTACCAACTGTTTTAACAAATCTTGTGAGACTGTTTCAGGATCTGCAGAATCTTACCTATAGGTGATCCTGATCCAAGATTTGAGCTTAGAAGACCTTCAAGCGATAAATCTTCAGCTCTAGTTGGAACTACTTCTGCAAATAAAGTCTCTATCAGCACCACAATGACAAACTCAGCTGATACATCTGGTGTGCCTTCAAATTCCAGCTCAGAGTCTCCACATCCAGATAACGATACTTCAAATACAGAAGACAATGATGGTGGTGGTGATAGTTATCAAGATTTTCTTGATGCTGATAACCACTCCATAGATGACAACATCAATGATGTCACACACTCCTTGGATCAAGTTTCTCTTGAAAAATGTGCTGATGTGGTGGGAGAACCATCAAGGCCAGATCTGAATTTCTCAAATTTAGATCTTACTCAACAGCTTGTTATGATCCATCAGCTTAGGATCCACAAGTCTTATCCCACTACAAACATCATTGGAGATGTTGTCTCTAGGGTAAGAACAAGAGGATAAACCCATGAAGCAAATGTTTGTCTTTATTCTTGCTTCTTGTCCCAGATAGAGCCAAAGAAAGTTGATGAGGCTCTAAATGATAGAAGTTGGGTTGAAGCTATGCAAGAGGAGCTGCTTCAATTCAAAAGACGGAAAGTTTGGAACCTTTGTCCTCTTCCTCCTGGGAAGACTACCATTGGAACCAAATGGGTGTTTAGGAACAAGAAGGATGATAGAGGCTTTATCATCAAGAATAAAGCTAGACTAGTTGTTCAAGGATAAACACAAAAAGAAAGGATTGATTACACTAATGTCTTTGCTCCAGTAGCAAGATTAGAAGCTGTTAGGATAATCCTGGCATTTGCTGCATCCAAGAACTTCAAGTTCTTTCAACTTGATGTGAGGTGTGCTTTTCTTTATAGAGTGATTGATGAAGAGGTGTATGTCAAACAACTACCTGGTTTTGCAGATCCTGATCATTCTGATTATGTCTGCAAGCTTGACAAAACTCTTTATGGGCTGTATCAGGCATCCAGGAAGTGGTATGAGACTCTATCTCAGTATCTGTGCAAACATGGATACAGGAGGGGTACCATAGATGGAACTCTCTTCATCAAAGGACAGGAAACGACATACTGCTAGTTCAAGTATATGTTGATGACATCATCTTTGGTTCAACTAATCCAAGGCTCTACAAAGACTTTGAGAAGCTGATGAATGACAGATTTGAAATGAGTGCCATAGGGGAACTCAATTCCTTTTTAGGAATTCAAGTGAAGCAAGTTGAAGATGGCATCTTCATTAGTCAATCAAAGTATGTTCAGGACATACTTAAAAGATTCAACATGACCGATTGTAAGATTGCAAAGACACCTATAGCCAGGAACCACTCTCTTGGACCTGATCTTGAGGGGGAGTGTGTAGATGAACACTTTACAGGGCTATGATGGGGTTTTTTATGTATCTTACAGCTAGCAGGCCTGATATCATGTTTGCTACATGTATTTGTGCAAGATATCAAGCCAACCCTAAGATGTCTCACCTTATCACTGTCAAAATATTCTAAGATACCTCAAAGGTGCTTCAACACTTGGTCTTTGGTATCCTAAGAATTCTGACTTCAATCTGTATGCTTATACAGATAGTGATTATAGTGGTTGCAACATGACTGCAAAGTCTACATCTGGGGGATGTCAGTTTATTAGTGGAAGGGTTGTCTCATGGCAATTTAAGAAACAATCATGTGTCTCTGCATCAACTGCTGAAGCTGAATACATTGCTGCTACAAGCTACTGTGCCCAAGTGCTTTGGATTCAAAATCAGATGCTTGACTACAGATTGAACTTCAAGGAGACTCCCATTCACATAGACAACAACAGTGCTATTTCTATCACAGAGAATCCTGTGCAGCACTCAAGGACAAAACACATCAATATCAGGTATCATTCGATTAGAGATAATTTTGAAAAGAGATTAATTAAACTAGTCAAAGTCCACACAAATGAACAATATGCTAATCTATTTACTAAAGCTTTTGATGAACAGAGATTTAAATATCTTGTATCAGCTATTGGGATGATAAACTTTGAGTATGTTTTTTTGAAAACTAATTCTTATTATTTTCTAAAATCTGTATGTCCTAAGTTTTCTAGTCTATCATCTTCATAAGCTCCCGTTTTCTTTGAATAAAATACCTGTTGAAGTTTTTCCTCAGAATGTTGAAAAATTTTAATTTTTCGGAAGATATGCATTTACCTTCGGAAGAAACTCATGCCTTTAAAAAAATTAATTGTCTAAATAGTTTACCTTCGGAAGAAATCTCTGAAATACCTTCCAAAGCTTAAACACCCATTCAGACACTTATATGTTTTCAAGGACCTCTTTCTTCCGAAGCAAAATTAACTCTCAGGAGCTTTGATCTTTTGAACTAAGAATCCAAGTTTTAATTTCTCTTCCGAAGCAAATTTCTCAACATCCTCAGGAAATTCTTCCGAAGTCAAATTTGGCTTCGGAAGCTTTTTATTAAAACTTTCGAAAACATTTTACCTTCGGAAGATTTTCGAATTCCAAGAAAACTACTTTTTGAGCAAAAAGAAAACTACTTTTTAGAGGTGGGACCGATATTTGGATTTCAAAGTTTATCCTCTTTCATTAACTTTGTCTGAAATCCTTTTCATATAACTCTACGGTTTCCCCCTTTTTCTTTCATCTGCTTCTTTCCTCCAGACCTAAAAACCCAAATTTCTCTTTGAAATTACTTTATCCATCTTTCTTCATCCTTAATCTCTCTCACAAATGGCCAACCAAAACCGCAAAAATGACTCGAACTTTTTCATGTTGTTACACAAGCAACACAATCAGGATGCTCTGTTACACTCTGAGAAAGTTCCACATTTCTCAGAGGTTTGTTGTTTCTTAGCTCTATCACATTGTTCCACCTCCCTTATCATTGATCCTCCTCTTTATGAGGATCATCTACTCAATTTTTGGAAGACCTGCCAAGAGGTCATCATGGATGGGGAGAAGGCACTGTTTGCCATAGTGCAGGGGAGAACAGTCTTCATCACTCCGTCCATCATCAACATGCATCTTCTACTGGATAATGAAAAAGGTGAGGTGTTCTTTCCAAGGAAGCTGTAAATAATTCCTTTACACAGATGGGATATGAGGGAGACTTTTTTGTCAAGACCTTCAAGAAAGGAAAGGTCTCATCCAAATGGAAATTCTTGCTCCATGTGGTTATCCACGGCTTATCAAACAAGCATGGTGGATGGGACCAGATTCCTGAAGATCTCTCCTTCATTGTCCATGGAATGATTCAGGGAGTCAAGTTCAGATACTCTCAGTTTGTATATACAAATTTGCTTGCTAACTTAGACTCCTTAGAGTATTATATGTTCCCTAGATATGTTCAACACATTCTTAACTGTCAACTGGGCTCACAGTTAAGGAAAACAGGTAATATTCTTAAATTGGGACAGATGAAGCCCGACATCTTTAACATTTTGAGAAAGCCCACTGTTGGCTTCTCTGGGGTAGAAACACCTTTGTCCCAAAAATGTTAGAGCTTGTAACACCCGTTATTTACTATTTTAAAAGCCGACGAAGGAAGAAAAAGAAATAAAGTCCAAAGTCGTGGGACCAAACTCGCCAACGAAAGAAAGTCGGGTGAGTGGGAGTATATAAGGGAGAGGGCAGCCCTTACCCTCTCCCCACACACTCACAAATCAGCCAAAGAAAAGAGGAGAAGAGAGAATGGCAGAAAAGAGGAAAACTGTTGGTTCGGGTTGGTTCGAGTAGTCAAATCATCGTGTAGCAAGCCAAACCAAAGCCCTTGTCTGTGCTCGTTTGTGTGAGTTCTAGAACCCTTCTTTTACTTGTTTTCAAATGATTTTGGTCTGGAAAACATCTGAAATCGGTTTTTCATGTGGGTGTATGTTGACCCGTTTGTGTATGTGTATGTGTGTGTATGTGTGTGTATGATGTGTTTGAGTCTTGATTGTGAGCTTGCGTGTGTTTGGATGGTGTTGTGGTATGCATCCCTAAGGTTTAGGATGGTTGATTTGGGGTTAAAACGGGTTTAGAAGAGTTTGGAGGCCGAAAACCTCGGCTGCAGTCGGGATGAACTGCATTCTGCATCAGCTAGGGCTAGGCGACCGACTGGAGGCCGAATGGAGGCCATACGACCGAATAGGGTGCGATTGGGTTCCATTCGCACGATTGGGGACCATTCGCACGATTGGGGACCATTCGCACAATTGAAGATCCATTCGCACGATTGAAAGGCCAGTCGCATGGAGGACATGCGACTGAAGGTCCAGTCGCATCAGTGCTCATCCGCAGTAATCCCAGTCGTATGAGGTTCATCCGCATTTTCCATTCCCACGACTGGGCGTTCATTCGCATGGGTATTCATCCGCATTAGTTCATTCGTATAGTGTTCAGTCGCATGGAGGCCACGCGACTGAAGGGCGTCCATATGCCTGAATAGGGCTGTTGCACCCGAGGAAAGTATAGTTTGACTTCTGACTTTCGGGGGAAAGTGCAGATGTAAGTGTTGACATAAAGGTTCCCGTAAGAGCATGTAAGACGGTTGTTGTGGCCTTAGAGAGCATGTAGGGCATGATGATGAGGTTGCATGTATATGCATATTATGTATGTATGATGTTGCTCTGTATGACGTGATGACTGTGCATGTTGTGTTCCTTATTATGATGTAGGTTTATCTTTCTTGTGGCTTTACGTGTCATGTTAATGAATGAATGAAGTATTATGTAACGTAAAGTGAAAGATAATGAAAGAGGAACATAAATTAAGAATGCATGCATTATTGAATGATGAACGAACGAAGGAAAGGCTTGCAAGCACATAAATGAGGTGAGCAACCCTGTTGTTGCAACAGACTCGGGTAGCGCGAAGTCGTTGGGATTGTTAATGAGGTGAGCGACCCTGTTGTCGCAACAGACTCGGGAAGAACGAACATATAAATGAACGAAGGTTTATGTAGGAAAGAACGAAGTATGAATGAACGTAAATGAATTATCGGAATAATGTACAGAATAAGATCTTTGTCATTCGACCTCAGTAATCGTGGCTGAATGCCACGAAGAGGGTAAAGTCTGACCGGATCTAGATAGAGAAGTGAACGATAATGTAACACGTTGAATGAACAAAGTTAATAAACGAAATGATGAAGATAATACTAATATTATCTGTATGTGCGTATGACGTAAGATCGCGAACGAATGTAAAGTATAGTATGTTTTATTTATAAAACTAGAACTGTGTCAGCAACGCTGACTTTGATGTGTTTCCAGTTGGCAGGTAATGATTGCTGAGGATGCACGGGCGACTACTCAGCTCTTTTGGGAGGGCATTCTTTTGGTTAATGTTTTTGCATTGTAATGCGAACAAGATATTTTGTAATGAATGTTGTATTAATTTTCAAAAGCATTTACATGGAAATGAAAGATTGTTTTAGTTTTCCGCTGCGATTTTATGAAATACAAATGTAATTATATGTTTTATGTGCAACGAGAACCCAGTTGTAAGTGTCCCGGGAACGGGGCCTCACAAGTTGGTATCAGAGCCAAAGTTTAAGTGAAATAGGTAATTTTCAAAATAAACCTAATCTTAAACTGAGAATGGGATGGAAAGGGAATGGGATGCCCATCTGAATAGCTGCGTGCCATCAGGTATTTTCGTAAAGTTAACCGATTTTATGTGCGCATGGTATGTGTTATGTGTTGTATGTGGTTTTAAATACTGATGAAGTCAGTACTGTAATGCTTGGGGTGTGAAGAGTAAAGTAAGTGGCTATCACACTGGTCACTGTAATTAGGGACTTACTTACTTGCCATAAACCTAGCTTTTCCCTTGAATGACTGTGTTGGTGTTTGAACCTTTCAGTGGCGTGTGATGCCGTGGTAGATCTTCGAAAGCTTCACGAGGTGGAGGTCATGGTGATAAACCGCGACCCAAGAAGAGGAGACCCAGAGTTGAGTGTTCATGAGAACCAGAGACCCCTCATCCGGAGGGTGGCGACGAGAGTGCCAACCTGAGAGCCTCAATAAAGGAGGCTGTGGTGGAGAAGTCCATCAGGTCATGCAAAAGATCCTACCGTCTATGGTGACTGAAGTGATTAAGGTTGTACGAGAAGGGGAAAGAAAAGAAGAAACGATTCCTCTGGAGAACAGGAACAACCAGAGCCGGAACGGTTCTATCTGATGACGAAGAGGAAGAAGAAGAGCCTGCGCCGAGACGGCACAGATGAAATTATGGGGATTTTATGAGATGCAAGCCCCCTACTTTCAATGGAAATGGCATTGCTGCAGCTGCTCACCGGTGGTGAGGGAAATGGAGGCTGTTCTCGATATCAGTGAGTGCCGGGGAAGACCAAAAAGTGAAGTTCGCTACCCACTCCTTTGTGGACTCCGCTCTATGTTGGTGGGACAATATGTCCAAGCTGAGGGTAGTAGGGCCATTGAAAATGAGATGGCCTGAGCTGAAAAGTTGTTGATTGAGGAATTTTGTCCTCATCGGGAAATGGACAAGGTCGAAAGGGAGTTCTTGCAACTGGAGGCGGGAACTATGACACACCAGCAGTACACCATTAAATTCAACGAGATGGCACGTCTGGTGCCGGATCAGGTGACACCTTTGTCACAAAAGATTAAAAGATATATTCAGGGTTTGCCAGCGGATATTCGCAGGCACATGATCGCTGCCCGGCCGAGTACGTTTAGGTCGGCGGTGGATTTGGCAGGGAGATTGTACGATGAGAGAATGGTGGTGGTGGACTGAGGGTGGCAAGAAGAGTGGTGGTGATCGAACTGCAGGGGAAGAGGTTTGGTCGGGGTGATGCCTCGACGGATAATAAGGCACGAGTGGATGATCGTGTGTGTGGTCACATCAGTACGGGGTCGAAAAGGTGTGGTGCAAGTGTGGAAGGGAGCACAGTGGGGAATGTAGGTTTGGGTCAAATTTGTGCTTCAAATGTGGGAAGGCGGGGCACCTGGAAAGGGACTGTCGTATAGTCCAGTGCTATAACTGTGGTGAAGAGGGTCACGTAAGAAAGGATTGTAAGAGTCGAGGGCTGAGGGTTCTGGGGTGAAGAGAACTGAGGTGAAGGATCGAGGGCAAACGCCAAGGCATTTACCATGACACAGGAGGAAGCTAGGACAGACCATGATGTCGTGTCCGGTACGTTTCTAGTGAACCAAACTTTAGCTTCTGTGTTATTTGACTCGGGTGCCAGTAAGAGTTTTATTTCTGCTACTTTATGTGCTAAGTTGCATGTTAGTAGTAGACGTGTTGATGCGCCCTTTGACGTAGAAACTGTCATAGGTAAGTCTACCACGATTTATGAGATGATAAAAACTGTGAGGTGGAATTAGAAGGTCATAAGTTTCCTGTTAGACCGTTCGTGATGACCTTGGGTGGTTTTGATTTGGTTCTTAGGATGGATTTTGGCGGACTCCGAGGCAAACATTGTGTGTCGCAAGAAGATGATTCGGTTGACAGCGCCTAATGGGAGTGTGGTAATGGTTTACGGGGATCGAGTCACGACGATTCCAAAGCTGATTTCGATGGCGGTGGCGGGAAAGTGTATGAGGCGTGGATGTAGTGCCTACTTGGCCTACGTAAAGGATGTGGATACGCCAACACCACAACTATCCGATGTACCCTTGTGTGTGACTTTCCAGATGTATTCCCAGAAGACTTATCAGGAGTGTCACCTGACTGTGAGATTGAGTTCCAGATTGACTTGATACCAAGTGCCCAACCCGTTGCCAAGGCACCGTATCGATTGGCTCCGACAGAGATGAAAGAGTTGATGGAGCAGTTGCAAGAACTGCTTGACAAGGGGTTCATTAGATCGAGTATCTCTCCTTGGGGTGCTCCGGTCCTGCTTGTGAAAAAGAAAGACGGTAGTATGAGGATGTGTATTGACTACCGTGAACTGTATAAATTGACGGTGAAGAACCGATACCCCTTACCGAGAATAGATGATTTATTCGATCAGCTTCAGGGTGCCAGTTGGTTTTCAAAGATAGATCTTCGATCTGGCTATCATCAGTTGAAGGTGAAGGAACGAGATATCCCTAAAACAGCTTCTCGCACGCGCTATGGTCATTACGAGTTTCTTGTCATGTCTTTTGGTTTGACCAACGCGCCAGCTGTTTTTATGGATTTGATGAACCGTGTGTGTCGACCGATGCTGGATAAATCAGTGATTGTGTTTATTGATGATATCTTGATTTATTCGAGGAGCGAGATTGAGCATGTCAGTCACATTCGGGAGATTCTGGAGACGTTGAGGAGGGAGAAGTTGTATGCTAAATTCTCCAAGTGCGCGTTCTGGTTGCGCGAAGTTCAGTTCTTGGGTCATGTGGTGAATCCTGATGGGATTACGGTGGACTCGGCGAAAGTGGAGGCGGCTATGCAATGGAAGTCACCAAGGACGCCATCCGAGATTCGTAGTTTCTTGGGTTTGGCGGGCTACTATAGAAGATTTATCCAAGAATTCTCTAAGATTGCTTCTCCACTAACTAAGTTGACCAGAAGGGATGTGAAGTTCGTATGGGGTCAAGCTCAAGAGAAGGCATTCAAAGAGTTGAAGGCGAGATTGACTCAAGCTCCTGTTCTGTCACTACCCGATGGAAGTGAAGATCTGGTGGTTTATTCTGATGCTTCTTATTCGGGGTTAGGGTGCGTGTTGATGCAGAGAGGGAAGGTTATAGCCTATGCATCCCGACAGTTGAAGGTTCATGAGATCAATTACCCTACTCATGACTTGGAGCTAGCCGCCATGGTCTTTGCGCTAAAGATTTGGAGGCACTATCTTTACGGTACGAAGTGTACCATCTTCACTGACCACAAGAGCTTGAAGTACTTCTTCGAGCAGAAGGATCTGAACATGAGGCAGAGACGGTGGTTGGAACTTATAAAGGATTATGATTGTGAGATCCACTACCATCCCATCCGGGCAAGGCCAATGTAGTGGCTGATGCCCTTAGCCGGAAAGCGAGGCCCGAGCCGATTCAGGTGAAGGCATGTCAACTGATCATGACCTTTGATATAATGAAGCAAGTCAAAGAGTTTCAAGATGAGGCACTGAAGGAAGATCATCTTAACTCTGAAAGAATGAGAGGTCTGGTTGGGGAATTGGGTGAAAACACACTCGGTTTAGAACCCGATTCAGTCGTGTGTGGATTCCTCATTTTGGGGATCTACGGGTGAAGATAATGGATGAAGCTCACAAGACTCGATACTCCATTCATCCTGGTGCCACGAAAATGTACCATGATATGAAGAAAGATTATTGGTGGCCGGGTATGAAGCGTAACGTGGTGGAGTATGTGAGTAAGTGCCTTACTTGCTTACAAGTGAAGGCAGAGCATCCAAAACCGTATGGGAAGATCCAACCTTTGGATATACCAGAATGGAAGTGGGAGCACATCACCATGGACTTCATTACGAAGCTGCCGCGTACTCCGAAGGGGTATGATGCCATATGGGTGATAGTTGATCGTCTGACGAAAAGTGCTCACTTTCTACCGATTCGCGAGACGTATTCATCTGAGAGGTTGGATGATCTGTTCATCAAGGAAATTGTAACTCGTCATGGTGTGCCGATATCTATTGTGTCGGATCGCGACACTCGGTTTACATCTAAATTTTAGAATAAATTCCACAACGCTATGGGAACGAGGTTACATATTAGCACGGCTTATCATCCCCAGACTGATGGTCAGTCAGAAAGGACCATTAAGACACTGGAAGACATGCTTCGGGCATGTATCATTGATTTTGGTGGAAGTTGGGATGACCACCTACCGTTAGCTGAATTCTCCTACAACAACAGCTATCATGCCAGCATTGATATGCCACAATATGAGATGCTATACGGTAGGAGATGCAGAACGCCCGTTTGTTGGGGTGATATTGGTCAGAAGGAATTGGGGAGCGTCGAGGTAATCGAGGCTACGACTGAGAAGCTTGAGAAAATTAAAGCCTTTATGAAGGCAGCCAAAGATAGACAGAAGTCGTATGCTGATAAAAGACGCAGTCCGATTGAGTTCCAGGTGGGTGACCAGGTTATGTTGAAGGAATCACCTTGAAAGGGTATCATCCGATTCAGGAAGCGGGTAAGTGAGCCCAAGTTATATAGGCCATTTCCGAATCATCGCTCGAGTAGGAGAGGTGGCCTGTAGACTGGAGTTACCGGATGAGTTAAGTGGAATTCACCCGACATTCCATGTATCTCATCTAAGGAAGTGCTTAGCTGATGAAGACATGATTGTCCCATTGGAAGACATCGAAGTAGATAAAAGGCTTAATTACGTGGAGCAACCAGTGGCGATCATCCATAGAAAAGAGAAAAGACTGAGAAATAAAGTGGTTCCTCTTGTGCACGTACAGTGGAAGCACAGGAAGGGATCCGAGTCAACGTGGGAGACTGAGGAAGAAATGAGACAGGACTATCCACATTTGTTTGAAGAATAACAGCTTTCGGGGACGAAACCTATTTAAGGGGGGTGGACTTGTAACACCAGGTTATTTACTATTTTAAAAGCCGACGAAGGAAGAAAAAGAAATAAAGTCCAAAGTCGAGGGACCAAACTCGCCAACGAAAGAAAGTCAGGTGAGTGGGAGTATATAAGGGAGAGGACAGCCCTTACCCTCTCCCTACACACTAACAAATCAGCCAAAGAAAAGAGGACAAGAGAGAAAGGAAGAAAAGAGGAAAACTGTTGGTTCGGGTTGGTTCGAGTAGTCAAAATCATCGTGTAGCAAGCCAAACTGAAGCCCTTGTCATTGTGCTCGTTTGTGTGAGTTCTAGAACCCCCTTTTACTTGTTTTCAAATTATTTTAGGTCTGGAAAACATCTGAAATCGGGTTTTTCATGTGGGTGTATGTTGACCCATTTGTGTATGTGTATGTGTATGTGTGTGTATGATGTGTTTGAGTCTTGATTGTGAGCTTGCGTGTGCTTGAATGGTGTTTTGGTATGCATCCCTAAGGTTTAGGATGGTCGATTTGGGTTTAAAATGGGTTTAGAAGAGTTTGGAGGCCGAAAACCCTCGCTGCAGTCGGATGAACTGCATTCTGCATCAGCTAGGGCTAGGCGACCGACTGGAGGCCGAATGGAGGCCATACGGCTGAATAGGGTGCGATTGGGGTCCATTCGCACGATTGGGGACCATTCGCACGATTGAAGATCCATTCGCACGATTGAAAGGCCAGTCACATGGAGGACATGCGACTGAAGGTCCAGTCGCATAAGTGCTCATCCGCAGTAATCCCAGTCGCATGAGGTTCATCCGCATTTTCCATTCGCACGACTAGGCGTTCATTCGCATGGGTATTCATCTGCATTAGTTCATTCGCATAGTGTTTAGTCGCATGGAGGCCACGCGACTGAAGGGCGTCCATACGCCTGAATAGGGTTGTTGCACCCGAGGAAAGTATAGTTTGACTTCTGACTTTCAGGGGAAAGTGCAGATGTAAGTGTTGACATAAAGGTTCCCGTAAGAGCATGTAAGACGGTTGTTGTGGCCTAGAGAGCATGTAGGGCATGATGATGAGTTGCATGTATATGCATATTATGTATGTATGATGTTGCTCTGCATGACGTGATGACTGTGCATGTTGTGTTCCTTATTATGATGTAGGTTTATCTTTCTTGTGGCTTTATGTGTCATGTTAATGAATGAATGAAGTATTATGTAACGTAAAGTGAAAGATAATGAAAGAGGAACATAAAGTAAGAATGCATGCATTATTGAATGATGAATGAACGAAGGAAAGGCTTGCAAGCACATAAATGAGGTGAGCAACCCTGTTGTTGCAACAGACTCGGATAGCGCGAAGTCGTTGGGATTGTTAATGAGGTGAGCGACCCTGTTATCGCAACAAACTCGGGAAGAACGAACGTATAAATGAACTAAGGTTTATGTAGGAAAGAACAAAGTATGAATGAACGTAAATGAATTATCGAAATAATGTACAGAATAAGATCTTTGTCATTCGACCTCAGTAATCGTGGCTGAGTGCCACGAAGAGGGTAAAGTCTGACCGGATCTAGATAGAGAAGTGAACGATAATATACCACGTTGAATGAACAAAGTTAAAGAACGAAATGATGAAGATAATACTAATATTATCTGTATGTACGTATGACGTATGATCGCGAACGAATGTAAAGTATAGTATGTTTTATTTATAAAACTAGAACTCACTCAGCAACGCTGACTTTGATGTGTTTCCAGTTGGCAGGTAATGATTGCTGAGGATGGCACGGACGACTACACAGCTCTTTTGGGAGGGCATTCTTTTGGTTAATGTTTTGCATTGTAATGCGAACAAGCTATTTTGTAATGAATGTTGTATTAATTTTCAAAAGCATTTACATGGAAATGAAAGATTGTTTTAGTTTTCCGCTGCGATTTCATGAAATACAAATGTAATTATATGTTTTATGTGCAACGAGAACCCAGTTGTAAGCGTCCCGGGAACGGGGCCTCACAGAGCTCATTGCTCAAAGTGAGAACTTGGCAGCACCAGCTAATGTTAAACCCACATCTACTACTTCCCAACCATTTCAACAGTCATAAATCACCCTCACCTACCAAAGAAAATCCAAACGAACCCCTACTCAGACTATACAGTCTATGGAGGCCCCCATACACTCATACACATAGGAAGAAGTGGACACTGGAGCTCCCATTTCTCCTGAGAAGCAAACCACTCCCATCTCTTTAAGAATCATTGTTGAGGTTCCTTATGCTCAGCCTGATGAGCTCATAAGCCCAACTGCCTTAAGCCATCACTCTGAGTCTCAACACTCAAGTGATCAACCTTCAGGGGACAGTTACCACCCCCAGCCTTTGGATCTAAACCAACCTATCCCAAACCTTGATTTCTACACTAATGAAGATTTAGGCTTTAGTGAGTATCATGAATCTCTCTTCTTTTCCCTTACTCAAAGAGAGATGAGTACTCCTGAAATCCTTTTGTCTAGCCCACATCAGTCACCCCCTACTGAGATGGACACTTCTGAAGGCCAAAGCTCTCTCCACCCTGAGTCACAAAGGTTTGTGAGTGACAAAGGGAAGAGAAAGATGACATCTGAGGAGATTGAGGAGGAAGAGAGAGAGGAAACGGAAGCTGAGGGGAGAAAGTTCCTCTTCTGGGTCTGCAAGACTCATGGAGTCTGCTATCAGGGCTGCCCCCAGACCAGATACTCAGAATGATGAGTTAAGGGCAGTCGGGATAAACTATTTGCAGACCAGGAACTATGACATTGACAATGTCATTTCTCTCCCTTTGGATGAACTGAATGAACTGGTTGACATGGAAAGGTCAAAGGAGAAGAAAGAGGCAGAAGATGCTGACTACTGGTTCAAATGAAAGAAGAAAGAAGAAAGAAAAGATTATATAAGCATATGCCTACTCTCTTCCCAGTTCAAGAAAGTCCTGCACATGAGGATGTGGCTCCACAAGAACCTCAGGTAGACAAAGAAGAAGACAGGATCAAGATGATCAACTACCTGAGTGCCACATGCCTCTATCAGGCAGAAGCACTTCTTCCCTTATCTTATGACTATACTGAGTTTGAATATATCAAACAACTTGAACAAAAATTAGTCAACGAAAGAAAGACAACTAAAAGGAAGCTAAGGGAAGAAGCTGCTAAGTCAAGGGCCATCATTCAAAAGAACATGAAGAAGTCTGCTGAAATGCAGAGGATGATGAGCTTCTTGAAGCTGTATGGATTCTCCGGAAGGAGACTTGGCTCGATGTATCCATCCACTATGGATGTGCATATAAGGGTAATCAAGCAGAAGATCAAGAGTAGAGAGCTGATTGACCTACACTCCCCTCCAAGTCCAGCTCCACCTAAAATGGAGGTTAAGGTTAAACAACCAGAGACAACACAACCTGAACCTCCTGCTGAATTTCAGAACATCCTGAGAGTGTGCAACTAGAGGATGCTCCATCAACTATAAATCAAGCAGCTCCTCTAGCATCAGAAAGACATATCTCGTCCTGGACATACACCACAAATCCGGAAAGATGGCATGTCATAAGAGATCATGGCATTGAGAATGTCTACACATGGCAAGACATGTTCAACTTTGATTCTACATGATCTCTTTGACATGAGAAGACACGTTGAGAGTCTGAAGGATCCTGATCATCTCATGAAGAAGGGTTTGGTCATCATCCTGATGAGGACTGTCAACATCTGAAGTTTTCTAAGTGTTTTGGTAGAATCAGCCTAGGGGGAGTTTGTAGAAGATTATATGTTAAGGTTGATGCAACCCAAACATCCAAAGTCTCTTCTGCATGCATGCACAAGCTTACTGAAGTAGAATGCTTCGGAAATTTCACACTAACATCAGAAATATTCTAAGTGTGAAATCTTCCGAATCCAAGACCAATATCTTCCGAAGCCAAAGATGACGTCTTTCGAAGCTTTAGAGACAAAGTCCTCCGAAACCAACACTTGAAGACAAATTTCTTCCGAAGACTTTTAACAACATGCTTGATCTGATGTATTTTTCCTTAAAGCTGGACCCCTTTCCGCTGCAACTCTAAAAAGTCACCAACTTACATGAGTTGGTGAAAAGGTCCATGCTTTTGGTAAATTGTACATTGAGGTCTTAAGTCTGTAACTTTCTACTTTATGTACTTTATCCTTTTCGTAATATATTAGGATGTGATCTATGACATGTCATAGTCACAAAGTCAAAAGGCAATCTGCCTTTTGATTCTACATTTGATTTTGTTTTGTGTCTAGTCAATTGTATCCAGCTGGCTTTCATAGTATGGTCGGTTGTAGGATGTAGTACAAAATATCTCATGTTCTTGTAACTTTTAAAATATGTTTTGTAACACTTGTAATAGAACTTGAAAAAGCAATATACTGCACCCTTAAAAACCATTTCCTTGTGTATCTTGTTCTCTTGTTCGGTCTCTTATTACTTGTGTTCTTAATGTCATCTCTTGTGGTTAATCCAGTTTCACTGTTTGATTAAGTTAAGTTATTCTCCTCATTGTGTTGTTGTGTTGTAAGTGACTAACCCTTCACCGGTCTTGCACATTAAGTAAATGAATTTAATAAATAATTAATTATTATTTTTACTTAAAAGTTTTTATTTCATAATTCAATTATAATCGATGCAAAATTATGCGTGTTAATATATTTTCAAGAAAAATGAAAAATAATGATAATACATGTTTTCTATGACTTATTTCTTAAAAAAAATCAAATACGTTAACTTCAAATTTTCAAATGTGCGTAACAGACAAGTATATACAATCTGTATAATACATGATATTTAAAATATAATATTTTTATTGATAGTTATATAACAGTAAATTTACTCAAAACACGTATCACACTAACTGTGTTAAAATATATCCAAATCATATAATGTAGTTTTCAGAATCAGCGTGATATGTGTTTTGTTAAGCTCTTATCCAAAATCAGTAGTCATTCGGGCCACGTGTTGGGTTATGGTTTAAATGGGCTCACCACAAGTAACTGACAAAAGGCCCACTAAGGAAACAATATCAGCAACTATGCTAAAACGTGGACACGTGGCATGTTGTTGACGAATAATACACGTGTCCTGAACCAATGGCATCAACCGCTTAAAGCATTCACTCAACCTTAGCACCTAAGTAAAGTTTGTGACTCTTTTTTTATTATTATTTTAATGTTTATTTAATTAAATAAACACAAATTGCTATTTTGTATAAGTTTGATAACACTTAATTTGTTCATTACAATGTTATTAGTTTTTGACTAAGAGGATTGCTTATGATTAAAACTTTAAAAGCATATCGTGACAGCTGTTATGTCTTGTAATCGCAGTACTATTATACAAAATCAACTTAAATATGAGAGATATTATTTTAGTTTAAAATCATATAGTCATTATATTATTAATCTTTAATATAAGTGTAAAGATAAGCAAACAAATTCATACATAATATATTAATATGTTTTGTGCGTGTAACTTTAATTATATTGTAATCAGATACTGTGGTTAATACTACATAAATCCATGGAAATTTGTAAAGATAAAAAAACTAAGGAACACATGAGCATGTTGAAACAAAAGATAGAACACATGTATTTTTAGTACGAAGAAGGTAGAATATGCTAAGTTAAAGGTTATATACATGTATATACTAACTTTTGTAAATACATGTAATAAATAAAATATATAATAAAGTTTTATTAATGATAAAATGATATTTTTAAAATAAAATACGATTGAAATTAAGTGAGGGTAAGAACTTTAAGTAATAAAACAATGATATTAGTTTTTTGAACTTTATTTGTTTTAAAAAAATAAAATTTTTTATTCAAATCAAACCGTATTTTAAAATTTGTCATTTTTATTATTTCCTTATTATAACTTTCAATTGAAATTATTTTGGGTTTATAAAAAAATACTTTTTAAAAAACACCTGTTTTTAAATATTTCGTATTTTGAAAAAGTTGGATGTTTTAGAAAATTTTCTTATTTTATAAAAATTTATTTCTTTAGAGCTAAAATTAATAAAAAGATCTTTCTTAATTTATTAAAATAATCTTTTTAATCTATAAAGAGTTTAAAAAATATATTATTAATAATTAATGTAATTATTTGATAGAAAAACAAAAAAACTTTAGTGATAAAAATTATGATGTTTAGATGCGTTCTTTTAAATACTATTTTATTATAATAAAAAAATTGCATTAGATACTTCAGTCGCCAATGATATAAGCATGCATCTTATATCTTATAGAACTAATATATGAAACACAAATAAAACTAGATATCACCACCATAAATCATATATCATGTGATCTTAAATTAAGTTTCCTCATCACATAAATTGATATATAACAATATATTTTACGACAAACACACATCATTCTACTCCAAAGTTTTACATATTGTTTGTATCGTTAGGTTAAACCAAACCCAATGCTATGTTACCGGAGACGAACTCCAAAATGGTACATTCGTATATATATTGAGGGTCCTAATAAATAGACACACCACGTTATAAATCGACACCTACCTATACGTCGTGTATGGGTCCATATGCGGCGTATAGGATCGGATACACTAAAAACGAGGAAATTCAGGGGGGTTGTCAGAGAGCTATACGCCCCATATAGCCCTATACGACCCTCCTATACGACCCTCCTATACGACCCTCCTATACGACACATATAGAGCTATACGACGCGTATAACGAATTTCAACACTGACTACGAGGAAAAATTCAGGGGCTGTCAGAGAGCTATACGCCCCATATAGCCCTATACGACCCCCCTATACGACACATATAGCCCTGTACGACACATACAGCCTTATACGAACCCCTCTCTATACGACGCGTATGAGACTATACGACACGTATAAAAATTTTAAGGTGTTAATTTAAAATATTGATATGTCTATTTAAAACAAGACTCTATTAATCCTATAAAATAAAAGTGAACAATTAAATCTTTTAAAGATGGTGTGAACGAAAATTTTAATGTTTCCGTACGAGATCTTCTAGATGGATCATACATTTCATACTTGCATTTTACTTTTGTGCCCTTTTAAGTAGTTCACTTAAGGACCTTCAACTTTCAATAGGTTAACACTAACGGATGGTTACTTTAAATTTCTGTATTTCATCATTATTGACTCTCAAAATAACTTTATGTATAGGATTTCATCCTTCTAACAATTACATCTCTTGATAATAATTATAATTGTATTGTAATATTGGACTATTTAAATTTTAATAGCGTATTCGAATTGGGTTTATCAAGCTAAACTCAAATTTAGCTTGTATACCGTTAAGTTTGAGCTTATAAGGTCTTTACTCGATTCTAATCGAATATTTCTAGTTGCGTGAATATACAAATACTATTAATATGACATATCTAATGAATTGTTGTAAAAGTTGAGATATCATTTAAAGATAAAAAATATTAAATATTAATATATCTTTGTAAATTATAGTTATGATTTGGCCAGCAAGTATCATGATTGGAAATTATTTAATCACCTTCCTTCAAGAAAGATGGAAACAATACCAACTTAGAATTAAAAATCATTATTTAAAATCTTAGTAAAACAGTGATATTGATGCGTATATGACTCATTTGCAGCCTTTAATGTATATTAATAATTTAATTTCCTTTAAAAATGATTGTCCACCATGATGTACACTAATTATATAAAACTTTTGACTACTAAAGGATTTTGTTATGTTGTTTGTTACATACATTCGATTTCTTTATGTTAACTTAAAACATCGAGACATATTACTAAATATTTATCTTTTATATTTTAATTAATAATTTTTTAGAGGCAAGAAATAACACATAAAAGCAATACACCTTCCCAATAAATAAGACTAAAAACACATATAATTAGGTATTTGGGTGTTGAAATAAATCTAAAACACCATGGAAAAACTCATTAATAGCACTCTCAAATCATATGGTGTATTCATTTTAAACTTATAATTTTTAAAAAAAATAAGATTTTATGTAAATGTATCGAAATATAAATCAAACCCCATGTCTTCTCTCTTCTTCTACCCACAACTAATGATTTTGTCTTCTTCCCTATTCACCACCATCATCCTTCTAATCACACGCCACAAATCACTTCTAACAATGTCCTTGATTTTATTTCACCAATATACTTGCGATTTTGCAATGGCAAAGATGACTCCTTCCACAACTGATCTCCACTATTGTTTTCATCACTCACTAGTCCAAATCAAAACTATTGAGGAGATGTAATATTACCCTAGTTCAATAAAGTAAATCCTATAATATAGCTAACCAAATTATATAATATAGCTTTAAACAGACAAATTCTATAACATAAACCATTACGGTATCAACCACATACTTATTAGTTATTAACTGATGAGATAACTATTTAATATCTCATCTTGGTTGCATCATTTTGGTATCAACATTTAAAAACATCCATCTCTACAAATATAATCATATCTATATACTACTTAAAACAACAAACTTTAATAAAATAATAAACATAATCAACTTTATCATCAACTGACATTTTAAAAACATACATGTCGCATCCAAACACCACACCATCTCTTATTAGACCATCCCAACAACGCAAGTAAAAATAATTCCCCTCTAACATTAAAAGACCAGATGAAAGAGAGAATACAAACCGTAAAACCAACAGACGAATTTCACAAGACAAAGAAGAAGAAGGATGAAATCTACCAACCCATAGTTTTGTGGGGTCATAATAATACATAACCACAAACTTAAAGGACTCAAATAACCCAATTCTCTCTCTCTCTCTCTCTCTCTCTCTCACACCCCTTTACGCGTTTTTGCATCATCAACATCATCATCATCATCCCCCTTTGCCTTTTCTTAACCTAATCAAACACATTATTCAATTTCGAATCAAAATTCAACATTTATATAAATTCAACTCACACCCTTTGACAAATTAACACGCAATACCCTCAATCACCATCGTTTCCTCGAAGCTTCCTTCATCAATCCCCTTTCTTCTTCATATAAACCCACACCCACTTCACAATTCACTACACAAATCACTTCACAACCTCCAATTTCATCACAAATTCACACATCCCCATCTGGGTATCAACAAATCTTCAATCTTGAACAATGGAAACCAACAATCAATCATCCTTTTGGCAGTTTAGCGATCAACTTCGTGTTCAGAACAACAATCTTTCAAATCTTTCGTTGAACGATTCCATCTGGAGCACATCTTATGCATCCAAACGACCGGAGAAAGATCGCCGGAACTTCGACATCCGCGTCGGCGGCGACTTCATCAACTCCGGCGCCGGCAACGGTAGCAACTCCGGCGTATCGAACTCCGATTTCAATGGGTTTAACTTCGATTGGAAAATGGGGTCGACGAATCAGCACCAGAGTGGTGATTTTGGGGTCAATGGTGGGTTTAATAAGGGGGTTTATTCGAACAGCAGTTTGAATTTTGGTGTGAATAATGTTAATTTTGAGAGAAATGGGTTTAAGAAGGATGGGAAATTTGGGAAAAACGGTGAAGATGATCATCATTTGTTTGGTGGTAAGCATGGGAAGAACAAGAAGAACAATAACAGCAACAGCAAGGTGAATATAATAATAATGAGAAGGATAATAATAAGAACAGTGTTGATAAGAGGTTCAAGACTCTGCCACCATCAGAATCACTGCCGAAAAATGAGACAGTTGGTGGGTATATCTTCGTCTGCAACAATGATACGATGCAAGAGAATCTCAAAAGACAGCTTTTTGGTATGATCCTTGTTATGATTTCGAATAATTTTGCTGAATTTTGCATATTTGTTTGTGGGTTTTGTGTTGATTGTGTTATTGATGTTTGATTGCTGACGTTTCAAGATTTAGGGTTTCAAATTTGGGGATTTTAGTGGTTTACATAGATCATTAGCTTTTTGGTATGATTCTGACTATAATTCGAGTTAATTTTGCTGAATTTTGCATATTTTTTCGTGGGTTTTGTGTGAATTGTGTTCTTGATGTTGGAATTTGGATTGTTGATTTTTTAAGATTTAGGGTTTGAAAAATTGGGATTTTTAGTGGTTTTACATTAGATTGTTTGCTTGTGCACCTTTAGATTATATAGTATTACCCTAGAGAACATTTGATGGGATATTTGATTTGCTTTTGGTGTTCTTAACTCATTCTACAAGATCAAGATTCAAGACTTGGTTTTTGGAAGATTCTATGAATTATTTTTTAACATTTTAGGGTTTGATTACTCCTGCTAGCTTATAAGATATAAAATTATCTTGTCGTATGTATGTTTTTTTGTGTGAAATGATGATCGATGATGAACTACATGAGAGCGAAATCTAATCAATTTACAACTCTAACACCGGTTATTATGAATTTATGATACATCTTAAGTATTAGACTTTCACACTTGAACATATAAGATTTAACTATAATTAAGTTATAAATTTGCCTAATTATGGTCTCTTATAACTGAATTTCAGGTTTACCGCCACGATACCGTGACTCTGTTAGGCAAATCACACCTGGTCTGCCTCTGTTTCTTTACAACTACTCCACTCACCAACTTCATGGTGTTTTTGAGGTATTCCATCTCATCCATTTGTAAATCTTACAGTTAGCTAGCAAGTATCAGTGGATCCTATAAGTTTTATGTTGAGTACAAAAGATATTTTTACTTTATAAGCTTTGAATATAAAGAAGATTAAATGAACTTTGGTTTGATGATTCAGGCTGCAAGTTTTGGTGGAACCAACATCGACCCAACTGCTTGGGAAGACAAGAAGAACCCTGGTGAATCGAGGTTCCCTGCTCAGGTTCGAGTCATGACTAGAAAACTAGCCGAGCCATTAGAAGAAGACTCGTTTAGGCCCATTCTTCACCACTACGATGGCCCTAAATTTCGCCTTGAGCTCAACATCCCCGAGGTAAGTTACATTGTTAACCTTTCGATCAACATATCAGCACATGTTTTGGTATCCATAATCACGTAAGAGAATAACACTCGCGTGTGTCTTTGTTGCAGGCGCTCTCACTCTTGGACATATTCGAAGAGAACAAGAACTGACACTCGTTTACAGATGGATGAAAGCGCGATACTTATGAGGAAGATGTTTTAAAGAGCGGTTTTCTTTTGGTGTCGTTATGTATTATGGAAGTTAAAGGCCTTTTCATGGCACTAGAGATGTGTTTATTGATATATACACGACTAGTATATGTTTTTATCAAGCCGAAGAGATACATGTGATAGGATTTAGTATATACTTGCTTACGGGATGTGTAGCCGTGAAGGTGATGGTCCCTTTTGGTTCTTTGGCTCGGTCGTATATATGCGAAAATACATACTCAGTATGAATAAATAAAACTATGATATGATATACAGAATTTTATATACCTTGTGTCTTTCTTCAGCCTGCATTTGATTTGTTAAGTTTGCTCAAGTGTTTAAAGTTTAAAGACTTAGAAATTACGTATGTTCAAAACTAGTTAGAAACCAACTGAGCCCCTGGATCGAACAGGGTCGGCCTAAATCAAGGCAGGTTGGTGTGTTCGTGTTTGTGATTCAAACGATGTGTTTGTTTGGTTTTGTGTGGTTTGATGATCGGTCTGGTTTGTAACTTTGGTGCTGGCAGACTGCTTAATTGTGTGGATCGTCTACGTTGTAAGAGAATTTGGAAGAAGAAATTTAATTGAAATTGTCAATATTGTTTTGTTAAACTGTCAAACCGATAACATAAGAAAATTGGAAGAAAATATTAACTGATTATAAATGTTGTCCTGTTAAACTGTCAAACCGGTAAAACCAGCTATTCTTGTTGATCCACATAACCTAGTTGGTTTGGTTTTTTGTTTTCTGAAAACCATAGTTAATAGTTTGATGCAGAAATGTTATTGAAAACCGATTATTAATGTTATTGCAAACCGATTGAAACAAGCTCTCAACACTAAATGTAACAAAGTAAACAAGAGTGTTTATAGTGTATTAATCTAGTGATAATTTCACATAGCTTTTCAAAAAATTTATAGTATCATATTTATCTAATACAAGAGTTAAAATTTGAGAGTTGGAATTACGAATTGTTTTTATATATTAAGTTTAAACTTTAAATGAATAAATATGATAAAATCATAAGGCTTTTTAGGTATACAACATATATATAAAAGATGTGAAGCAACAAATTAATACTAGTAGAAGATGTGAAATAATTTATTAGGTTGTAAATAGAAGGTTGTTTTGAAATTAATTAGGTTGTAATAGATGTCAAAAAAATAGACTAATATTAGTAGTTGGATGGTTGATCTACCATCATAGTGAATTTTGAAATGGACAAAAGTGGTTGAGATGGTGGTGGTTGGCATGACACATTGAACAAGTCTATTTCATGATGTTTGACACAACATCCACCATATCAATTTCCTTTTTGTAATATAGTTTTGATGTGATTGTTTTCCTTGTGTTCATATCATATTCTTGTCACAAGACTTGGTTTTATTGGGACCATTTGGAAGTCACCACATTATATAAATCAATGGATAATAATATCCTTCAACTTTTGATCTGAAAAGGAGAAACAAAAGTAAATAAGTATGTCTTTTTATATGTACTATGCTATATCTATTTTGGAATAAACTTATATTTATGGTAGTGAGATACGTTTATGAGTTAAATCATAGTTGTGTATAAAATTTTTTAGTCACAACAAAAATTTGTAGAAAAAAAACACACGTCATAAGAAAAAAATAATAAAGAAAGTAACATACATGCATAGGTGAATTTGCATTTAAACAATATTTCATAGATATTGTGCATGATTACATGTTGTTGCTTTATGAATGTAAATATTATATCTTATCTTCCTATAAAATTGTTTGTTCTACGAGTTATGTAATACACGAGTAAAAATAAATACAGGATTACGGTATTGTTAATTACATAAAAGTTATAGGAGGTGGTAACGGAAAATAGTAAAGTAGGTGAGCATAAAATGATTATGCTGGTCATAGAGGATAGTTTGCTTGACACAAGTCCTTTAAAATAACTCGACTCACCCTCGTCAATTCAACGTGGTTCACCTTCCACCCAATAAGCTCTTATTGGGATTCGATCAATGTTCTTGAAGTGGGAGGTACATATAAGTGTTAATTTACTAAAATACACCATAGAGTTCAAGTCTACACCGAGATTTAAACCTCATTTTCATTACCTAACAATAACATATTGAGTTGTGAGGATCAATCGAATAGAGTAATGAATAGATGATCATTATAAGAGACAACATACAACGTTTACCTAATATTTAAAACATGATATGATTCGGACAACAAAGAATATATTATATTATCGTGTCTTTGTGATGCACACAACATATTCTTTATGGTATATAAATCATGTCCCTTTTAAAAATGTCACTTCTAAAAGATGTAAGAGATGATCAACTTTAATTCAACATCATTTACATAAGTTAGGTAATAATTGCCTAAAACTACTAAACTGTTGATCTAAGATCTCATTAAATATATCTAGTTTTTTCATCGTTATACACTATAAAATAAAGGCCTAGGCATCTCGAACATACGCAAGGTTCTCTCCATCAAGCGAGTTGAGAACCTTGGTCTGGGCGCAAGCAAGGGGAGCACTTGATTATGCATAAGCTTATGTGCAGGCATCAAAACCAGACTAAACCGGTTAATACCGCTACAAACTTAGAAGTGTTATTATGCATAAGCTTATGGCTACTTGTTTCAACCTACCTCTCCTTTGCCAAAAAATTTTTACATGGAATGGAACATTGTAGGATGGAAAAGCAAAATTTCTTCTATTTTTTGGATTTTAATTGGAAAAAAATTGCATCCAAAGTTTTTTTATTATATATAGAATAGTATTAAACTGTTAGATTTTTTTTATTTTGTATCTTATGTTCTTATTTGCTTTTATTTTTATGTTTTTCTAATCTCTCAACTCTTTCCGCTCTCTTTTTAAGCATACCCTTTGCGTCTTGAGCACGCTTAGCGCTTAGGTTTTAGAGTAATTTCAAGACTTTATATATTCAATAATAAATACCAAAAACTACACAAACCCAGGAAATATGCATATGACCAAATTAAACTAAGAGTGAAATATGATAACTTTTAATGAATAGTACTAAAATACAAATATTTATCTGTTCTAAAACAAATCCCCTATACATACATCTAAACCCACAATTCCTCTGTCAACAAAACTAGTTGCTGCTGCCTTTTTCACAACAAAAAATATCACAAATTTGAAGGGGAAGAAAAACATTATTGCAATTGTAGTATTCTTATTACCAAAAAGTGTCACTGATTCAAGATGCTATACTCCAACTCGACATCTTGTCCTTGTGTTTTCTTAAAAAATGAAAGGCTCCCCGGATCGCCTTCCTCAAGTAACCTACTTGTTGGAGTATTTGGTGGGTATTTGTCCAAAATATAGTCGATTTCGTCACCAGTCATCTCCATTTGCCGAAGAAGAACCTGCGAAACAAGTGAACCAACAACGCTCCCTAAATATGATTACAAAAATTATATCGCTGCAATAATAATATTTTTGAGGTAAAATGACAAAGAGGTTGATGACAAGGGGTTAATGGCATGTAAAGCTACCAAGTTACCTTGACAGTTTTGAGCAAAGCTGTGTGATGGCGTCTCAATAAAGCAACTGTTTTTCCATACGTATTTGATATCAACGCTTCTGTTCTTTTTGCAATTTCATCATCCATATGGAAATTAATTGGTGGCTCGATTAGACCGTAATCATCGTATAATGATTCTTCAAGTCTAGCCGTGGACCCACAAATTTAGGCTGCCTTCTCCATGGAGGTGGTTCTCCGTGTATCACCATTGGGTTCTCCATGTTCCATCTGGCAGGCGAAGAAGATATAAACGAGTCATATGTTTTGTCAATATCTAAAATACCCTTAATTCGGACCCAAATCATTACCATTGTACATCAATTTACTTGCAACGATAGTAAGAGGAGATGGTAATTTACATTGTTATAATTTTACGAGCAAGCCATGTTGCATCTGCAAGGTAATTTACTGATGCCTTCGATGTATCCCTTCCAAAAATGACCTCTTCTGCAGCTCTTCCTCCAAGTAAAACCTGTTAATGGTGGTAGTAACTACTAAGCTAGCATGCACATAATACAAAATAAACAGATAAATAAATTAGAAAACAAAATTTTGATCTCACACCTGAAGACGGTGAAGCAATTGTGGCCTGCGTTCGAATAAGTACTTTTCATCATTGAGTCGGTTGAAGACAACTTGTGATAGAGTCTGCTTGCATATACCAATCAAGAAAAAAATTGGTAAAAAATTGTTGAATTTCCGTGTCACGTCAATGTAAAATTCAATTCTTCAACATTTGCATTTTGTAGTCCCAACTGTGCCACTATTATATGTGTAATAGTATAATGTTTAGTTCCTTTTGAACTATGAATGCCAATGCCATAATGGCATAATCACTCAGCTAAATAGATTTTCATGGGCACCATAGGTTCAAAGAAAACTGCAAATTCTTAGTATAAGCTGGCATGAATGAAGCCAAATTGATACTTTTGTAGCTTGTTATGTTGTTTCAATATATGGGTGGGGTAGTGATTCACTACTAGTGAAATAACCATGTGATCTGCGTATACATTATCCCAAATCTAAGTATTTTGGACAACAGTGTTTTTAGTCAACCCATCTTTGTTTGGATATGTACTAAAACATGCCTCTTTTGACTCGACCCAAACAATCCATCTGGTCAACGTTGATATATAGTGAAAGAACAATAAAAAGTAATCATGAACCTGGCCACGAGGATGAATTGATATACGGTCACAGGGTTCAACATCTGCATTCTCTATTCTCCTTATAAGATGGGAAGTCAATGCGGTTCCCACTTCTGTTGTGGCTCGACGACATTGACCTTGATGACCCAAATCCAGAGCAACACGCTTAGGTCCCACGGTTAGCCGATCAACAGCTTCACCTACATCTGACTGAAGGATAGACTCATGTTTATTCCTCACAGCTACAAGAGCAGCCTCTTGGAGAAGCTGAGCCAATCTTGCACCACTCCATCCTGATAGATAATCAATTTAAATTTACACTAAAAACACATTAAATCTATACATTTGTCAGGATCATGGTAGATTAAAGATAGAACACACTATATACATCAAAGGGGTGTTTTGATTTAAGTTTCAGAAATGATAATTCAACTATTGCAAACTGAAGCAGCAAGAATCAGTTTTTAATGTTTGGATGAACAGATATATGACTATTTAATTAGTTCCATACCAGCTGCAACAAGAATGCTAATCAATATTAAATGGTAAAAAAGTAACTATTTTTTGTTCTAATTAAATAGAGTTAAGTGCGGTTGTGCTCCCTAAGGTTTGATAAAAATTACCATTTTGGCATTTTCCTTCAAAAGATTAAAAACATCACTTTACCTTAATAAGTTTCATAAGTTTGTTTCAATTTCAATCCAAAAGTTTCATCATTATTTCAAATTAGATCCAAAATAATGGAAGTTTTAAATTGAAATTGAAACAATTTATGAAACTTTTAGAGATAAATCAATGCTTTAATCTTTTGGAGGAAAAGAGTTACTTTGAGAGGAAAATTGAAATTAACTTTTTTAAAACATATTTGAGCCTTTTGATTCCATTTATCATACGAAAGTCCTTTCTGGTTGTTATATCTGTTAGTTTTAAATAATACAATTTTTCCAAACACTTATACAGCCAAGTTATTTGGACATTATTACTTACACCAGTAAAAGTATGTCTAAACACTCTCTCTTACAACCTGCTTTATTAAAACCGATTATCTGCTTCTATTTATTCAATATCACATAATAAATTTAGCAACACACATACAAACACCCCACACCGTCGAACTCGAAACCGATAAACCAAATAAACAAAAGAATAAACTAAAACCATAGCAGAAGCAAAAGTTAAACTTTTGGCAATTTGGTATTCGTTTAGTGACAGCCAAAATGCCATGTAACCAAATGCTAAACTAATATTTATAAGATCATATTATGTATACAATAATATGCACTAATGTTGAAAAAACAACCCCATCTCGAATGTTTAATGATATAAATGAAAATGTAAAACTATAGGATTATACAATTACTTTTATAAGTCTTTGGTAAGTAAAATTTTATAAAACTGGCATAAACCAACAAAGAAGCACATACCAGGAAGATTTTGGGCAAAAACTGACAAATCAACTGATTCTGACAACTTCACTTTGCGGGCATGAACTTGCAATATTTCCAATCTCCCTTTGGCGTTAGGAGGACGAATTCTTATCTTTAAAATAACACCAAGCAAAGAAAATAATTACAGATGAAAATATGCAAGAGTGAGACAGCTAAAGATGAAAAAAAAAAGAAAAAATTTCAACAAAAGTTCAATGATAAAATATGAGTTTCTGAGAAAGTCATGATAACCACACCAATCCTTGTGAAATGCTACAAGCAAAAAAAAGATTGGTATGAAATTTGTAACAAAATTTATTTAGGTTTCAGATTTGATATACAATTAGACGATACCAGAAAAAGAGAAAATAAAACAATTTTCACCTAAAAAGTTAAAGTGTGCCTCCTTTTTGGAGCAACAAATTTTTGCTCTTTTCCTTTACCCTTTTTGGATGTGATTGAGCATAAAACATTCCCACCGTAGCCAGTAGGTAATTTTCTTTGCAACTTATTTCTAAAAGGTTAAATAGTTACTTGTTGCTATCTGTTATCTCCCTTTTCAAAATGTCAAACAGAGTAATTTCGTTAATTTAAATTCAAGTGTTGAACCAAGGGTGCAATTGTTCAAAGAATTTGTCTTAATTTCCTTCTAAATTACAATGTGGGACCTTTTATGGGACCATGGGGTATTAATATTCAATAGAAATGACAACATTGACCCATTTACTT
Source organism: Flaveria trinervia (assembly GCA_025506515.1). Classification (NCBI taxonomy): domain Eukaryota; kingdom Viridiplantae; phylum Streptophyta; class Magnoliopsida; order Asterales; family Asteraceae; genus Flaveria; species Flaveria trinervia. The sequence continues at coordinate 5,172,351 of CM046454.1, read as the reverse complement.
ATTAATGAATCAATATTTAGTTTTAAAATATCTCAAACGGGTCAAATTGATCACTTTTAAAAAAATAGTTAAAATTAGAATGGTTCAAACATTTAAAAGTCACGCAAAGTCTACTTTTAATGAACACAACCTCTTATTCTAAACTTCTGATTATTGTTATAACAAATAACAATATAGTTTTAGCATCCATATATTGACCTGTTACCCAATCAGACAGAATCTCATGTTTTGTCACCTTTAATATTCAATGAAAAAGATCAAACCTTTCGATCAAAGCGACCAGGCCGAAGAAGTGCAGGATCTAACAAATCCTTACGATTTGTAGCGCCCAAAAATATGACACCTTTTCCTGTATCAAATCCATCAAGCTCTATCAACAGCTGATTCAATGTAGTTTCTCTTTCTTGTGTAGCAGCATTGTATAGATCATCTGTCTTGTCACTGAAGATTCCTTGACGCCTAGTTACCAGAATAAAAAAATACTAGGGTTATCCAAAAGAAGAAACATGTGTTGGTAAGAGGATTGCAATGTTCGTATAAAATGTCTGTTGATTAAAGCATAACATAAATAAGAAACAAAATAACCCCCCCCCCCCCCACACACACGCACAAAAAAGTGAGTGTCAACAGGAAATGAAATATCTATAATCCCCTTAATTGTGACATAACAGAGGAATCCAGAGGACCTAATCAGTGCTATGGGTATCTTGGAATGATTACTAATGACCAAAAAGGTAGTTCTGTATTAAATTTTGCCACAAAGGGAAATATTGTGGTTATTTTGGGACATCTTTAAAAGGAAATTATCGCACCTATTTTGGGACACAGGAGCACTAAACAAGAACCCTATTCCTATACATAAATTCTCATTCACTTAAAATACTGAGAAGTAATAACAAAGCTAACTGTATGTCAATATGTAGGTTATCTCTTGGATTTTTCGTTTTAGAAAAATTCCTTAATAAGAATACAATACCTTGTAGCTAGTGCATCAATTTCATCAATAAAAATAACAGATGGTTTGTTGACCTGCAGAAACCAAATGAGCAATTCTTTATCAGTACAGTTCTATACTTGCCTAACAGTAACAAGTCACGCAACATTTGAAGCAAATTGCATCCGCTAATCACATATCAATATTCATTTTTTATCTTACTGGTGTCAAAAGAAACAAAGTGTTGTGGGTCCCATATAACCAGTTTTGAAAAATTTAAGATGGGGGCCACAAAATAGGAATGGAGGCAGCAGAAGCTAACAGCAGCTTAACTTAGGGCAACATCAACCAAAAAAAAGATATGCTTTTGTTGCACCAAAGAAAAAGGAGCCAGGTCTTCATGAGTTCAAAGCTATTACTGTTAAAGGCAAACTAATACGAATTTTGCAACAAACACATGACAAGTTTCTACTTGCAGTGATTCTTTATAAAATCAATTAGTCATCAAAGTTCAAAAGAAAAGCTATAATATTAAAAATCACATCAATCTTGAGTTTGAAAACAACACCCTTTCAGAAGTTGGCAATTTTAACCCATTTACTTATAAAAGGGTATATTCTGGTTATAATTTATCTATAAGCACACAAAAAGGGCCAAAAAAAAAGCTTAACGGAAACGGACCAAATAGATCTAAAGGTCAATAATCATCCAAACTTAGTTTTAATGGTCAAAACTTCCTAAATCAATAAGTTTTAAAAAACTACTTTACTATAAAAATAATTTTACTTTTTAATGATATTTGGCACACAATAGTCACAACCTTCTTAGCGATATACATCATCAGTCGATTATATCGGCTGATATGTGTGATAGTATTAGTATTTGATTTGTGTTATAGTATTAGTATTTGAATTAGTTTATAACTCTGATGATGTATATCTGCTCCTAAAATTTCGGTTGTATGACTCCCTAATTAAAGAGATCTCATCATTAATGGAATTCATTCAGAATCATACACCTTTATGGTATCAGAGCCATTCTGATATCCTTTTCTCCTTTTCCGCCATCTCTCTTGTTTTCTTCGGATACGTCCGACCAAATTATCAACATGACTAAAGAAGCTGCAGCAGCACCGCCCCTAAAACCCCAATCCTTAATCCTGCATACTCTGTAACAAATATACAGAGCAAGATCCGCACCCTAGATGGCACCAGTGTCACGTATTCTCAATGGATCCGGTTGTTTCGCTTACATGTCGTCGCCTACAGGTGATGGATCATATCGACGGTACTGATCCTCCGACAACATCATCAGCCGATTATGCAGCCTGGACAGAAATTGATGCGCTCGTGCTCCAATGGATATTTAGCACTATCTCTGATGACCTCCTTAAACGAGTCATTGACGGCAGCACTACTACGGCTCGTGCAGCCTGGTCCAAACTCGAGAAGATCTACCTCAGCAACAAGAAGGCTCGCGCTGTCTCATTGGAGACCAAGTTTTGCAACCTGTCTTTATCCGCTTGTTCCTCCATTGAAGACTACTGTCAGCGTTTACTAACCTTGCAAACCAATTGGCCGATGTCGATGTTCCTGTCACCGAGTCCCGCCTTGTTCTTCAACTGGTGCGGGGTCTCCCAGCCGAGTATAACACCACTGCTACCCTTATTAATCAGAACGGCGTCAATTGGGATCAAGCCGTTAGTATGCTGAATGATGAAGTATTGCGCCTCGAAGCCCAAAATGGGTCTCACCCTACCGTTCTGGCCGCCACATCTACTCCAGTAACCCCTCCAAACAACCAACCGGTTCAGCCTTCCGACACCAACTCCTCTTCCTCTCGTGGTCGGGGCCGCAGCCGTGGGTCATGGAACCACCGCGGTGGCAGAGGATGTGGTAACAATCACAAGCAGCCTGCGCCTTCCTGGACCGGCCAACAGCAGCAGCAATCGGGATTCTCTCAGCAGCCCGGGTACCCTAACTGGGCGTGGTGGACACCTCCACCATGCCCCTATCCAACCCAGCAACAATGGCGGCCCAATAACAACACTCTACAACACTCAGCAGCCCCACCTCAGGCCCATAATTCTGGGTTTCCACAACAGTTCAGCGGGTATAGTCCTTCCCCACAGGGCGTTTACAATGCACTGAGCCCTTCCGATCTCAGCACCGCATTCAGTAACATGCAGATGCAACAACCATCTTCTTCTTGGGCTTCGGACATCATGGATACAGGAGCAGAATCCCATGTAACCCATGACCACGGTAAGTTACTAATCCCACATTCTACTCCTGTTTGTAGTAAATTATTGGTGGGCAATGGCAACTTTTTACCAATACATGGATCGGGCACGGGCTTTCATCACCTACCAAACCGAACCTATGTCCTTCCAAACGTCCTTTACAGCCCACATGTTATTAAAAATCTTATTTCGGTCAGACGTTTTACTCGTGATAATCAAGTTTCTATTGAATTTGACCCTTTTGGCTTTTCCTTGAAGGATCTCAAAACTAGGAGGCTGCTGTCCCGTCACAACAGCACCGGTGACCTCTATCCTTTCACTCCGCCGCAACTCCCTCCTCAAGCGACCTTTCTGGCTAGCACCAGTCTCCCCTAGCATGAGCGTCTAGGTCACCCGGGGGCTCAAGTTTTAGAACTTTTAAGTCGTTATTTCAATTTTCCGTGTAATAAGAGGAACACCTCACCTGTTTGCAATTCTTGTCAAATTTCAAATAGTAAACGTTTTCCCTTTCATGCTTCTAATACTTATACATTTGCACCGTTTGACATAATACATTGTGACCTATGGACATCTCCTATCACGAGTAAAACAGGATACAAATATTATATGGTTCTCATTGACAACTTCTCACACTTCGTGTGGGTATACCCTCTTAAGTACAAGTCTGACACGTTTCCTACTTTTGCCAAATTTCACGCTTAATTGAAACTCGATTCCACCGTAAAATTAAAACTTTTCAATGCGACCTAGGGGGTGAATTTGACAATTTGGCCTTTAAATCTTTCGCCGACCAACACGGTCTCTTGTTTCGGTTTGCTTGCCCCCAAACGTCTAGCCAAAACGGCCGCGCAGAACGAATGATTCGTCGCCTAAACGACATCATCCGTGCTTTGCTATTACACGCAAATCTTCCTCCTTCCTTTTGGGTGGAAGCATTACACACGGCCGTCTACCTGCATAACATTTTACCCACCAACGTCTTAATTTTTATACTCCCTCCTTTGCCCTCTACCTACGGCATCCCACGTACGACCATCTACGGGTGTTCGGGTGTGCCTGTTACCCAAACACCTCTGCTACCCAACCCCATAAATTACATGCCCGATCGATCCGTGTATCTTTCTCGGGTATCCACCCGACTTTCGTGGGTATCGCTGCTTCGACCCTACAACGGCAAAGTCCACATCTCTCGCCACGTCACCTTTGACGAGACTGTGTTCCCTTACACCAGTCCTCTCCACCCCACCGCTTATACCTTCCTGGACGACACCGTTCCTCCCGGCTTTACGTTTCAGCAGCCACTTCACAAGCCATCCACACCACCATTACCCCACCCTCCCGGCCCGGCTACATACCAATTCACCTATAGCCGACGTCCTCGACCACCCGTCGCCCCAACCTTACCACTGCCCCACTCACCACACCCAACCGGCCCTACTCCAGCAGTCGATTCCACGGCTCAACCAGCCAACTCCCATCCCATGACCACACGCTCCAAATCTCGGTCCACTACACACGCGGTGTTGTCAACCACCGCCATCTCACCCATCCCCAAAACCTATGCCAAAGCCCTATCTGATCCTAATTGGTTAAATGCTATGAACGCCGAATTTACTGCTTTACAGGATAATGAAACGTGGGAACTAGTTCCTCGACCTACGGATCGCCCGGTAATTCGGTGTATTTGGCTTTTTCGTCATAAGTTTAAGGCCGATGGCTCACTTGAACAGTACAAGGCCAGGTTGGTTGTCAATGGAAATTCACAGACAGTGGCCATTGACTGTGAAGACACTTTCAGTCGGTTGTTAAACCAGCCACGATTCGCACAGTTCTTTCACTTGCAATCTCACGATCATGGCCTATACACCAGTTGGATGTCAAGAATGCATTCTTACATGGGGAACTGAATGAAACTGTTTTTATGCATCAGCCTCCCGGTTTCTATGATAAACAAGCACCGAACTTTGTATGTCGTCTTAAAAAGTCTCTTTATGGGCTTAAACAAGCACCAAGAGCCTGGTACGCCTGCTTTGCCACCTATATCACTGCACATGGTTTCATAGCAGTGCATGCGATAACTCGTTATTCATTTATAATCAGGATCCTTCCAACACTGCTTATTTGCTATTGCACGTGGATGACATCATTCACACCGCTTCTAATGACAAACTTTTACGTCATATTATTGCCACTTTGTCACGGGAGTTTGCTATGACTGACTTGGGTCACTTACATCACTTCTTGGGCATTAAAGTTACCCAACAATCCCACGGTATTTTCCTTTCACAAGCTCAATATGCAAAGGATATCATCGCTCGAGCCTCCATGTCATCATGCAAACCATGCACAACTCCCGTAGACCTCTCGGCTAAACTACACGGTACCGATGGTCCGTTATTCTCGGATCCCACATTATATCGAAGCCTCGCAGGAGCTTTGCAGTATCTAACATTTACGAGACCCGACATCTCCTACGCAGTTCAGCAAGTATGCTTGTTTATGCATAAGCCTCGAGAGCCTCATTTTGCTTTCATGAAGAGGATTATCCGTTATATTCAGGGGACGATTAAGTATGGTATACGTATCATTAATCAAAAACTCATTCGTTGGTGGCCTATTCTGATGCTGACTGGGGCGGTTGCCCAGACACCCGTCGCTCAACTTCGGGATATTGTGTCTTCTTAGGAGATAATCTACTCTCGTGGTCCTCTAAACGGCAGCCCACTGTCTCACGCTCCAGCGCCGAAGCCGAATACAGGGGTGTGGCGAATGCGGTAGCCGAAGCCACATGATCCGCAATTTGCTTCTTGAGCTGCACACGCCTCTCACCCATGCCTCCGTTGTGTATTGTGACAACGTCTCCGCCGTGTATCTTTCCAATAATCCAGTTCAACATCAAGGACGAAGCACATCGAAATTGACATACATTTTGTTCGTGATAAAGTTCGTGTCGGTCACATTCGCGTTCTTCATGTGCCTTCCTCTTTGCAATATGCGGATATTTTCACCAAAGGGCTCCCACGGCAGCTGTTCCAGTCATTTAGATCCAGCTTGAGCGTCTGTCCTCCACCCGCTCAAACTAAGGGGGTGTCTTAGCAATATACATCATCAGCCGATATAATCGGCTGATATTGTGTGATAGTATTAGTATTTTATTTGTGTTATAGTATTAGTATTTGAATTAGTTTATAACTCTGATGATGTATATCTGCTCCTAAAATTTCGGTTGTATGACTCCCTAATTAAAGAGATCTCATCATTAATGGAATTCATTCAGAATCATACACCTTTATGGTATCAGAGCCATTCTGATATCCTTTTCTCCTTTTCCGCCATCTCTCTTGTTTTCTTCGGATACGTCCGACCAAATTATCAACATGACTAAAGAAGCTGCAGCAGCACCGCCCCTAAAACCCCAATCCTTACATCCTGCATACTCTGTAACAAATATACAGAGCAAGATCCGCACCCTAGATGGCACCAGTGTCACGTATTCTCAATGGATCCGGTTGTTTCGCTTACATGTCGTCGCCTACAAGGTGATGGATCATATCGACGGTACTGATCCTCCGACAACATCATCAGCCGATTATGCAGCCTGGACAGAAATTGATGCGCTCGTGCTCCAATGGATATTAGCACTATCTCTGATGACCTCCTTAAACGAGTCATTGACGGCAGCACTACTACGGCTCGTGCAGCCTGGTCCAAACTCGAGAAGATCTACCTCAGCAACAAGAAGGCTCGCGCTGTCTCATTGGAGACCAAGTTTTGCAACCTGTCTTTATCCGCTTGTTCCTCCATTGAAGACTACTGTCAGCGTTTAACTAACCTTGCAAACCAATTGGCCGATGTCGATGTTCCTGTCACCGAGTCCCGCCTTGTTCTTCAACTGGTGCGGGGTCTCCCAGCCGAGTATAACACCACTGCTACCCTTATTAATCAGAACGGCGTCAATTGGGATCAAGCCGTTAGTATGCTGAATGATGAAGTATTGCGCCTCGAAGCCCAAAATGGGTCTCACCCTACCGTTCTGGCCGCCACATCTACTCCAGTAACCCCTCCAAACAACCAACGGTTCAGCCTTCCGACACCAACTCCTCTTCCTCTCGTGGTCGGGGCCGCAGCCGTGGGTCATGGAACCACCGCGGTGGCAGAGGATGTGGTAACAATCACAAGCAGCCTGCGCCTTCCTGGACCGGCCAACAGCAGCAGCAATCGGGATTCTCTCAGCAGCCCGGGTACCCTAACTGGGCGTGGTGGACACCTCCACCATGCCCCTATCCAACCCAGCAACAATGGCGGCCCAATAACAACACTCTACAACACTCAGCAGCCCCACCTCAGGCCCATAATTCTGGGTTTCCACAACAGTTCAGCGGGTATAGTCCTTCCCCACAGGGCGTTTACAATGCACTGAGCCCTTCCGATCTCAGCACCGCATTCAGTAACATGCAGATGCAACAACCATCTTCTTCTTGGGCTTCGGACATCATGGATACAGGAGCAGAATCCCATGTAACCCATGACCACGGTAAGTTACTAATCCCACATTCTACTCCTGTTTGTAGTAAATTATTGGTGGGCAATGGCAACTTTTTACCAATACATGGATCGGGCACGGGCTTTCATCACCTACCAAACCGAACCTATGTCCTTCCAAACGTCCTTTACAGCCCACATGTTATTAAAAATCTTATTTCGGTCAGACGTTTTACTCGTGATAATCAAGTTTCTATTGAATTTGACCCTTTTGGCTTTTCCTTGAAGGATCTCAAAACTAGGAGGCTGCTGTCCCGTCACAACAGCACCGGTGACCTCTATCCTTTCACTCCGCCGCAACTCCCTCCTCAAGCGACCTTTCTGGCTAGCACCAGTCTCCCCTAGCATGAGCGTCTAGGTCACCCGGGGGCTCAAGTTTTAGAACTTTTAAGTCGTTATTTCAATTTTCCGTGTAATAAGAGGAACACCTCACCTGTTTGCAATTCTTGTCAAATTTCAAATAGTAAACGTTTTCCCTTTCATGCTTCTAATACTTATACATTTGCACCGTTTGACATAATACATTGTGACCTATGGACATCTCCTATCACGAGTAAAACAGGATACAAATATTATATGGTTCTCATTGACAACTTCTCACACTTCGTGTGGGTATACCCTCTTAAGTACAAGTCTGACACGTTTCCTACTTTTGCCAAATTTCACCGCTTAATTGAAACTCGATTCCACCGTAAAATTAAAACTTTTCAATGCGACCTAGGGGGTGAATTTGACAATTTGGCCTTTAAATCTTTCGCCGACCAACACGGTCTCTTGTTTCGGTTTGCTTGCCCCCAAACGTCTAGCCAAAACGGCCGCGCAGAACGAATGATTCGTCGCCTAAACGACATCATCCGTGCTTTGCTATTACACGCAAATCTTCCTCCTTCCTTTTGGGTGGAAGCATTACACACGGCCGTCTACCTGCATAACATTTTACCCACCAAACGTCTTAATTTTTATACTCCCTCCTTTGCCCTCTACCTACGGCATCCCACGTACGACCATCTACGGGTGTTCGGGTGTGCCTGTTACCCAAACACCTCTGCTACCCAACCCCATAAATTACATGCCCGATCGATCCGGTGTATCTTTCTCGGGTATCCACCCGACTTTCGTGGGTATCGCTGCTTCGACCCTACAACGGGCAAAGTCCACATCTCTCGCCACGTCACCTTTGACGAGACTGTGTTCCCTTACACCAGTCCTCTCCACCCCACCGCTTATACCTTCCTGGACGACACCGTTCCTCCCGGCTTTACGTTTCAGCAGCCACTTCACAAGCCATCCACACCACCATTACCCCACCCTCCCGGCCCGGCTACATACCAATTCACCTATAGCCGACGTCCTCGACCACCCGTCGCCCCAACCTTACCACTGCCCCACTCACCACACCCAACCGGCCCTACTCCAGCAGTCGATTCCACGGCTCAACCAGCCAACTCCCATCCCATGACCACACGCTCCAAATCTCGGTCCACTACACACGCGTGTTGTCAACCACCGCCATCTCACCCATCCCCAAAACCTATGCCAAAGCCCTATCTGATCCTAATTGGTTAAATGCTATGAACGCCGAATTTACTGCTTTACAGGATAATGAAACGTGGGAACTAGTTCCTCGACCTACGGATCGCCCGGTAATTCGGTGTATTTGGCTTTTTCGTCATAAGTTTAAGGCCGATGGCTCACTTGAACAGTACAAGGCCAGGTTGGTTGTCAATGGAAATTCACAGACAGTGGCCATTGACTGTGAAGACACTTTCAGTCCGGTTGTTAAACCAGCCACGATTCGCACAGTTCTTTCACTTGCAATCTCACGATCATGGCCTATACACCAGTTGGATGTCAAGAATGCATTCTTACATGGGGAACTGAATGAAACTGTTTTTATGCATCAGCCTCCCGGTTTCTATGATAAACAAGCACCGAACTTTGTATGTCGTCTTAAAAAGTCTCTTTATGGGCTTAAACAAGCACCAAGAGCCTGGTACGCCTGCTTTGCCACCTATATCACTGCACATTGGTTTCATAGCAGTGCATGCGATAACTCGTTATTCATTTATAATCAGGATCCTTCCAACACTGCTTATTTGCTATTGCACGTGGATGACATCATTCACACCGCTTCTAATGACAAACTTTTACGTCATATTATTGCCACTTTGTCACGGGAGTTTGCTATGACTGACTTGGGTCACTTACATCACTTCTTGGGCATTAAAGTTACCCAACAATCCCACGGTATTTTCCTTTCACAAGCTCAATATGCAAAGGATATCATCGCTCGAGCCTCCATGTCATCATGCAAACCATGCACAACTCCCGTAGACCTCTCGGCTAAACTACACGGTACCGATGGTCCGTTATTCTCGGATCCCACATTATATCGAAGCCTCGCAGGAGCTTTGCAGTATCTAACATTTACGAGACCCGACATCTCCTACGCAGTTCAGCAAGTATGCTTGTTTATGCATAAGCCTCGAGAGCCTCATTTTGCTTTCATGAAGAGGATTATCCGTTATATTCAGGGGACGATTAAGTATGGTATACGTATCATTAAATCAAAAACTCATTCGTTGGTGGCCTATTCTGATGCTGACTGGGGCGGTTGCCCAGACACCCGTCGCTCAACTTCGGGATATTGTGTCTTCTTAGGAGATAATCTACTCTCGTGGTCCTCTAAACGGCAGCCCACTGTCTCACGCTCCAGCGCCGAAGCCGAATACAGGGGTGTGGCGAATGCGGTAGCCGAAGCCACATGGATCCGCAATTTGCTTCTTGAGCTGCACACGCCTCTCACCCATGCCTCCGTTGTGTATTGTGACAACGTCTCCGCCGTGTATCTTTCCAATAATCCAGTTCAACATCAAGGACGAAGCACATCGAAATTGACATACATTTTGTTCGTGATAAAGTTCGTGTCGGTCACATTCGCGTTCTTCATGTGCCTTCCTCTTTGCAATATGCGGATATTTTCACCAAAGGGCTCCCACGGCAGCTGTTCCAGTCATTTAGATCCAGCTTGAGCGTCTGTCCTCCACCCGCTCAAACTAAGGGGGTGTCTTAGCAATATACATCATCAGCCGATATAATCGGCTGATATTGTGTGATAGTATTAGTATTTTATTTGTGTTATAGTATTAGTATTTGAATTAGTTTATAACTCTGATGATGTATATCTGCTCCTAAAATTTCGGTTGTATGACTCCCTATTTAAAGGGATCTCATCATTAATGGAATTCATTCAGAATCATACACCTTTAAACCTTCCATAAAATATTAGCCAAAAAACGATTCAGATTTCAGGGTCAATCCACCCACACATGTTTCTATCCAAACAAAAAGGTATCCATTTCTACCTGTTAAACCGTCCATCCATCCATTTTGACACATCTACCATTCATATATTGAGACTAAATCATAAATGATGGGTAGTAATCAGTAATCAGTAATCACCTTGGCTCTCTTGAATAAATCCCTAATACGAGCAGAACCAACACCAACTAGGACTTCAACAAATTCTGACCCAGCCATTTGGTAAAATGGAACCCCAGCTTCACCAGCTATAGCCTTGGCAACAAGGGTCTAAATCACATTTAACTAAGTTAATCTGCACATCGCCCTCGCTGATATTTAAGAATATTTGCAATAAAAATAAGCTAACCTTGCCACATCCTGGAGGCCCCTCTAAAAGTACCCCATGAGGAGGCTTTATCCCCATCTTGTCAAATAGTTCAGGATTCTTCAAGTACTTGACCAACTGAATTTAGTGGAAAAATTAAATCAACTTACAACAAATATCAAATAGCTATTAATCACAGCTTAGGCATGAAATCATTCAGAATTTAAATTAAAAAAATGAAATTGCATCAGCAACAGAACGAAACCACATATGGATTATTACTTCTATTTTGGGGAACATAAATTCTTTGATTATGATCTTATACTAACTTTTTATAGCATTCGCATTAGCAACAAATGGTACTAAATGTTACCTCTTGCAGCTCTTCGACAGCTATTTCAATCCCCGCCACATCATTAAATGTAACTCCAGTTGAACCCTATATAAATAATTTTTAAAAAATAACACATAAGAAAAATACCCGGAGTATGATCTTTAATGTAATTATAGATGAACTGATCAAGTAAGAGCAATTTTTAGGAAACTAACGTCAACTCGAGCTTGTGGTTTAGACTGAGAAAATTCAATCCCTTGCCATATATCCTGCAAAATTTACAATAAGTAAAACCTTAATTACAGTCCCCACATAATGAATTATAATTTTTGATCTTACCCATTTCCTGAAATTCTTAGGCCTTCTAGAAAGAGTGAAACGAAGAAGAATAACCATGCATATACCAACCAGCAACATGGGTCCAGCAATTTTAAAGGCGGAAGAAAAAATCCCAAATGTATACAATTCGTTAAACTTTGAGGTGATCCCACCATAGATGAACATGTCTAGGATGACATCACCCACTCTCTCTAAAACACCAACAGCTACTTCTAAGGGAACTGTAAGAAACGACTTGGCGATAGGCCAGATAGCATACACTGTTCCTACATAAACAAAGCTCGTTACAGCTACAGCTGCTGAAGCTAAAAAGCCGCCAACAACAACAGCGGCTGCAGCAATTGCCACTGTAACTGCACCAAGTTCCACCGTCACCCTGCTTGATATTGATGATGCCACTGGATTTGGATATTGTGGCACTTTTCCCACCCATGTCTGCATCAAGATGTTAAAGGAAAATAATATAAGGACATATAAGTAATTTTACTCTGCCCTTTGATGGTTGAATGTTAGCATCAAACCTTGCTCAGATTGTAGCTTTTGGAATGCATATCCAAACACACCCTTTTTGTATGTTAATCCTGATCAACATTGTGTTTTGTTTAACATGCACAACTAAATCGGTGCCTTCTTTTTAAGATAACAGCAAATGAATCTATTGTGTACGAACTAAATGTCAACTTTTTCAATCGTATATCTCATTAATTTCAGTCAATAAGTGTATCATATGAATGACAAACAATACTTCTTTTATGTTACACTTCTTATGTCAATTCACTCTTAATGAAACAAGACGTACCTAGTCATGTTATAACTATTACGTAGGACATTGTAAGAAAGGTAGCTTTTGAGATAACTATAGCATTACCAAAACAATAACTAACATTTAGCATACATTGAAGATGATTGAAATACCATGGTTTGTGTCTCTATCTCATATCGTGGTCCAATATACTCCTTTAGAACATCTTGCACTTGAATTCCGTCTAGCTTTATCGACCTAAACGCAATCATAAAACAATCAACAAACCATTCAAACATTCAACAACACACCAACAATGAACCTGAAGTGCATATGATAACACTCACCACTTAGTTCTCTGCAAGTTCTTGTCTCCTGGAATCTCTTTCAACTCCACAATGAAATCTTTATTCCCATAAGCAACCCTATCATCATCCTTAAAAGTTAAAAACTTAACCATATTAGTCTTTATAGCTTTCTGCAGATCTTCAAAGCTCATTCGCGGTAACACTTCAAACTCCCGATCGAATTCACCTTCTTCCGACAACTCATCCCCGAATATCTGCTCAGGAACATAAAGCTTCCCCTTGAATTTTCTCAAAATATCATTCAAATGCACATCCTGTGAATAATCCACCCCTTCTCCACTTCTGCCACTACTCAACCCCTTCAAATTCAACCTCTTAAGAATCTCCAAACCTCCATTACCACCATTACTCTTCTTCCCCAAATCCTCTTTCTCCTTAAGTGTATACAACTTATCCCCAATTCTATACTTGGGTTCCACCTGGCTAGGGTTCTCCTTCAAAACCCTAGTCACAAAATCATCTTGAGCTGAAGTTGAACCATCAATACTCTGATCGGAATCCGATTTTCGAACCACCGCACGGGTCAAATGAAGTCTTTTTCTCCTAATTTGAACGATTTGTAAGCTGTTTTGAATAGGGGTTTTGATGGGGAGTGATGTGTGAAGGGTAATGGTGGATTGGGAAGAAAGAACCCTAGGTGATGTGAAATTATTAGGTGTGTTTAGTTGTGTGGTGAGCATGTTGTGTGATGAGCTAGGGTTTATGGGAATTTAGGGTTTTAGATAGAATGAAGTTGATAGAAATTGCACCATGGGTTATATGCAGGCCATTGAAGATTGTGAAGATACAACTGCAAAGTTCTCTGTGCTGCAACAAAACGAAAGGTTTATCAGGATCCGAATAGTTAAACGAAAGGTTTATCAGGATCCGAATAGTTAAACGGATCGGTCTGCCGATGCCTGTTGAATACAACGGTTCGTGGCTACTTAAGATTGACCATTTGCGGGTTTGGCCGTTTGAGTGTTTACGGTTCGATTTTGACGGTTTTTATGTTATACTGTAAGTCAAACCATTCGTACTTCGTTGTAGTTTTTAATCATCCAAAATTCAGACCAAACTCTTAAATTATATAACAGAACTGTTACTAACGGTTTGGTTTTAGTTTGGTTTTGTGATTTGAGTTTAATAGGAACAAGATCATTAAAGTTTTTTAAGCACTTAAAATAATAAGATTTTAATTAAAGCTTTTTCATTATATTTTGTTAAACATTTTCATTTGCAATACGGCTTTAATGTGAGAATCAATGTACTAATAGGGCACTAAAGTGTATCGAATTTTTTATTAAAACTTTCTCGTTATACGTGTTAAGCAATTTCGTTTAAATTATAACTTTAAATATGCCTAGTCTAGTTTTACTATTGTACTAAACCTAATATAAACTAAATAATCAGATATCCAATATGGTATGTATTAATTATAGGTATATTTAAATCTAATGGTCCTGCTTGGTTTCGTACGAATTGAAAACTTTTTAAAAGTAAACCAAACCATCTGCTACGGTTTAAAATCTTTGAAACAACCACTAGTTGATTAAAAAATAACCATGAAACCAAATTGATGACCAGCTTGAACGGTTTCAAATTTTAAATCAAATTCCCGGCCCCTCGCATCAACAATATTGTCCGTTTTGCCCACGAGGAGCTCACGGATTTGCTTTTGGTTGCCCGGGTGAAAACTTCCCAAGGAGGTCACCCATCCTTGGATTGCTCCCACCTGAGCACGCTTAACTGTGGAGTTCTCCTCTCATCCACAGCCAATATGCCCAAAACGCGTTGTTGATGTTATAGACCAGACATTCCTTATGAACGAAGAATCTCTCCTGTCCACGGCCGATGTGAGATATGTGTAGGGTGTCACAAGCACCCCCTGTTTGGACTCATCATCATCGATGAGCCCGAGAAGTCACCATTCTTGGTTAGGTGTGTCCCACACCCCAAACGGCACAGGAGTGGCTCTGATACCATTCTGTAACACCCGGCCCCTCGTATCAACAATATTGTCTGTTTTGCCCACGAGGAGCTCACGGATTTGCTTTTGGTTGCCCGAGTGAAAACTTCCCAGGGAGGTCACCCATCCCTGGATTGCTCCCACCTGAGCACGCTTAACTGCGGAGTTCTCCTCTCATCCATAACCAATACGCTCAAAACGCGTTGTTGATGTTAAAGGCCAGACATTCCTTATGAACCAGGAATCTCTCTTGTCCACGACCGATATGGGATATGTGTAGGGTGTCACAATTATGTAACACTCGGCCCCTCGTATCAACAATATTGTCCTCTTTGCCCACGAGGAGCTCACGGATTTGCTTTTGGTTGCCCGAGTGAAAACTTCCCGGGGAGGTCACCCATCCCTGGATTGCTTCCACCTGAGCACGCTTAACTGCGGAGTTCTCCTCTCATCCACAGCCAATACGCCCAAAACGCGTTGTTGATGTTAAACGCCAGACATTCCTTATGAACCAGGAACTCTCTTGTCCACGGCCGATGTGGGATATGTGTAGGGTGTCACAAGCACCCCCTGTTTGGACTCATCGTCCTCGATGAGCCCGAGAAGTCACCATCCTTGGTGAGGTATTCCCACACCCCGAACGACACAGGAGTGGCTCTGATACCATTCTGTAACACCGGCCCCTCGCATCAACAATATTGTCCGCTTTGCCCACGAGGAGCTCACGGATTTGCTTTTGGTTGCCCGGGTGAAAACTTCCCAGGGAGGTCACCCATCCCTGGATTGCTCCCACCTGAGCACACTTAACTGTGGAGTTCTCTCATCCACAGCCAATACGCCCAAAACGTGTTATTGATGTTATAGACCAGACATTCCTTATTAACCAAGAATCTCTCATGTCCACAGCCGATGTGGGATATGTGTAGGGTGTCACGTGCCAAATATGAAACTCATAAATTACTTATGTTTATTTCTTAATTTGTCTTTAATTCTTTAATTTGAAAGTAAATAATGTCAATTATTATATAATAAATAAATAAATAGTAATAATAATTATAATAATAATAATAATAGTAAAATTATAACAATAATAATAATAATAACTAAGATTAATAATAGTAATAATAATTTGTAAAAAAATTAAACTTAAAAAGGTTCAAAAGTTGGAGTTAAGAACTTAAGGGGCCTTGGTGACAATTTAGAAACTTCAATAACAATGTTTGGGCATAAATTAATAACAAACTAAATTACAAGGCCATTTGTGTAAATTTTCAGCCACACGTTTTTTCGGCCACACGTCCGGCGGCCCTCCAACCACTCCAACCCTCCAAATTATGTCGTTTCATGGTCTAAAAACGCCTTCGAATCGTTTTAGGACACGGTTCGAGCTTAATGACATCAATTAATCGAAGTTAAAGTACCGTTTACCACCTGTTCGAGTGAGTAACCGAGGCTCTTTAACCACAGAGCCATTGGGCCATTCAAAGTTCATAAAATTAACTCTGCCTAATTAATCGTCTATCTATTCCTAAATCATTACAACTTCTAATTGCACCTGAAAACACACAAACAAACAATTTGATTAACAACTTTGTCGTGACCTGCAACACACACGAACACCATCATCTGGGCTTCAAATTTCGAAATTGATAGAGGGCTTTTGATTATTGAGATTAGTGGAATCTTCCTGGGCAATTAATTGGTTTATTATCATCGTTGCTGCTGAATCCACTCGCGACTTAGCCGCGACTTTGTCTACACACCAAGATTACCCATTTTAAACTCAATCACGTAAGTTCATTCACATAATCCATCCGGGGTTTAATTTGGGATCAATTTAACTTAGGGTTCATATGATTTGGGGGTGGTTTATATTAGATATTTTTAAGATTTGGAAACCAAGTTAAACCGAGGTCACGGCATTTGGTTTACTGGTAATGTGAGTGCAGAATGGACTTGAGGTCCTGGGTTCGAACCCGGGGACCCTCAATCCATTATTTTGTTTTCTTTTTTACAATTTTAAATATATAAAAAACTTTTGAAAATTATTGAAAATAATTTTATAGGCTTTGTGTATTTTTAAAGTCACGTTAGTACTTTCTATAAATTTATTTCCTGAAAAACTTAAACCCTTTTACAAAACAAAAATTTTACTTAGTTATTTATATAAAATAGACTATAAAAATGATGATGATTTAAAACTTAACATTATTATTGGTTCGAATATAGTCTATATGTGATTAATTAAATCTTTAGTATTTAAAAAAAGTTAAATTATTATTATTATGAAGGATTGTTTAAATTTATATTTAAACTTTATTTTTCATAAAAAAAATTTTGTTGCTTATAATAAAATGCTCGACAGTTATATTTTGTTATTCATTAAATACAAATCACTTTAATAATTTTAGTTATTGAAACACCCCAAATATCAATTGAGACCCTAGCTTCCGTTGAATCGTTAAGCTCTTTAGTAAATTTAAAGTTGTAATACATATATTGTTAGGTACCTTGTGAAGGTTTGCGTTGGAGCGTTTATTTATATTTCTTATTATTTATCGGTTATATACTTACTAACTAAGTGAGTATTTCTATACCTTTTTTTGCATGTTTTTACACTTTGGGTGAAACACGTTACCTTATAACCATTGCACTTGTAAACTCGTTTGATTCTTGTAAACACTTGGCAATTTACTTGTATGTTGTGGTTAGTTGATCGTAGTAATTACCATGTATTGACTATTATATGTGTAATTATTAACTATTGCTGGTCTGGCGACATCATAGATTTATGGGCTTGACAAGCCTGCTTGGTTAATCCAAGTACACTTAGCTAATCGTATAATCTTGTAAATATGGAATCTTGTAAACCGCCAAGGTTTGATTGTTGCATCTGTCAAGGTTTGATTGTTGTATCTGTCTTACATCCCTAGTTACTTTGTTCACTGACTTATGACATGAATTGCCATCTTTTATATACTTATGTATGAAAACTATGAAAATCTCACCAACATTATGTTGACATTTTATTTTTAACATGTTTCGGGAAACGTGCAAATTTGATTGTCATCATTGAAGCTTATTCACATCTTCTTTTGACCTAGTTAAATAAATAAATCATTTTGGATTATTTCATGTTACGTCATGTTGATTTCTTATTTGAGACTTATGGTTGTATTTTACTTCTAAAACTTATGGTTATAATATTTGGAATTAATAATACCGTTATGTGGTTGTGAACAATCTTAACCATCACATCTCGACGATTCCGCCGTCAAGGTTGGGGTGTGACAACTATGGTTTGATATAAATAATGATTCGCCTATGTAAATTGTAAGAAGAAATGTAATTTATTTAGCTATAATCATCCAATATTATTAGTTTTTTTTGTTAAATCTAATGTTATTTTGATCTTTTTCAAGACAAATAGTGTAATATCATTAAATTAGTATTATGTTTGCTTTAAAAACAAAGAAAACAAAATTTAAATGTCGTCATCTAATTATCACCCACCATTATCATTCGTCATCATATATATGTCATCGTCATCATCTCTATCTATGTCGTTCATAACCCATTGTCACCGTCATCATCGTTGTCATCGATCGCCATCGTCACTGACCACCCACTTCCACCTACGTTATCAGTATCAACTTCCCATTTCCACGTGCAACCCCTCTCCCCCAATTGAAGCCCTCCAACAATAGAGCTAGTAGCAACCTCCACTGTCGTCAGCCTTCTCCAGTCATCCATGATCTTGAAACGACGTTGTTGTCTTGATACCTCCACAATAGTGTTGGTCGTGGTTGTGGTGAAGTGATCTTTATTTAAAGAACTTTAACATGTCACACATTGACCGATGGCAGAATAATCGGGGCGGACGAATGTGAAATGATTGTTCATAGCACATGGAACTAATAAGTTGAACTAATATTAAATATTATTTTTATTGAACATTACAAGACAATTAAGTCATTACAATACAAACAAGATATAAACAATAACATAAGATTTTCAATTAAACTAAGTCCAAGTACTATATGAGCACGAAGAGATCCTCAAGTACCAAACCTGAAACATATTGAAAATAAATAGTCAACTTTGAAAGTTGGTGAGTTCCCATGGGTTAAACATACATAAATATAAAAGATTTACAAGTAGCAATTCATGTCAATGGTTATGAATTATGCAAGTTTATAAAACACGTATAGCTACAATCAAACCTCGACTTAATTGCAAGTTTATAAGATTGGCTAAGTGTACTTGGTTCCCATGATAAACAAGTCATACGTCATCAGGAGCCGGCAATACATCGGCTTTAGCACCAAATAGGCTTGTCAGGCCCATAGATCTAAGACGTCTGCAGGATCGGTGTTTGTCACTTAAACACAAATGTTTTCTCTCAAACTCGCCTAGAATCACACTCGGGTAAGAATCAATAAGAGTTGATCACAATATGAAAAGTAATTAAGAATACAGAAAGATAATTTTCAAGATACTTTTATATATTGATTCTCAACTCAAGATACAAAGACTCTTACAAGTAGATTGTCTGTATTTTTGAATTACAAGAAGAACCTATATATAATACTATCTACAACCGGATATACTTTGATACCAGCTGAGATCCTATAGCTAAAGTCTATACTACAAGACCAAAGATTAAGGTATCTCGGATAAAGTCTTATCTGAGATTTGGTAGTCAGGACATGTCCCTGATTTACCTTTTGTCACCAACTAAAAGATGGCAACTGTACTATCATGAAAAGGTAAACAGTGGAATAAAGTATGGTCAACAACATGGTTCCTTAAGAAGAAGTCATGCTGTATCAGAAGTCTGCAGCGGAGTGTCAGAGACCATACTTGTGTCCACTGGTTATAGCAGTGTCGACCGAAGGTTAAATGGCTTCGGAAGAGTAAGTACTTCCGAAGCCACTTTATACTTCGGAAGAGGCTGCTTCTTCCAAGACTTGGAGACTTCTTCATCATACTTTCGAAGTGGTCTTCACTTTATTCTTCTAAGTCTTGAACTTCGGACTATGCATTGTCTTCAGAAGTAGAGTTCTGTCTTCGGAAGTTGGACTTTCTTTGTCTTCGGAAGAACTCTACGACCTTCGGAAGTTCCATGAAAAGCTTCGGAAGCCTTTGGCCAGCATGCATAATAAAATAACTTAAGTGATCTAGTTTTGGTTTCATTAGCCTTCTTCTTGATCCAACAAACTCCCCTTAGGCTGATGCTACCAAAACTTCACTTACCTCGACTTCTCAAAACTTTCAGCACCAAGGAGAGCAAATATTTGCCTGTCTCCTGTTCTTCCCTGATGTGGTGCCAAGAAGCTTGTACAGATCCTTGGTAGACAGGAAATCCAGTCTGTCACCTTGGATAACATGTACCCTTTGTTATGCCCTCTGAAAAGAGTTAGTTGATGGGAACTGTAATCATATTCCATCATCAAACTATAGGTTCAATTCAGGACCTTCCACCATCTGTAGAAAGTAGCACCTTTGGTGGGAGATCTTTCATTGTCTTCTTGTCTTCTCAACTTCAACTCTTCTTCAATCTTTGCTTTTGCAGTTAGCTCAGCCAAATGAAGACCGCTGAGATGATTTCTGACGAGTGCAGCAGTTTCAGAGTTGGGGGTTGGAGAATGGTTCTCTGCTAACTCAGCAATGTCAAATCAGCTGGAGTGTAACAGAGAGGTTGCATTGAGTCTGTTGACTTCACCATTCTCTCTTTCCACAAAAAAGTTGTGAGAAGGTTCATCGAACCTCCACTGGATTATCTTCCTTCTAGGTATAAGAGGCTGACTAGGAATCTTGTCCTCTTTTCTGTATCCAGTAGAGTCACCAGTTTCCTCTGAGCTTCTTTTTCCTCGTTTAAAGAGTCTGATTAAGGCCCAAAAGTCTTGCAGCCTGGTCCAAAGTTCCTCCTGGCAAATCGAGGAATATGTCTATTGTGAGGGAACTTGAAGATCCGTCTACATAGGCAATGTTAATGGAGTCTTCTACACAGGAAACTTCACTCAAAGTGGTGCAATTAGTGAGCTTCGTCTTGATTGCCTTAAATCCTCAAGGGAGAGATGTTGAGAAGGCTGAAGGGATGGTTTGGAGGGTGAATGGGTAAGTTTAGGTTCAGAGGTTCTGGCTAGTTTTGGGTTGGATGATAGGAGTTAGGAGGTTGAGGTGAGGGAGTGTAGTGGGTTCAGGGGTGAAGGGTTCAGGTTTAATGGTGAATGGTGAGATGAGGGTTCAAGTTGTGGTTGGGTGGAAGCAGTGAAGGTCATCCCTTTTACCCTTCTATACATCTCTTTCCTTTTCCCCAACCGGATGTCAGCCTTAATTTCACTGACAATCCGTTGGAGTGTCCTTTCAGACATAGGACCCACCTGCCTACCGAAGAAGCCATGAGCCTGAAGATAGTCCTTCCTCCAGGCTTTCTCAGTAAGCTTCTTGGAGGTAGTGACCCTAGCCTCTTCTTCTTTCTTCTTCTTCTATCTGGCCTTTTCTTTTGTAGCCTTCTTCCTTTCTTTCTCCATTAGATCCTGCTCTTTGTTGAAGAGCCAGAGGATCGTGTCATCGTTGTATGGAGAGAGTTCTTGAAGATCAAATCCTCTGGAGAGTAGGAAGTTTATCCTGTCTCTCCTCAGCTACAGTTCATCCTCTTCTGTTTCTTTTCCTTTTCCTCTAAGGCCAACCTGGCTTCTTCTTCAAGTATCAGCCTGGTTGCCTTCTCCAGATCCATCAACTCCTCTAATGGTAGCAGGAGTGTTTCTTCATTGGCAGCTCCCATTTCAATGAGCTGGTTAATGATCTGCTCTCTTCTTTTATTGATGACAACTTCCTGATTGGAAGCAGCTGCTTTTGTGCTAGCAGCTAGCAACTTCTCAGTCTGAAGTCTTCCTTTCTTCTTAAGTTTCTCAATCTTCTCCTCTTCCTGAATCTCTTCCAGTCATCTTCCTTTTACCTTTATCCTTTGAAGATCCTGATTGTGGTGGTTCTTGGAGAGAGGTTTCTGATTGTGAGGTCAGAGATGGTGTCTGAGATGGAGGTGCAATTGGAAAGTCCTCGCTGCTCATTTCAGATGTCATTCCAGGATAGCATCTGTGATGATCAGTTCCTCGGACATTTTAAACAGTCCTTCGCAGCTTCCATTTCAGCTTCGGAAGATTCAGCTTGTTCTTCTGAGGCTTAACTTCAGCTTCGGAAGTTAAAGGAGATGCAGATTTTGTCCAACTGTTTCGATTGCTGGGCCATCAGTTCCATTTCCCCTTCGAATGAATCTTAGGTTCCATAAGGACCTTAGGTTGACCAACTTCTTCCACAGTGGTAGAAGGTGCAGTCAGCCTTTGAAGTTCTTCTGCTCAAAGTAGATCATTGCAGCATCATGACTTGGCTGCTCAAAGGAGGATCTTAACAGAAACTTGGTGAAGAGTCTGTAGAGATCATTGAGCATCTTGGATCAATCTAAAGAGTGACTGAGATGTTTCAGGCACAGAGATGATAGGGAGGAAGATGTTGAAGTGGAAGGCCGGCTCTGTGATTCTCTATGTGTTTGTCTTTGAACATTCTCCCATTTTTGGTAGCATCATCTTGAGAGCTAAATGAGCTGGAGGAGGAAGTCAAGGAGACCTGAATAGGTACATGCCTAACAGACTTCTCTGTCTGTTTTTCAGCTAGGTGAGCCTTGAGATTGTCAATCTCTAGTTGCTGAGTGGCAGATCTTGCCTCTAAAGTCCTAACCTGAGATTCCAGGTTTGAGACTTTGGAAAAAAGATCTTGAATAAGGAGTTGTATGCTTCCCTCATCTTCTTTCGAAGAATCACCAGGAGATGAGGTTAAATACCTCTATGTTCAGCCTCACCACTAGATGTGGGTTCTTGGCACCCTGGTTCCCATGCTCAATGATGTCTCTTTCAGAGTCATCAAAGGGCTCGGTTGTCGTAGATTCAGTCTGAGAAATATACCACTGTCCACAAGGTCCATTGAGGCACCTTCTGTAGTGGCAGCTGAATCTACATGAGTCCCCTCCACATCCGTGGAACTCACCTCAGTTGGTTGTTGATGGGGGCTAGAGATAAGGGATTTCTCCGGCTCTGTTGATCTTGGAGTGGGTGTTGTAGATCAATTCATTACCATGGAGAGATGTTATCTCTTCATCAGTTTTAAATAAAAGGTCAGTGAAAGATAGGATGGTTAAACCTACTGACCCGGGGCTTTGGTCAATGTCTACAGGCATTGAGCCTCTGGTGGGGATGTCCCTTGTTGGCTACTCAGGGGAGTATAGAGACTCACCCTGAGGGCTTGCAGCTTGGGTTGTGGGCTCATGGGTCAGATACTAAGGAGACTCAAGACCCATATTGAGGTCAATTGTGAAGGATGGTTGGACCTCAGGCTGAGTGGGAGCCCTTTGTTCCACTCTAGCCTTTTTGGATTGAACAGGAGGAGCTTGTTCAATCAGAGTAGATTGAACAAGGGTTCGTTTGGGACGTCTCTGATAAGTGATGGTGATGGATGGAGAACGTAGTGTTGGCATAGTGGGGGTAGTTGCTGGTGTGGGTTCATCACCTGTGGGGTTAACAGGGATGTCACCAGGAGCCGTTGGCTCAGTCATACCTGGAAGAAGTGTAGTATCTCTTCCTGTGAAGTTGGTGGACACTCTCTTCAAAGTCTTGAAGATGGTCGGCCTCATCTAGGGAGCAGTCAGAGCAGCTGCACAGACAAGCGTGCTCTAGTCTAGCTCACAGTTGCTTATATGCTGGAGAAACCTGGGATACATGAAGAATGTGTCCTTCTGAAGATTTCCCATGAGGTTAGTCAGCACAAATCTTGAATAGTTGAAACGGAGGCGTTTTACCAACCCATGAACAAGGCACCCAAGTTCAAATGGGATTTGATCCCATCCTCCGGATTTATTCAACAAGCAGTGAAGGACCACGTGTAGCAGGAACTTCCATTTGTACGAGAAGTTAAATTTTAGACAGTTGACCTGTTAACGTCTCCTCCATATCCCATTTGGAGATAAGAATGGTCCAAGTCTGCTTTGGGAAATTCCGTTGGAGCACCCTCATCATGAAGCTCTAAGGCTCCCTGATGAGCTGTTCAGAAATGACCAACTCCTGGCCACAGATGCTCGATCGAATAACAGGGACCCCGTTTAGGGTTTCAATCTGACCATTTGCCCAAAATTCAGACACATGATTTGAGTAAATTGCGGGGTTAACAGTCAGAGCGGTGTAGTAGGAAGATTGGGTTAGGAAGGAGATGATATCTGAGAAGTCAGCATCTCTTGATGAATCAAGAAGTGCGACTTGGTTGTGCTGAGGGTTGAAAGCCATTTGGAAAGGTGAATGGGAATGATTTGAGCCGGGTAAAGATGAGTAGAAGAAATTTCTAGGGCTGTAAAGTTTGCAAGTAAGAGAGTGAAAGTGAATAGTCGAGATTATTTAAAAGATTGTGGAGAGGTGGTAATGGGGGTTAGGATAAGGTGATGTGATGGTTTAGTGGATGAAATGACAGTGGCGGTAAGGTTAAAAATCAGTTAAATAATTCGACATCATTAACAAAATCTTTGCTTTTTACAGTGTGGGCCCCAAGAAATTTACGTTACACAGTGAGATCTCTCTTCCGAGTGTAAAACATTTCCGAATGTAACTTGTCTTCCGAAGGCAATTCTTACTTCCGAAGCCAATTATATGCTTCCGAAGGTTAGAGTTGCTTCCGAATGGAGAATTTGTAAGTTTCAGAAGTAGATATGATATGTAATCAATCACTTCTTCCGAGACCAAAAATTCTTCCGAGAAGAAAGTTATCCTTTGAGAAATTATGCTTCGGAAGATATAATAATGTCTTCCGAAGGTTAATTTCTCTTCGGAAGGAATTTACACTTAGAAAATTTCAAAGAGAAATCCTTGTAACAGGGCTTAAATTGTATTGACACAAGACTTACATATTAAAAGGTTTTCAAAAGAGATCAGATTAATCAATGTTATCATCCCAATAGCTGCTATGAGATACTTAAACCTTTGTTCATCAAAAGCTTTGGTAAACAGATCAGCATATTGTTCATTTGAATCAACTTTGATTAACCTGATTAGATTTTTCTCATGAATGTCTCTAATGAAATGATACCTGATGTCAATGTGCTTAGTCTTGGAGTGCTTCACCGGATTTTCAGTAATGGAGATGCACTGTTGTTGTCAATATGGATAGGAGTACTCATAAAGTTGAATCCATAGTCTAACATCTGATTTTGAATCCATAGCAGTGAGCACAACAGCTAGCAGCAACAATGTATTCAGCTTCAGCAGTTGATGTAGAGACACAGATTGTTTCTTGCATTGCCATGAGATGATCCTTCCACCAAGAAATTGACATCCTATCGATGTTGATTTCTTGTCAATATTGCAGCCGTTGTAGTCACTGTCAGAGTATCCATAAAAATTGAAATCCTTGTTTCTGGGATACCAGAGACCTAGTTTAGGTGCTCTTTTGAGGTATCTGGGGATTCTCTTCACAGCAGCTAGGTGAGACACTTAGGAGCAGCCTGATATCTTGCACAAATGCAAGTAGCAAACATGATATCAGGTCTACTTGCTGTAAGATACATCAGAGAACCAATAATTGCCCTATACTGATGTTGATCAGTATCCTCCCCCTCAAGGTCAGGACAAAGATTATGGTTTCTCGGTATGGGTGTCTTGGCAGGCTTGCAATCCTTCATCTCAAATCTTTCTAAGATGTCAAGACATATTTAGATTGATTAATGAAGAACCCTTCCTTCAGTTGCTTTACCTGAATTCCAAGGAAAAAGTCCATTTTTCCCATGGATTTCATCTCAAACTTCTTCTTCATAATGCTCTCAAAGTCCTTGCACATTTGGTCATTTGAGGAACCAAATATGATGTCATCGACATAGACTTGTACAAGCAAGATGTCCTTTCCATAATTTCTAATGAAGAGAGTCTTGTCAATGGTACCTCTAGTATAGCCATTCTTTAAAAGAAAGTGAGACAGAGTCTCATACCACAGCCTAGGTGCTTGGTGCAGCCCATATAGAGCTTTATCCAATTTACACACATAGTTGGGGTGCTGTGGATCTTCAAATCCTGGAGGTTGGCATACGTACACTTCCCTGTCTATATCCCCATATAGAAAAGCACACTTGACATCAAGTTGGTATACTGTGAAGTCCTTGGATGCAGCATAAGCAAGGAAGATCCTAACTGCCTCAAGTCTTGCAACTGGTGCGAAGACATCAGTATAATCGATTCCTTCCTCTTGAGTGTATCCTTGAACCATAAGTCTTGCTTTATTCTTGATGATCAAGCCTCTATCATCACTCTTGTTTCGGAAAACCCATTTGGTGCCTATGGGTACTTGACCAGATGGTAGCGGACATAGGTTCCATACCTTCTGTCTCTTGAATTGAAGCAGCTCTTCTTGCATTGATTCAATCCAACTACTATCTTTTAAGGCATCTTCTACCTTCTTGGGTTCCATCTAAGATAGAAAGCATGAGTACAAGCAGACATTCCCTTGATGAGTCTGTTCTCTTGTTCTCACACCCTTAGAGACATTTCCTATGATGTTCTCAGTTGGATGAGTGTTGTGAATCCTAAGACGAGGAATCACTTCCAGTTGTAGAGATAGATCCAGGTTGGACATATTCTATTCAGGAACTAGAACACTCTGTCCAGCTGTTGTTTCAAAGTCATTCAATGAGGACTGATTGAATGAATGAGAAACATCATCGATAGTTGGCTGTGAGGTAGTATTAACAGTTGCCTGTTCCTTCAAAATACTACCTCCTTCTGCCTGGTGTTGTGGTGGATCACCTGATGAGCTTTGAGGCTCAGTAGGTGACTCACTTGTTGAAGCTTCACTATTCCTTGATATAGATAAACTGTCGGATCTGTGAATAGTGGAAGTTTGATGTATTGCAGCACTTGGAGAATTTGGTCTAGGCCT
The DNA here is from genome assembly GCA_025506515.1 of Flaveria trinervia. Taxonomy (NCBI): domain Eukaryota; kingdom Viridiplantae; phylum Streptophyta; class Magnoliopsida; order Asterales; family Asteraceae; genus Flaveria; species Flaveria trinervia. Next base: position 5,145,307 of record CM046454.1, on the reverse strand, counting down.
GGGAAGCTCAAACAGTTGATCATTAGCAGCAGCATCAGCATCAGTTTGAGCACCTATTCCAACTGAAACATTCTCACAAAAGGGTTTAGAATAGTTTGGAAACAATTCTAAATCAAAGATGTGATCAAGCCCATTCCCCTAACACAAGGAGTGTGCTCATTAACAACTATTGGATGACTCCTCAAATTGTTGATTCTTAATGTTGTATACTCTGTAAGCTTTGGAACTAGAAGAGTATCCAACAAAGATAGCATCATCCGACTTTTCAGCAAATTTTGCTAAATTGTCCTTTGTGTTAAGTATGGTACACCTGCTGCCAAAAGACCTTAGAAAGCCAATGAATGGTGGCCTCTTGTTCCATAGCTCATAAGGGGTTTTTCCATGGGGCTTAACTACAAGAACTCTGTTCTGCACATAGCATGCAGTGCTGACTGCCTCTGCCCAGAATGTTAGAGGTAGCTTTGAATCAGCTAACATAGTTCGAGCAACCTCAATAAGTGTCTTATTTCTCCTCTCAGCAACACTTTTGTTGAGGAGTTCTGGGAGCACTATATTGTTTGGAAATCCCTTTTGAGTTACAGAATGAGTCAAGAACGAAGTTCTTAAACTCAGTCCCTTGATCACATCTAATTATTTTAACCTTGTGATCAATTTGATTTTCTATTTTAAGAATAAAAGATTTTTAATTTTTCAACAGTTTCATCTTTAGTTCTTAAAAAGAATACCCATGTGAATCTTGTAAAGTCATCAACTATCACAAGGCAATATGATTTCCTTCCAATGCTCATTATACTTGTGGGACCAAAAAGATCCATGTGCAATAAATGTAATGGAGTAGTGATAGAGTTAACACATTTGGATTTATGAGATGTCCTGTGTTGTTTCCCTTTTAGGCATGCAACACAGTTGTCTTTGCAGAAAAACTCCTTTTTAGGCAAACATGTACCAAGTTATTTTTAGCCAATTTATTCATTGTCTTAAAATTTACATGACATACGTTTATGCCACAGTGTTGACTCATCACTATCAGCTTTGGAAAGAAAGCATGATACTTCACCAATTGGGGAAGCATTGTTCATATCAAGCTTGTACATATCCCCTTTCCTGGGAGATCTAAGAAGCACCAATTCCGGAGGAATTGTCATCCTTGGTTTGAGGATAATGCACTCATGTTCTGTGAAAAGCATTTGGTGCTTTTGATCACAGAATTGAGAAACACTTAACACATTGTGTTCAAGCTGTTTGACAAAGTTAACTTTGTCAATGGTTAACATACCATTGGATATACTCTTTCTGCCAGAAATATATCCTCCGGCCTCACCTCTAAACTAGACAGGACCTCCATCATAATGTTGAAAATGTTGAAGGAGATGTTTGTTCCTGTCATGTGCCTGGAGCATCCACTATATAGAATCCATACATTGTTGTTCTTGTCAAATGGATGTTCCTACACATAAGATGAGAATTCAGTTTTGTTTGGAAACCCAAGCTTTATTTGTCTTGGGTTCTTCCAAAGATAATGACATGAGTGAACCAAATGATATGCATGGGGGTTCAACAGAGGTCTTTGAGGAAGAGGTTTGGGCTGTAGCATCTTCCTTGATCTTCCAGTCCACCTTTTGGCTGATCTTGGAGGATGAGCTTGTTGAAGCTTTTGCAGCATCGTCTTCTTTCGAAGCTTCTTTCTTTTCGGAAGAAGTCCTCACCACCTTTTCTTCCGAAGCAGTCTTCTTCTGGGATGGTTTCAAGGGAGCTTTCTTGTTCTTCCGAACCTTAGTAGCTTTTGCTTCCGAAGCCATTTTCCCTTCGGAGAAGGAGTTTCTGCCGAAAGCAACTTGGCTTTGGAAACTAGCTTTCCTTCTTCAACTCTTGAACCGTATGGAAAGGTCCAAATGTGAAACCTTCCCTGACTCCTTCTTTCCTAACATTATTTGCATAATGTGTGCTTGCAGGATTGTAGTAACAATCTTTTGCCATATGATTTTGCAGGCCACACATGATGCATGTAATGTTAGTCTTTTGGGGAAGTGAGGGTTGCTGTTTCTTGGTTTTCTTTTCTTCGTCAGCAACTCTTCCCTTTAACTTCTGATCCTTTGGTAGGACAGGAATGCTTGTATTACATTTCTTTCCTGAATCAGAGGTACCCAACACTTGGAAACCAGCTAAAACAAAGACACCCTTCTGTTTGGGGTCAATTTTCAGTTTGGATTCAGCCACTTTCTTAGCAATTGCCCTAGTAGCTTTAGCTCTGTTTCTTCTGACTTTGGTGGTTAGGATTTGATCATCACAGGAGGCGATAGGTTTATCTATCTGTTCCTTCCCTGTGGTGGCCACTATTGGTGCCTCATCCTTTATCTCTAGAAAGAAAGGGTCAGCAGTTGGAACCTCTTGCTCTTCAGTACCACATTTAGGCTGTCTGATAGACTCATAGGAGTGTGGTAGAGCAATTTCATTGGTTTCCAACCCTTCTTTGTTCTGATAACAGAGTTTGGAATGGGAGGATGATGCAAGAATAGCTTGGAAGTTTTGCTCAAAGATAGCATGCTTCCTGGCCTGAGCCTTAGCAGTGACAAGCTGGGCTTGAGCCTCAGACAATTTGGATATCAGATCCTTGATTTGAGTCTTGTAGTTGGATGTGTTCATGTTTCAAAAGAGATACAGTTTTCTCCAACTCATCAATTTTCTTTTGATAGTCAGATTCAGCTCTTTTAAAATCAGATTTTAGGATATTTAAAGAATCAATGTCAGATCTGATTTCCATATTGTAATCCTGATAGAGTTTAACTTTAGCTATACAAGCTGGAGTGCAAAGATGTTCATATACCTGGGCATCATCTGTTCCGGCCATGAGAGCTTGAGCAGGAGTCACATCTGTACCATGAAGCTCCAGTCAACTTCTTGAGCCATTGCGGCCGTCTCAGTTGACTTCTCAGTGGGCTTTGAGGTTGAGGGATGTGTGGAGGCCTGTGGGTTTCGGATTGGTCTTGGGAGCCTTGCATTCCCTTGCAAAATGACCCAGTTGGTTACAGTTGTAACACTTTGCCCTGGTCTTGTCAAACCCGAACTTGCTGGTAGTTGGGTTCTGAGGGAAGTGCCTTCCAGTTCTCTTAAAGAACTTCTTTGCTCTGTAAGTTAAAAGAGCCATTTGCTGGACAATGTCCACGTACTCTACGTCATCTGGGCTGAAGCACTCAAGATCATCAAAGCAGTATTGAAAATCTCCTGAGTGTCCACCTCCTGAGACAAAGGCATAACTTTCCTGGATGGAGTTGTGTTGAGCCTGTTGAGACCTTGGAGTCTCAGGATAAGTGATGTAGGGACCAGGTGAGAAGGATGGCTGCTGATAAGTCAGGAAGTGCTGAGGTTGAGGGGTTAATGAGCCTTCAGCAACCATTAAAGCATTGCTAGCAGGAAGACTCATAGATCTGCTTGTTTGGTGGCCCTTCTTACTCTCCATCTCTAGACGGTATCCATCAAGGATGCCATAGAGCTCAGTCATGGAAAGAGTGTTCAAGTTTTCTGTTCTCTTGATAGAGACACAGTAGAATGTCCACTCATTTGGAAGAGCACTCATGAACTTTCTCGTGAGATCTCTAAGTTCAGGAGTGATCTTTACAGACTGAAGGGAAGAGATAAGATCCATGTACCTGAAGTACTGCTGGCTGAGGGTCTCTCCAGCAATATGAGTGAAGTTCTCGAACTGCTGCTTCAGTGAGTCCTTCTTTGAGTCATTGGAGCAAGAATACATCTGAGCAAGTGCATCAAACAATTCTTTGGCAGTCTTGCTGTAACGTCCGTACTTTTTGTGTTTCATTTCTAGTCCTTATACTTTGTAATTCATCAATTTATACCCTTGTACTCTTGAGTCTTGATCAATGGAAGTATAATTAAAAGTTATTCTATATACTTATATGTTACACATGCTTAAAGGAAACGTTATATGCATTCAAATATACTTACGACACGCTATAAATATAAATTCAGTCGGAATCATATATAACGGGTGTTCATGAACGAACCCAACCAACTTGTAAACAAGCCCAAAATTTTAAAATATAATTAAGGGTCTTAAAACACGTAAAATAACCCAAAAGAAAAGCCTGAAACCAAGTCCAATGGTCCAAGCTCAACACAAACACAAGTTTGTGATCGTAACTCTCGAACCGTATCAAGATCAATGCACCAAACCCAATTCTCAGTACCATGACTGTTAAATTACTCTTCTACATATGAAAGTACTCTGAAAATGGTGAACGTAGAAAAAAATCGCGTGCGAAACGAAGTTATAACGAAGCGGGAATCGCGAAAACAAGTTTGATGGTTTTGTTGACTAGTCAAACCGAAACCCACTCGGGTTTAAGCCCATTTTCCTTTTTTTAACCTAATTAAAGCCCATCAAATCCAACTTCTTCCCTTTATAACCTAGCCTCCACCCCCACAAAACACTTGTACATTCTACATCCCATCAATACACTCTCAAATTCTCTCAAGGTTCTCTTCTTCTTCACAAAAATTCTGCACAAAACCTTCAAGGTTAGAACATCATTCTAACCCATTTTTCTTGCTTCTAACACTTAAACCTTGCATCTAGCTTCATGGATACACCTCTAGGACTATCCCCAATGACTTTTCCTTGGCAACATTGAGTGGGAGTCATCTATAATGAGGTCCAAAGCTAGTTTTACAAGGCTGAATTTTTATTTTGTTTCTTTGTCCTTGATGTTTTTTTTATCTTTTAACAAGCTTAAATCTTATTTTAAAACATATTAAACCACTTGGAACAAACCATGGACTATCCTCTAGGTTTACAATGGTAAACACTAAGGGGGAGGCACCTAAAATGGGTTCCCATGTGGCTAAACTTTATGAAATTGTTGCTCTTGAGTTTACCTTGTTCAAACTTGGATTTTCTTTGAACCAAATTTTGTCTCCAACAAACCTCATTGTTGGATGACTTGAGTTAGGTAAAAATTTTGAAATGAATGAGTTTTGAACTTAACTTTATATCTTTTTATTACTCAAGTAATCTAACATAAGAAAAGTGTGATAAACCAAACTAAGTATTCAACTTTACCATGTTGAAAAGTTTATGTTAAGGTTCCAATGGCAACCTGAAGAACTTTGGTTCTTCAAGTAGGGCTTTCCCACCATAACTCACCGGTTTACTTGAGATATTATATGTAGTATATCTATACTTTAAACACTTAAACTATTATATGAGTATTTACAAAGGTTTGTGGATTATTATCCTACCTTCGTATCTCATGACCTCCTTCGAGGAGGGTACACTAACGTACTAACTTTACCATCCGAATCTCCAAAACTAGTTGGTGAATTGTGTTTTGGTTCGCCATTGGCGATACATGACTTCTATGATTCTATATACATACGTACAAGTACTCTAATCCGACTCTAAGACAAACCCGTTTTCCTTGTTAGGTTAACCGGTGTCTAATCCTCCCAAATCCACCTACTCACGACTCGGAACTTTTCCTATCGAAACTGTGAGAATACTTCACCCCTTTTCGTTTCATCACTTTTGGGTTGCAACATGTTACTTATTTAAATACACCCACTTATACATTCAAGCAATACATTCAACACTTAATCTAAATACATGCTAGTTATGCTATTTGTGAATACATGCTAGTTATACACTCTTATGCATTCTAATACAACCGCCCTTAACATTTATAGCGCTATAGGACTAGCACATCCGCCTATTTGTATAATGGGTTTATGTTAAATTTTCATTCAATTGATACCTATTCGTTGCGACGATGTGGTACATATACTTGTGGACACTACGGTTGATTATTAGGTAATGCATGCTAGTTTTGATCTCAAATTAGTATACTAAACATGCGGATTGAGATTTTATTCATACTTGTGCTATGTATTTAAACTTGTATGCTCACCAACATATTTGTGTTGACGGATATTTTATGCATGTTGCAGAAAATGAATGAAGGTTTATGCAAGAGAATACTTAGGTGGACTTAGAAACACACCTAGATTTTATCCAAATTTTATGTTATGATGTAACTTGTCTTTTTCTTGTATTGTACTCCATTTTAATACTATGTAATGTTCGTTTTATAATCAATAAAATGAAATTTGGAATTTACATATTGACACTTTAAATACTATGTTGACTTTGAACAATCTATCACTTATCCCGCCCCGATATTTCCGCCATCGGTTGGGGTGTGACACTTGCAATGCTTGAACCCCACCATAATAGAGTTCGGTATTGCAGTCATGAGAATAGTCATAGCATTGCTATCGATGTCCATCTTCTTTCTGTCTTCATCAGAATAGTCCTCGACAGCTTTGTTCATCGTCCCCATTTCTACTTCAGATTTATTGAGGGCCATTTGAAGGAGTGGGTGGTAGGGAGGAGTGAAAACAGGTTGATTTGGATGGTTAGATCACGTAATCAAGAGCCTGAGAAGCTCTGATACCAATTGCAGGATCAGTGTTTGTCACTTAAACACAAATGCTTTCTCCCAAACTCGCCTAGAATCACACTTGGGTAAGAATCAATAAGAGTTTATCACAATATGAAAAGTAATTAAGAACATAGAAAGATAATTTTCAAGATACTTTTATATATTGATTCTCAACTCAAGATACAAAGACTCTTACAAGCAGATTGTCTGTATTTTTGAATTACAAGGAGAACCTATATATAATACTATCTACAGCCGGATATACTTTGATACCAGCTGGGATCCTATAGCTAAAGTCTATACTACAAGACCAAAGATTAAGGTATCTTGGATAAAGTCTTATCTGAGATTTGGTAGTCAGGACATGTCCCTGATTTACCTTTTGTCACCAACTAAAAGATGGCAACTGTACTATCATGAAAAGGTAAACAGTGAAATAAAGTATGGTCAACAACATGGTTCTTTAAGAAGAAGCCATGCTGTATCAGAAGTCTGCAGCGGAGTGTCAGAGACCATACTTGTGTCCACTGGTTATAGCAGTGTCTTCCGAAGGTTAAATGGCTTCGGAAGAGTAAGTACTTCCGAAGCCACTTTATACTTCGGAAGAGGCTGCTTCTTCCAAGACTTGGAGACTTCTTCATCAATTTCGGAAGTGGTCTTCACTTTATTCTTCTAAGTCTTGAACTTCGGAAGTATGCATTGTCTTCGGAAGTAGAGTTCCGTCTTCGGAAGTTGGACTTTTCCTTTGTCTTCGGAAGAACTCTACAACCTTCGGAAGTTCCATGAAAAGCTTCGGAAGCCTTGCATGCAGCATCAAAATAACTTAAGTGATCTAGTTTTGGTTGCATTAGCCTTCTTCTTGATTCAACAATGTCGCTACGCTAGCAATAGTTAATGATTGTAAACAAAATATGAATCTCATATAACACTCATAATAATCCCAATAACCATGACAAAAAGATAAAGATGAATTGCATGTGCATTTACAAGTATCAATATGTTCACAAGTGTAAGTTTATAAACATGTTTCACCCTAAAAGGTATGAAATAAAGTAAAAAGGAGGCATGGAAAACTCACTATAACAGTGATGGTTGTAGAGTACATAAGAAACCTTGGATGTTCAAGAGTCAAATATGATGACCTAAATGATAAAAAGAAACAATAACTTGAGTTTGGAATACATTACAAGAAGTTGGGACGCTTAGGAATGTCACACCCTGATCGACGGCGGAATCATCGGGGCGGACCAATGGGAGACGATTGCTCATAGCACATGGAACTAAATAATATTAAATATCATTTATCATTGAATATTACAAGACAAATAAGTCATTACAAAACAATAAAGATACAACCAATAACATAAGATTTTCAATTAATTTAGGTCCAAGTCCTATATGAGCATAAGAAGATCTTCAAGCATCAAACCTGAAACATGTTAAAAATAAATGGTTCAACTATAAAGTTGGTGAGTTCCCATGGTTTAAACACACGCATATATGTATATATATAAAAGGGTTACAAGTAGCAATTCAAGTCAATGGTTATGAGTTAGCAAGCTTATAGAACACATACAGTTACAACCAAACCTCGATTTGATTACAAGTATATATGATTGACTAAGTGTACTTGGTTCCCATGATGAACAAGCATACGTCATCAGGAGCCAGCAATACATTGGCTTTAGCACCAAATAGGCTTGTCATGCCCAAAATCTAAGACTTCGTCAGGCTAGCAATAGTTAATGATTGTAAACAAATATGTATCTCATATAAGACTTACAAATCGAGTTTTTCGTATGTGTGTAAGTTGACCCGTTTGGGTATGTGTATGTATATGAATGACGCGATTGTGACTTGATTTCTTGCTTGGTTGTGCTTGAATGATGTTATGGTATGCATCCCTAAGGTTTAGGATGGTCGATTTAGGCTTAAAATGGGTTTAGATGAGTTTGGGGGCCGAAAACCCTCGGCTGCAGACGGGTTGAACTGCATTCTGCATCAGTTAGGGCTAGGCGACCGACTGGAGGCTGAATGGAGGCCATACGGCTGATTAGGGTGCGATTGGGGTCCATTCGCACGATTGGGGTTCATTCGCACGATTGAAGGGCCAGTCGCGTGGGTGTCATGCGACTGAAGGTCCATTCGCACGACTGAAGGTCCAGTCGCATAGGTGTTCATCCGCATTGTCCATTCGCACGACTGGATGTTCATTCGCATAGGTGTTCATCCGTATTAGTTCAATCGCATGGTGTTCAGTCGCATGGAGGCCATGCGACTGAAGGGTGTCCATACGCCCGAATGGGGCTGTTGAACCCGAGGAAGGTGTAGGTTGACTTCTGACTTTCGGGGGAAAGTGCAGATGTAAGTTTTGACGTAAAGGTTCCCATAAGAGTTTTAAGACGACGATGGAGGTCTTAGAAGCATGTTGGGCATGATGATGATGATGATGTTGCACTTTATGTATGTATGATGTTGCCATGTATGATGTGATGTTGATGCATGTTTATGTTCCTTATGCGATGTATAATATCTTTCTTGTGGCTTTACTTGTTATGATGAATGAACGAAGTATTATGTAACGTAAAGTGAAAGATAAAGGAAGAGGAACATGATGAACGAATGAACGTCTTGCACACATCGGATACGGGGTCCCTCTTGGTGATTGACCCCAAATGTAGGACCTCTACCGCTCACCCCTAGTACTGTGGCATACGTTTAGCTGTCATTCGTTGACTTCGGCCCAGTAGCTAAGACTGACGGTTACTCCTAGTACCGCGACATAAGTTTAGCTGTCATTCGTTGACTTCGGCCCGGTAGCTACGACTAACCGGGGTGTAGCACATGGTATTGGTCGGGATGATGTCCTATGCGCAAGTAAGGTAATGAAAGAAGGAATGAACGAATGAAGGAAGATAATAATGATATTATCTATGTGTACGTACGATGTGTGATCATGTAAAAGTAACGAACGGTTTTATATGAAAGTAAAGTAAGTTTTATTTATAAAACTAGAACTCACTCAGCAATGCTGACTTTGATGTGTTTCCAGTTGGCAGGTAATGATTGCTGAGGATGGCACGGGCGACTACTCAGCTCTTTTGGGATGGCATTCTTTTGATTAATGTTTTTGCATTGTAATGCGAACAAACGATTTTTGTAATGAATGTTGTATTAGTTTGCAAAAGATTTACATGGAAATGAAAGTTTGTTTTAGGTTTCCGCTGCGATTTATTAAATACAAATGTAATTATATGTTTATGTGCGATGAGAACCCAGTTGTAAGCGTCCCGGGAACGGGGCCTTACAAGTTGGTATCAGAGCCAAAGTTTAAGTGAAATGGTAATTTTCAAAATAAACCTGATCTTAAACTGAGAATGGGACGGAAAGGATGGGATGCCAAACTGAGTAGCTGCGTGCCATCAGGTATTTTCGTAAAGTTAACCGGTTTTATGTAGCGAGTAGTTTATGTGTGATATGTAGGTTTAAATACCGATGTAGTCAGGACAGGTAATACTTGGGTATGAAGAGTAAAGTAAGTGGCTAATCACAACTGGCCACTGTAATTAGGGACTTACTATACTTGACATAAACTGATTGTTTCCTTGAAGACCATGTTGGTGTTTGAATATTTCAGTGTGCTTGTGAGGGCGGAGGTAGATCTTCGAAAGCTTCTAGGGGGGGAGGTCACGGTGCTGAACCGCGACCCAAGAGAGGGGAGACCCAGAGTGGAGAGGGTGGTTCATGAAGAACCAGAGACCCCTCATCCGGAGGGTGGCGACGAAAGCGCCAATCTGAGAGCCTGAGTAAAAGAGGCTGTTGTGGAAGAAGTACAATCAGGATGCAGACGATCTTAAGTCTGTGGTGACCGAAGTTATAAGGCTGTACGAGAAGGGGAAGGAAAGAAAGAAACAGATCCTCTGGAGGACGGGAACAACAGAGCCGGAAACGGTTCTGTCTGATGATGAAGGAAGAAAGAAGAGCCTGTGCCAGAGGCAGTGCGAGGATGTAATACGGGGCTTTTATGAGATGCAAGCCCCCTACTTTTGATGGAAACGACACTGCTGCAGCCGCTCACCGGTGGGGTGAGGAAATGGAAGCTGTTCTCGATATCACGCGAGGTCGAGGAGGACAAAAGGTGAAGTTTGCTACCCACTCTTTTATGGATTCAGCTCTGTGCTGGTGGGACAACATTGTCCAAGCTGAGGGTAGTAGGGCCCTTGGGAAAATGAAATGGCCTGAGCTGAGAAGGTTGGTGATTGAGGAATTTGTCTCATCGGGAAATGGATAAGTTGGAAAGGGAGTTTTTACAGTTGGAGGCTGGAACCATGACACACAGCAGTATACCACCAGTTTAATGAAATGGCACGGCTTGTGCCTGATCAGGTGACGCCTCTGTCTCGGAAAATCAAGAGGTACATTCAAGTTTACCGGTGGATGTTCGTCGGCATATGATCGCCGCCCGGCCAAGCACTTTTTAGTCGGCGGTTTTACTTGGCAGGGAGGCTGATGATGAGCGGGAGGCGGTGGTGACTGAAGCAAGTAGAAGGGTGGTGGTGATCGGAACTGGAACGGGAAACGGTTTGGTCGGGTGATGCCCCGATGGGAACAAAAAGGCACGGGTGGATGAACGCCGTGTGGTCACAATCAAGTGCGGGGTCGAAAAGGTGTGGCAAGTGTGGAAGGGAGCACAGCGGGGATGTAGGTTTGGGTCAAACTTGTGTTTCAAGTGTGGGAAGACAGGGCATATGGCGAAGGATTGCATGTCGAGCAAATGTTTTAACTGTGGGGAAACTGGTCATATGAGCAGAGATTGTAAGAAGTCGAGGACTGAGGGTTCGGGGGTGAAAAGACGGGAAGTGATGGCCGAGGGCGAGCGCCAGGGCGTTCACCATGACACAGGAGGAGGCTAGGACGGACCCTGACGTTGTGTCCGGTACGTTTCTAGTGAACCAGACTTTGCTTCTTTTATTTGATTCGGGTGCTAGTAAGAGTTTTATTTCTGCGCTTTCTGTGCTAAGCTGCCTGTATTAGTAGACGTGTTGATGCGCCCTTTGACGTAGAAACCACCATAGGTAAGTCTACCAGGATTTCTGAGATGATAGAGAATTGTGATGTGGAACTCGAGGGTCACAAGTTTCCTGTTAGACCGTTTGTGATGACCTTGGGTGGTTTCGATTGGTTCTTGGGATGGATTGGTTGGCGGATTTCAAGGCGAACATTGTGTGTCGCAAAAGATGTTTCGGTTGACAGCGCCTGACGGAAGTTGGTAACGGGTTATGGTGATCGGGTTACTACGATTCCGAAGGTGATCTCAATGGCGGTGGCGGGAAGTGTATGAGGCGTGGATGTAGCGCTACTTGGCTTATGTAAGGAGGTGTGGATACACCAACACACAACTAGCTGATGTACCAGTTGTGTGACTTTCCAGACGTGTTCCCAGAAGACTTATCAGTAGTGCCACCTGATAGAGATTGAATTTTCGATTGATCTGATACCGGGTGCCCAACCTGTTGCCAAGGCACCATATCGGTTGGCTCCAACCGAGATGAAAGAGTTGATGGAGCAGTTGCGAGAGCTGCTTGATAAGGGGTTCATTAGACCGAGTATCTCTCCTTGGGGTGCTCCGGTCCTATTTGTAAAGAAGAAGGATGGTAGTATGAGGATGTGCATTGACTACCGCGAACCGAACAAGTTGACAGTGAAGAACCGCTACCCCTTACCGAGGATAGATGATTTGTTCGATCAACTTCAGGGTGCTAGTTGGTTCTCGAGGATAGATCTTCGATCTGGTTATCATCAGTTGAAGGTGAAGGAGCAAGATATCCCTAAAACAGCTTTCCGTACGCGTTATGGTCATTACGAGTTTCTTGTCATGTCCTTTGGTTTGACCAACCGCCAGCTGCTTTTATGGATCTGATGAACCGTGTGTGTCGGCCTATGTGGATAAATCAGTGATTGTGTTTATTGATGATATCCTGATTTATTCAAAGAGCGAGATTGAGCATGCCGGTCACATTCGGGAGGTTCTAGAGACGTTGAGAAGGGAGAAATTGTATGCTAAATTCTCAAAGTGCGCATTCTGGTTGCGCGAAGTTCAGTTTTTGGGTCATGTGGTGAATCCTGGTGGGATTATGGTTGACCCGGCGAAGGTGGAGGCGGTTATGCAATGGAAGTCACCAAAGACGCCATCCGAGATCCGTAGTTTCTTGGGCTTGGCGGGCTACTATAGAAGATTCATCCAAGACTTCTCTAAGATTGCTTCTCCACTAACTAAGTTGACCCGAAAGGATGTGAAATTTGTATGGGGTCAAGCTCAAGAGAAGGCGTTCGAAGAGCTGAAAGCAAGACTGACTCAAGCTCCTGTTCTGTCATTACCCGATGGAAGCGAAGATTTGGTGGTTTATTCTGATGCTTCCTACTCAGGGTTGGGGTGTGTGTTAATGCAGAGAGGGAAGGTTATAGCCTATGCATCTCGACAGTTAAAGGTTCATGAGGTCAATTATCCTACTCATGACTTGGAGCTAGCAGCCGTGGTGTTTGCATTGAAGATATGGAGGCACTATCTCTACGGGACGAAGTGCACCATATTTACCGATCATAAGAGCTTGAAGTACTTCTTCGAGCAAAAGGATCTGAACATGAGGCAGAGGAGATGGTTGGAACTTATAAAGGATTATGATTGCGAGATTCATTACCATCCAGGCAAAGCTAATGTGGTGGCGGATGCCCTTAGCCGGAAGGAAAGGCCCGAACCGATTCGGGTGAAAGCCTTCATGAAGGCAGCCAAAGATAGACAGAAGTCGTATGCCGATAAGCGACGTAGGCCAATTGAGTTCCAGGTGGGTGACGGGTTATGTTGAAGGTCTCACCTTGGAAGGGTATTATCAGATTCAGAAAGCGGGGCAAGTTGAGCCCAAGATATATAGGCCCTTTCCGAATCGTTGCTCGAGTAGGAGAGGTGGCCTATAGATTGGAGTTGCCGGATGGGTTAAGTGGAATTCACCCGACATTCCATGTATCTCATTTAAGGAAGTGCTTAGCAGATGAAGATATGATTGTCCCATTGGAAGATATTGAAGTAGACGAACGGCTCAATTATGTGGAGCAACCAGTGGCAATCATCGATCGTAAAGAAAAGAGGCTAAGGAATAAAGTGGTTCCTCTTGTGCGTGTACAGTGGAAGCACAGGAAGGGATCCGAGTCAACGTGGGAGACGAAGAAGAAATGAGACAGCATTATCCACGTTTGTTCGACGAATAACAGGTTTCGGGGACGAAACCTATTTAAGGGGGGTGGACTTGTAACACCCGGATATTGATTATTTTGAAGCCGGTGAAGAAAGAAAAGAGAATAAAGTCCAAAAGTCGAGGGACCAAACTCGCCAACGAAGAAAAGTTGGGAAATGTGGTGATATATGTAGGGAGAGGGCAGCCCACTCTCCCCACATCCACATTTCAGCTTCATAAAGGGGGAAGAGAGAAAGAAGAGGAGAAAAAGAGGAAAAAGTGTTAGTTCGGGTCGATTCGGGTCGCCAAAATCGTCGTGAAGCAAGCCGAATCGAAGCTCTTGTCATTGTGCTCGTTTAGGTGAGTTCTAGGACCCCTCTTTTACTTGTTTTCAAACGATTTGGGGCTGGAAAACATCTGAAATCAAGTTTTTCGTATGTGTGTAAGTTGACCCGTTTGGTTATGTGTATGTATATGAATGACGCGATTGTGACTTGATTTCTTGCTTGGTTGTGCTTGAATGATGTTATGGTATGCATCCCTAAGGTTTAGGATGGTCGATTTAGGCTTAAAATGGGTTTAGATGAGTTTGGGGGCCGAAAACCCTCGGCTGCAGACGGGTTGAACTGCATTCTGCATCAGTTAGGGCTAGGCGACCGACTGGAGGCCGAATGGAGGCCATACGGCCGATTAGGGTGCGATTGGGGTCCATTCGCACGATTGGGGTTCATTCGCACGATTGAAGGGCCAGTCGCGTGGGTGTCATGCGACTGAAGGTCCATTCGCACGACTGAAGGTCCAGTCGCATAGGTGTTCATCCGCATTGTCCATTCGCACGACTGGATGTTCATTCGCATAGGTGTTCATCCGTATTAGTTCAATCGCATGGTGTTCAGTCGCATGGAGGCCATGCGACTGAAGGGTGTCCATACGCCCGAATGGGGCTGTTGAACCCGAGGAAGGTGTAGGTTGACTTCTGACTTTCGGGGGAAAGTGCAGATGTAAGTTTGACGTAAAGGTTCCCATAAGAGTTTTAAGACGACGATCGAGGTCTTAGAAGCATGTTGGGCATGATGATGATGATGATGTTGCACTTTATGTATGTATGATGTTGCCATGTATGATGTGATGTTGATGCATGTTTATGTTCCTTATGCGATGTATAATATCTTTCTTGTGGCTTTACTTGTTATGATGAATGAACGAAGTATTATGTAACGTAAAGTGAAAGATAAAGGAAGAGGAACATGATGAACGAATGAACGTCTTGCACACATCGGATACGGGGTCCCTCTTGGTGATTGACCCCAAATGTAGGACCTCTACCGCTCACCCCTAGTATTGTGGCATACGTTTAGCTGTCATTCGTTGACTTCGGCCCAGTAGCTAAGACTGACGGTTACTCCTAGTACCGCGGCATACGTTTAGCTGTCATTCGTTGACTTCGGCCCGGTAGCTACGACTAACCGGGGTGTAGCACATGGTATGGGTCGGGATGATGTCCGATGCGCAAGTAAGGTAATGAAAGAAGGAATGAACGAATGAAGGAAGATAATAATGATATTATCTATGTGTACGTACGATGTGTGATCATGTAAAAGTAACGAACGGTTTTATATGAAAGTAAAGTAAGTTTTATTTATAAAACTAGAACTCACTCAGCAACGCTGACTTTGATGTGTTTCCAGTTGGCAGGTAATGATTGCTGAGGATGTCACGGGCGACTACTCAGCTCTTTTGGGATGGTATTCTTTTGATTAATGTTTTTGCATTGTAATGCGAACAAACGATTTTTGTAATGAATGTTGTATTAGTTTGCAAAAGCATTTACATGGAAATGAAAGTTTGTTTTAGTTTTTCGCTGCGATTATTAAATACAAATGTAATTATATGTTTTATGTGCGATGAGAACCCAGCTGTAAGCGTCCCGGGAACGGGGCCTTACACTAACTCATCCAAAAGTGCTATAGCAAGTTTAAAAAGTAACAAAACATGTAAGACAATTTCTAGTAGATTCATGTTCTGTGTTTTCAACACCATAACTCGACCTAACATGGTCAAATGAATAGTTTCTTGAGCCTAACATTAACTTGAGGATGTCTAGTTTTTAACTCATCCAACCTTGAAATTTTTAGATGAGTATAACCTATCCAAAACGTACAAACAAGATTAAGCGTTGAACCTGAATTTTTGGCAGAATAAATAGGGCAGAAAGATTGAGGCATAAGTTATGCTTAAAGTAATCAAATAGAGATTTTCCTTCTGTGGTAACTTAGCTTAAGGTGTTAGGTTTAAAAGTACTATAGGCTCTATTTGTGAATATAGGGTTTGACCCCTCAAAAAGGTGAAATCCATGGACATGTACAGAAAAATACTGCACTGACATCTGTTGCTTCATGACCCATTTCGAGGCACTTAAACTTATTTACATACTACAAGATATAATTTTTTTGAAACCTAAGACATAGATTAGATGTGGTAAATATATCAGATTTTATAAAATTCTTTGTACCATGAAAAGAGGATGTCAACCAGACCTAAAAATCCTCTTGTTTCTGTCCAATGTCCATATTATTATAAAGTACACTTTTGGAGGTACTTGATGAAAATAAACTCATACACATAAAAAGTATAATACTATTATACTTAATATAAAACCCATCCAATACATTATGTGTTTTTATGAAGATAACTATGAAGACATGAATCTAAATAAAACATTAACGGCTCAACGTGTGTAACTAGTCAAGTGACATTTTCAAAACTAACTTTGTGGATTAGTTATGCATGACCATCTAGGGTTAGTAATCATGACCTCGTGAATATATTGTGATTTTGTTTAGGAGATTCCTAGACCAATCATACGTACAGATTATTGCTAGAATTCACGCGTCATTACAGGTGAGTTTCACGGTCCCATTTTACTTATTTTTCATTTGGGGGAGATTCATGCAAATTACTATTTTCCTCGACACATTTACTTGTTAATGATTTCACATGTTATATAAGTTGTTTACTTACCGTATAAAGTACCCTGTTACCAGACCGTTAGTTTATTTCCCAAAGCGAGGTAATCATGGATAGTACTATTGGGTTTTACTACCCCCACCCGGATTAATTACCCTAATCTTGACTGGAGGTCTAAACGGGTGCATTATTAGCATGTTCACACTCATGCTTACGGTAGGCATGGGTAGGGGCAATTTGTTACAATACAGTCTAGCTTCGGTTACGGTGTTTATATAATATTGTAGTATTGTATGATCAACGATCAAATCATGGAAAGACTTGTGGTCCATTACACTGTTTACTATTACTTTAAAACCTGTGAACTCACCAACTTTATGTTGACATATTTTCATGCATGTTTTTCTCAGGTATTTAACATTTGCATCAAGTTAAGCTAGCTTGGTCCACGTCGTATTTAGGGCCATTCATGTTGTTTGGGACATTTATTGTTGTATTTGTCATGTTTTGAAAACAATTACATTAACTCTACTACTTTCGCAATTCAACTCTGAAAACAATTATGTATTTTTAAACTTATTTGCAGCGTATGTTACTAAACCATGTAGTTGTCGATCAATGACTATGGTTTCCATGATGTTCACGCCCCGCGGGAAACCGCCATGATTGGGGGTGTGACAGAAAGCCCCAAACTCATATGAACCCTAATATGATTTCGATCCAAATTGAACATCAGATTGATGTTGGTAATGAAATTAAACTTAGGGCTTTCATTGTCCCTGTGAAACCGAGTGGGTACGAGTATTTAATTACCAGAATAATGATCGAATTGAAGTTATAAGATGAAGAACTAGCCGCGACGGGTGGAAATTGGTTTGTTTGATTGAGTTGATCATAATCAAATTCCTTGAGTGTGTAGCATCCTTAGGTGATAGAGAGTAATAGCCTTTTATCAATTGCGATTTCAGTTGCATAGAAGGTGGAGTTCGACTAAGTCGTTGGTTCGAAATGAAGATGTTGATTGATGATGATGTGTTGTTGTATTTCAGATGTAATTGTAAGCTCTATTAGTTTAAGGGTATTAGTTTGATGGTTTACCCCAATTATTAAAGCTCTAATTAATCAGCTTCAAGTCGATTAAGTTCATGATTTGAATATGAGTTTCGGTTTCGAGTTCGATCCTTAAACAAGTTCATTAAACGAATTAAGATGGAGATTATACCCGAATAGCATAACCGAGGGTATTGGAATGGTTAATTTGCATTAAAAACAGGCGTTTTTGATAAGAGGAGGTCGCTCGAGCTTACCTGAGGTGTGGCCGGAGAAGTGGCCGGGAAAACGGGGTTCGCAACGGGAAGAGGGTGGTTGGTTTAAAAATTTACACTTTCAGCCCCTTAGGTTTCATATTGTAATTATTTTATGCCAAAACTTTTAAAATAAAGTTTTAATAATTACATTTTGAACCCCAAACTTATAACATCCTTGTTTTCAAATTATTTAAACCCCATTTAATAAATCACTAATTTATAAAACTTTTATAGACTTCACATGTATTTGTAAGATTATTAATTATTTATTTTAGTTTGATAATTTAAACCCATAAATGAAAATAAGACATCATGAATTTATAAAAACTTATTTTATAAATTATAAAATGTTCGATAAATTATAGTAACTTGTTTAAATTGTTTGATAGATAAAAATTGAATCAAATAATTCTCAATATTTGTTAAATTGCACATTTAATGCATTTGATTAATTAAATAATTAAAATTAGCATAATTAAATAATGATATTGTTTCAGTGCATGAAAGTTCAAAATGGGTTCGTATTTGGGTTTTAAATTGTAAAAATGGAGGGTGTTACGGTCTCCCCTACTTTAAAAAATTTAGTCCCGAAATTTAATCATGATGGGACTAATTTCAAGGACATGAGGAGACTTGGATTCGATTTCATGTTTGCACGTGAACTCTTGAAAGCGTTTAAATTCAACAAGTTTAGCTATGATACTTTGTTATGCTTAAGTTTATCAAGTTTCATAATTTATGATTTTTATGTGCTTCTTGGCAAGGGTACAAGATTAAATTGGAATTTCAATTTATAGACTTTTACATTTCAGACAGTTCAAGACGATTAGGTAGGTTTTGTCACGAGTGAAACATCAGACATTAGATCGATACGAAACTCGGCTTAACGAACACGAGAAATAAGTTCAAGATTCTTTTGGATGGGATATGAAATTCATAAGAACTTCTCAAAGAAACAACTTTTGCGGGGTTTCTGGATTATCGATTGTTGTTTAATTATGTCTTTGAGGTTTCAAAGTTTTATTAGCTTAAAGCTGATATGAGAATCATTTTTTTGTTAAGATTAAAGATTCAATTTAGAATGAGAATATCATTGTAATGGGTTTTCGGGATAAGTGCAGTTATGAGGAGAAGATATTCGAAAAGATATTAAGGGTCGTTATAAGTATTGGGTAATGATCCTAAGTTCCAAGAAGACAAGATCAATGATAAGATAATTCAAAATAACAAGATGTTTCGAGTGTAATGTTCGGTTTACAAACCAAAACATTACGTTGACTTATCAAAGTATTAGGTCAACTACAACCTTAATGAATACATGTGTACCTATAAGCGGACACTCACCCCAAAGGTTCCCAGGTAAGGTAAATGGATCCTCGGTTGATTTGGATTTATATGAATACCTTGCCTAGACAGAACACCTCGAGATACAGGCATCACGCTCTTCTAGCATTACATGTTTCAAGTTGTAGGACACAGACTTTGACGAAACTTGAAAACCACGAATAACGATTCAAAGCTCATTTTAAAAATCATTTGATTTAAGCATATAAAGCCTTAAAATATTATTTATGGTTCGTGTGTGCATCAATAAGATTCAATGTATAAGCATAAACACATAAGGCGTATAATCATATAATCAAGTATAAACACATAAGGCATAAAAATCCTATCTAAGCATATAAAATACATGAGAGGACTCATGTGTAAAGGTACTTAGTTATAATCTAGGTCATTCCATTTCTAGTAACCTAAATCCCTATAACCATGGCTCTGATACCAATCTGTCACACCCCGACCGACAGAGGAATCATCAGGGTGGACGAATGGGATATGATTGCTCGTAGCACATGGAACTAAATAATATTAAATATCATTTATCATTGAACATTAGAAGACAAATAAGTCATTACAAAACAATCAAGATACAACCAATAACATAAGATTTTTAATTAATCTAGGTCCAAGTCCTATATAAGCACAAGAAGATCTTCAAACATCAAACCTGAACATGTTAAAAATAAAGGGGTCAACTATAAAGTTGGTGAGTTCCCATAGTTTAAACACACGCATATATGTATATATATAAAAGGGTTACAAGTAGCAATTTAAGTTAATGGTTATGAGTTAGCAAGCTTATAAAACACATATAGTTACAACCAAACCTCGACTTGATTACAAGTATATATGATTGGCTAAGTGTATTTGGTTCCCATGATGAACAAGCATACGTCATCAGGAGCCGACAATACATCGGCTTTAGCACCAAATAGGCTTGTCAGGCTCAAAGTCTAAGACTTCACCAGTCTAGCAATAGTTAATGATTGTAAACAAAATATGTGCATTTACAAGTATCAGGATGTTTACAAGTGTAAATTTATAAGATTAACATGTTTCACCCCAAAAGGTGTGAAATAAAGTAAAAAGGGGGCATGAAGAACTCACCGGATGTAGAAGGCACATTAGATATTTAAAAGATTTCAAAGATTTCTTCACGACTCAACCGAAGATTTTGTGTCTTAGGTTTAGAATAAGATATGATTTAAAAGTATATATGAATTAGGGTTTCATTTGAAATTTGGGGGGTTTTAAAAATTAAATCAAGTAAAATAAAAAACGATTATGTTTTGGTTAAATAAAGACGAAATAAATTAATTAAGATTGAGAGCGATAATGAATGATTTAATAATTTAATTTATTTAAATAAATAAGGATTAGATATAATGTTTGAAAGAAATTATTAATTTAGAAATTAATTATTTAAAATTGATAAAGATGATTTATTGAATACTTAATTATATGACTTGCAAAATAATATAAAATTATTTAAAGTCATTTTATAAGTTTTTAAACATTTTAAATAATTTTTATAAAGGTCTTATAATATCAAAACCCAAAATAAAAAATAATAGAAATTATATTGTTTTATAAGTTTCAAGAATCTGAACAAAAATTTAAGGAATAAATTTATTAAATAATTATATATAATATGGTTAAATGAAAAGGAGAATAACTAATTATTTAAATAAATATTTAAATAATTATTCATTTAACATATTGATTTATAATGTTTCAAGGAATCTCCATTAAAAAAAAACGTGATTCAAACGATGAATATTTAAAGGAACTGTTTGGACCACTAATAATTTATTAATTATTAAAATCCATTTTAATATAAATAACCCAAGAATAATATTTAAAAGGTTTTATTAAAAAGAATTTTAATTATTTAAATTTAGAAAAATTATAGAAAATTATTTGGTGTATTTAAAAAATATATTTAAAGTTTACGAAACCATTTTTTTATTTATTAGAAATTTTCTATAATTAATTTAAGGGCTAAAAAACCTTTAAAAAATAAGGTTGAGGGTGCCCGGGTTCGAACCCGGGACCTCAAGGTTGTGAGGGTGAGTGTGCAACCAGTAGACTAGGGTCGAAACCGTGCTAAGAAATGGTTTTTAATTATTAAAAACATAACTACAAAGAAACCCCCAAACTCATATGAACCCTAATATGATTTCGATCCAAATTGAACATCAGATTGATGTTGGTAATGAAATTAAACTTAGGGTTTTCATTGTCCTTGTGAAACCGAGTGTGTACGAGTATTTAATTACCAGAACGATGATCAAATTGAAGTTATAAGATGAAGAACTAGTCGTGACGGGTGGAAATTGGTTTGTTTGATTGAGTTGATCATAATCAAATTCCTTGAGTATGTAGCATCCTTAGGTGACAGAGAGTAATAGCCTTTTATCAATTGCGATTTCAGTTGCCCAGAAGGTGGAGTTCGACTAAGTCATTGGTTCGAAAAGAAGATGTTGATTAATGATGATGGTTGTTGTATTTCAGATATAATTGTAAGCTCTATTAGTTTAAGGGTATTAGTTTGATGGTTTACCCCAATTATTAAAGCTCTATTAATCAGTTTCAAGTCGATTAAGTTCATGATTTGAATATGAATTTCTGTAACATCTTGAATTTTTGTTAACTGAGAATTAACTTTGATTAATCTTGTAAGGGTCATTGTTGGTATTTATGGAACTTGTGGTTTATGTATGTGTGACTCTTTGTTTTCATTAATTAAATTTTTTTTATTTAAAAATTAATAACTTAAACTATTAAATTGAACATAATAACATTTCTAATAGATTATAAAATAAATAACAATCATAATAGCTATAATGATAATAATAATAATAATAATAATAGTAACAATTTATAAAAAAATTATAAAACCTAAAAAGAATTGAAACTCAAAAGTTACGGGATTAGTTTTGTCAATTTATAAACTTTAAATGAAAGTATTGTGCATAAAATAATAAAGATTGGAAGTTGAGGGACCAAAACTGTAAATTCATTAAACTTAAACCAAACCCCCGCCCAACCCCCGCCCAACCCCCGCTTTTCCGGCCGTATCTCCGGCCAAATTCCGGCCAAGCCCCGGCAAGGCCCAAATCAACTTAAACCTTTCGATTTCTGACCTCAAACCATCCCAAATCGTTTCGTGAATGTGTGTCGAGCTTAAACACACGCTTTAATCGCGTTTAATCATCGGTTACAACACCATTCGATTGTATAACCGAAACATCTTGAATTCATTAGCCGCTCGAGCCTTAAACAACAATAACACCTCAATTAATTCAATCTGATCGAACTTCTATCTACCTCTAATCTAACTCAACCCTCAATTGCACCTAAATCAAACTTAATCCTCGAAATCCATCACCTTTCAACGTCGCAACCTGCAACAAATCGAGCACTAATCTCTAGAGTCCAAAAGTCAAAATTGGTAGAGGGATTTTAGTCCCGATCATCATTCGAAGCTATCTGCAAGTTTATTGGATTATCATTGAGGATTGCTCATCCATTCGGTACCCACGGTCGCGACTTGTTCATCGATTAGGAGCATCTTCAATTCAAACATATTCGGGTAGTTAATCACACTCACATACTCGGTTTTACTTGGGGATTAAAAGCCCCAAGGTTAATTTCATTACCGTAACCGAATTGGGGTTCGATTTGGAATCACCCGATTCTAGGGTTCTTGGATTTGGGGGCGTATTTGAGATTTAATTCAAAAGAAAATTGGAACTGAGTATTATCGCGGCTGAGAGCCTTGGTTCAGCGGTAATATGGGAGGAGGTTAAACAAGAGGTCCCCGGTTCGAATCCGGGGGACCCCATGTTTTATTTTTAAGGCTTTTTAGCCTTCATTTGAAACTAGTTTTTTTCTAAAAATTATAAGAATTGGTTTCATAACTTTTGTTTATTTTTAAAGTTAATTATTCCTTTTCTGTAAATTTATTTATTATTTTTATAAATACTTTAACAAATATTTATCAACAAATATAGTGTTTCATTATTTTATTAAATAAGATTTTAGATAAATCATTACATTATTTTAATCATTTTAAAGGTGGATTAATCATGATATTTTTTACCTACATTTTATAATTTAAATCCACAAGTTTTTATAAAAGCTTTAAATCTTTTTAAAATTTTATAAAAGATATGTTTTCTTTTATTAGACTATAATATATGCATAATTTTCTCTAATTAGTTGTATTTATTTATAAACGTCCCCAAATTCCTATGAAAAACCTAGTTGGCATTAAAACGTTAATCTAGTTGTTAACTTAAAACGTGTATATATATAGGTGCCTTGTGAGAACTACGTTGAAACGTTGCTTATTATATTTCTTATTAATCATCCAATTTATACTTAATTGATCAAATGAGTATTTCTATACCCCTTTTTTTATATTTTTACACATTTGGGGTGAAACATGTTACATTATAAACTTTGCACTTGTAAACACGTTTGATTCTCGTAAACTTATGGCATTTCACTTGTGTGTTGTGATTAGTTGAACCTTGTAGCTACCATGTAATGTCGAATACATGTACAATCATTAACTATTGCCAGCCTAGCGAAGTCATAGATCTATAGGCCAGACAAGTCTGCTTGGTTGATCCAAGTACACTTAGCTAATCGTATATACTTTTAACGTTTGAGACTTGTAAAACTTTGTCGAGGTTTGATTGTGCATTCTGTCTTACATCCCTAGCTTACTTTGTTCTCTATTTTACAACATGAATTTCCATCTTTTTATACTTATGTATTTTAAACTATGGAATCTCACCAACATTATTGTTGACCTTTTATTTTTAATATGTTTCAGGAAAACTCAAGCTTGATTTCTACTCATTGAAGCATACACATCTAGGAATGGACCTAGATAAATAAATGAATTAAAATGACTTGTTACATTTTATGTTATGCTTTTAATTTCTTTGAGACTTATGATTGTAATAGTACAATTGGAAATTATGTTAATACATATTTGAGTTATTAATAGCGTTATGTGGTTGTGAACGATCTTAACTCTCACTCCTCGACGTTTCTGCCGTCAAGGTTGGGGTGTGACAATTTCGATTTCGAAATCGATCCTTAAACAAGTTCATTAAACGAATTAAGATGGAGATTATACCCGAATAGCATAACCGAGGGTATTGGAATGGTTAATTTGCATTAAAAACATGCGTTTTTGATAGGAGGAGGTCGTTGGAGCTTACGTGAGGTGTTGCCGGAGAAGTGGCCGGGAAAACGGGGTCGCAACGGGAAGGGGGTGGTTGGTTTAAAAATTTACACTTTCAGCCCCTCAGGTTTCATATTGTTATTATTTTATGCCAAAACTTTTAAAATAAAGTTTTAATAATTACATTTTGAACCCCAAACTTATAACATCTTTGTTTTCAAATTATTTAAACCCCGTTTAATAAATCACTAATTTATAAAACTTTTATAGACTTCACATGTATTTGTAAGATTATTAATTATTTATTTTAGTTTGATAATTTAAACCCATAATGAAAATAAGACATCATGAATTTATAAAAACTTATTTTATAAATTATAAAATGTTCGATAAATTATAGTAACTTGTTTAAATTGTTTGATAGATAAAAATTGAATCAAATAATTCGCAATATTTGTTAAATTGCATATCTAATGCATTTGATTTATTAAATAATTAAAATTAGCATAATTAAATAATGATATTGTTTCAGTGCATGAAAGTTCAAAATGGGTTCGTATTTGGGTTTTAAATTGTAAAAATGGAGGGTGTTACAAGGAATGCCAATAAGCAAAAGTTAGATTGACAAACGATTATTGTACCAATTTTAGATTCTGGATAGAATGTTTCATACGTGTTTGAACAGGTTTTTAAAATAGCAAACGGTTTTATAAAATTA
The DNA here is from genome assembly GCA_025506515.1 of Flaveria trinervia. Taxonomy (NCBI): domain Eukaryota; kingdom Viridiplantae; phylum Streptophyta; class Magnoliopsida; order Asterales; family Asteraceae; genus Flaveria; species Flaveria trinervia. The sequence continues at coordinate 5,120,093 of CM046454.1, read as the reverse complement.
TTAAAATTTATATTTGACTAGTTCAAAGTCTCCCGGAAAACTTTCATTCAGAAACATTTTTATGAAAACATCCGTAAATAGGTCAAACAAGCAACACAAGACAGAATGTGCTGAAATGCGCACTTATCTTGTGAAGGCTATTGTTGAGTCGTGCGATTGAGTTTGAAGACGTATAAACTGTTGTTGAAAAGGTAATTCAATAAACTTAACATTGGAGTCTGAGTTTACTCAAATTTAGTTTTTTATGATCAAGTTATGGTCGGTTGAAGTAAGATTATATTCTGCCAGAATTTGTATCAAGGCACTTATGTGTACTTTTAAAATCGTTAAAGCATGAAACGGGTTAGAACAATTTATTTATGTCAATACATGGTATATTAGTCTTCATTTGAGTTATAAAAATATTCTAATACTTGCCATCACTTAGAAAAATAATCTTGTGGAATAACCAAATGCAGCGGCATAGCAGTCCATATGCAAACGGAATTTTTTGTTTATGTTAGTGTGTTGTTAGATTTATTTAGGAATGTTAGTGATTGTTATAAGGTTAGTGATTACTAAAATGTTAATGATCAAATGATAATGATTAAAATAAAAAGAGATTGGTATAAGAAAGAATAATAGTAAGAACATAAAGTTATGAGAACAATTGGATGTTATGATGATTGAAATGTATAATATAAAAGTAATAAAAGATTACCTTAGTATTAAGAATTTTTGAAATTTCTTGTAAAATAAAATTCTTCAAATTAATCATAACTAAAGAATGAAAGAAAGATATGAGAGTGAGATTTTTAAAGAATGAGAAAATGAAATGTGAAGCTTAAGGCTTACTTTTATAGTTGAGGTTAGGCGTAGGTTATGAATAATGTTAATGGTGAGTTATAAGTTTTTTAAAATGGGGTTATGATTGGAATTTAAAATAAATATAAAATTAAATAAAAGAATAATTACAATTTAAACTTTAATTTTAATTACACAACTTATTTTTTATTAATTTTTTTGTAGACTTTATAAATCTAATAAGAACTTGTAATTTGAATATTATTTTAGTTGAATATTAAAAATCTGATAAATATTAACAACCTTTTATAGACCTTACATATTTGTAAAAATATCGATCTTTGAATTTTAATCATTTATTTTAGTTTTATAAATTAAACTCATAAATGACAAATAAACTTCATGAATTTATAAAATTTCATTCTATAAATCATGAAATTAACATGAATTGATTTAATAAATGGAAGTTAAATAAATAGTATCATTATTGTTTTGAAGGATTAAAATAAATAAAATTTCTAACTAATGTATTTGATTTTTCAAAATTGACCCAAACGGATTCGAGTTTGGGTTTTAATTTTTCAAAATGGGCAGATGTTACAATTTAAAGAACTTTAATTTTGCATAATGTATATCATGTGATGAATACTAGAGAAACAAATAGATGTGATCACAGTTAGGTGATCACATGGATGAAGATAGAGGAATGACGTAAGGCTTTCATGTTGCAAGACCAAGCCCTGACTACGACTTTAGTTGCTACTTGTATTGTCACCTAACCATGACAATGCCTAGGTTTTGATTTTACATATGTAACTTCACCTTTTGATTTTCATATATTAAAGGATAGAGAATATTGGCTTGTTTTTGTCTGTCTGCTTTAAGAAATCTTTAAACCATTGTATATCACGTAAACTCGACATGAAAATTATTTACTTAATACGGTATCTAGCATTAATAAAATTTGTATAAAATATTAAAGTTTGATGTAAAATTAAAGAGAAACAAAACTACATACACTAGCAATCTACAATTGCTCATACTTTGCAATTAAACGACACTTAAAGGTAAATAGGATGCTAAACCGCTAGAGTACATGGGTAGAACTAAGTATGTTATTAACATACATATTGAAACTGATCGAATCGTATAAAAACAGGTAAACCAACAAAACTTAAGATTTTGGTTTCCGATCTATATTTGAAGCTGAAACCAAATTTTAGTCTCCAATTGGTTCAGAGCAAATAAAACATTCTCTGCTTTTCAACCAAAGTTTTATATTAGCAGGAATTTTATTTTGTACAATAATTTTCTAATGTAACCACCGGCTAAACAATCTACACTAAAAATAATGAGAAATTTACCAAAAAACGCAACTCATGTTTTCGTCAAATTTCAACGGACGTCCTTATTTAGTCGTTGTCCTTTATGTTTGCTTTTGTCTCAGATTAAGTCCTTTTCATCTAAAACCCTGTTAAATATCATTGCTAAGTCTTGTCATGTGTGATTCATGTGATGGGCAATCCGGTCTCATCTCCCCCAAAATTAAAACTTCGATAGTTGACCGTAGGGAATGTTGTGATATCTAGTAGCTAAAACAACTAATCGATGTCAATTGTTTCACTTGAAGTTATTGATGTGAGTCGGAACAAGTTCATCGCAGAATTCCCTGAAGGATTAAGAATCGAAGCAACATAACTAACTTTCGTCAATGCTTCCATCAATAATTTCGCATGGTACCTCCCAAATATTTTTGAATACAACATTAGTTGAAAATCGAAATGTGATTTTCGAAGTAGTTTTTTCATGGTTTCATCTCTCATCTTTGGTTTATCTCGATCTCTCCGATGACTTTTTTGCAATGAGGCCCCATAAGAAATTGGTGATACAAATATCTCATAGTTATTAAATTTAATGTGCAATCAGCTCATAGGTTTCATTTCAAGTAGCATTTGTGAGTTTCTTGAGTTGAAGATTACCAAATTACAAAAGAATTCATTAACAAAAATTCATTACCTGCTAAACTTAGAATGAATTCATAGTTACCGTGATTAGATGTTTATAAAAGGTTACTATCCATTGAGATCCTAGTGGGATTGTGTGATTTCGACAACCTCACTAAACTTATCCCCTTCAACAACCGTTTAAATTACCAGATTGCTCATAATAGGGGCAGAGTATCATAGGGACCGGGGGGTGGGGGGCGCCCTCCTATTTTTTCGTCTGTAGTGTTAAATTTTAACCCGAAAGTGTAATTTTTTTGCCCGGTAATGTAAAATTTTTATATAAATATCGAGTTCGCCTCCCCCCACAAAAAAAATTTTAATCTCGCCCCCGCCCCCTCTACGAAATAGTTCAAGGTCCGCCACTGACTCATCGATAAAACTTAATTACAATATATTACTTCGTTAGCTTAACTTAATTTGAAATAAAAACAAACATAAAAAACAATAACTATTACCTTTAAAAGTAATTTACTCTACTTTAAACATGAAAGAGGTCTATTAAACATTGATGAAAACATAACTAACATTTTCCGTAACGCTGTTTAAAATAAATTCAATAGTAAATTTCATTTATCCCCAAAAGGCCCCTGAAGACTTCAATATTTATAAATTCCGGTCCATTATTATCTTCAAGCTTGTCATGCGAGCCCTAACTTGCAGACGAAGAAAGACGAAGAACGGAAGAAACAACTAGATCTTCGATTGCTATTTCGTGAAGCTTCTACTACAATTCAGTAGCTAATCTTCGATCTAAAGTAAGATCTTCGATCATGATGCAATTTTCTTCTGTAATTGTGTTAAATTTTCGATTACGATGCTTCTTGTTCTGCAACAATGCGATAATGTTAGGGATTACAAGAGATTAGGGGGCTCAAAGTAGTATAAATGAAAGTATAGGTTAATAGTTGAGGATAATAAAAGATGTATAATATTACTGAACCCGTTAAAAATGCCAAAAAGAATGCTCTAGTCAAAATCCTAGGGTTTGGTGTCTCGACGAAGTACTTGACCAGTCAATTACAGGTTCGATTCTTCTCAGTTTTTCTTTGTTTTTGTCACTAAAAGGGATTATTTGGTGTTATTAGTAGTTGAATTGTTTGATTAGTTCAATTTTATGTTCGTTAGTTGATTGCTTTCGCGGTGTGATTCGGTTTGCTGTTGTGTGTAGAAGAGTGATGGATGTAGAGAAGATAGAGCTTGTGAAAGCTCAATTTCAACCGTTTTTAAGGCAAGGGGAAGAGTATGTTCGTCGTGTTGAAGATCTTGTTCGTCAGATCCCTCCAATTCAGATCTATATTGCGGTTGGAGCTGTGTTTGTCACCACCATTTTGCTGTTATTAAGTAATTCATCTTCTTTATCTTTTAATCAGATTCTTTTCACTATTTGTCTCTTTAGTTATGAATGTTTGTTTCTTAAACATGGACAGGCTGCTTTTTGCTTAGTTTATGCTAAGGTAGTGTTTAGTAGGATAGATGGGTCGCTAGTGAATCCTAGTGAAAGAGTTAACTGCATGGCTCATACGCCTTCTTAGTTTGGAATAATGGAGGCATTTAGTTGCTAAATTCATTTTCATTCTGTGTGGATTTCAAGTTATGTGTCTGGGTTTAAGAAGATACCATCAAGGACACTTGACTGGCAATAGGAAGTCAATTGCTAATGCCACTAGTGTTTCAAGACCTTACTCGTTACATCTGTAACCTGGATGATGTTGCTTAGTCCCTATACCTAAGGGTTAATGGTTTCTTTCTTCTAACCTAAATCACCAGCTTCTTTAAGTATTCTCATAGCATGCATTCTTGATTCATCATCATGGAATTCCCATTGATTAGCAACATTATAGTAAACCCACTGTTGTGCCTTTCAATAGTATATGATTCTGAGTTGTCTTGCATCCTAACAATCTTCTCAAAGAAGAATGAAGTCAAGAACAAGCAAGATTGAACTGTCAACAGATTGGATGATATTTTTGGTTCTGATAAATGAAGTATGAAACAGCTATTAATGGCTGAAATAGATAATATAAAATGTCTAGAGAGAAGAAACATGACAATGAAATGCTTTGATTTCATTGCATCACAGCAAGTTAACTAGCCACCAATAGCAAACCATAACAGTAAAATTGCATACTGCTTCCTTGTGCTATGTATAAGGTTGCTCAGTAAATAGTAATCCTGGGTAGCTTTATAATTGTAACCATCCTGACCTTGCTACTAGGAACTTTACTCCCCGTAGTTTTATGTTTTGTAAGTAGGGTTCACAGGCATTGCAATTATTTCTTTTCTTTTTACAAAAATTGAAATATTTGATAAGAATTACCTTATCACAATAATCAATTGCATCTATATATAAATTTGCAATGTATTTTTTTTCTTAATCATGAAGTTTAATTAAAAATTTATCATTTCTTGACATGCGACTGGATTGAAGATTGAAGCTGTTCATTTTGAATATAATTCATTTTTCTCACTCTCATTGCAGTACGTATTTTCAAGCGTACCATTTCTAACACCATAGTGCTCACCGGGCTTAGTGGAAGTGGAAAAACTGTTCTTTTTTATCAGGTAAATGTCACAGCAGTTATTCCCCATTGAATAATTTTTTATGTTATGATCTAGATCTTTTACCTATTAGGGTGATTGTATACATGGTTTTTAAGTTTCCTTCCCTAAGTATACTCTTGCCAATCTTATTTTGATATAATCCGGTGCAATGATGTTTGTGCCAGCTTCGTGATGGATCCTCTCATCAAGGTACTGTTACTTCAATGGAACCCAATGAGGGCCTTTTTGTGCTCAACTCAGAAGCCTCCAAGGTAAATTACTGTAATATAACACCATAGCCGGTGCATGTATGGAATGATGACAATAATTGTTCTTTAAATTGGCAATTTTGTCCCTTTTACTTATGAATAGGTTGATATGTATTACAAGTCAAATCCAAACTATAGCTTAATGCGCACAGCTTGTTAAATCACAAATTTTTTAAGATTTATTTATTTTTAATAAGAAAGAAGAAAATTTCTTTTTTCTATTTGAATGTCAACTACTCAACTTAACGTGACTTCTTTTGACTTTTCCTAAAATGACGTGTTTAAGTCTCAACTTGAATCATTTTTACCCGTTACCCAACCTACCCATATTTCATCTCATTAATTTTTACTCCAGATTAAAAGTGTTATTTTTTCTTCCAGAAAGGCAAGATCAAAGCGGTTCACCTCGTTGATGTTCCTGGCCATTCACGTCTGCGCCCTAAATTAGACGAGTATTTGCCTCGAGCAGCTGGCATTGTGTTTGTTGTGGATGCTGTTGAATTTTTGCCCAACTGTCGTGCTGTTTCAGAGTAATATATTTTATAGTTATTGTTTATAATGCAAGCCTGCATGTACTTATTATCTGACGTATCCATTTTTTGTTTGTTTGTAAAAGGTATCTCTATGACATTTTGACAAAGGCTAGCGTTGTGAAGAGAAAAATTCCACTCCTTATACTTTGCAATAAGGTGGATAAGGTTACTGCACATACAAAAGAGTTCATCAGAAAACAACTTGAGAAGGAAATGTACGTCACTACTCTTTATTTTGAAGTCCAACTTTACGTCTTTCTTTGCCTTTTGAACCATTGTATTTGGTTCTTTATGGCTAATTAGTAATCACTCGTATGAAAATTGCCCAAAATAGAAATATAATGGGTAAGGTTGTATTGCCAAACTGTTAATAGAATGCAGCTCGAGTTCGTTTGACCCACTCAATTTTTGTCCTTAGCTCTGACCTTTTTAAGTTTAATAAAAAACATTACTACAAAACTCTTGTATTAAATTAATAAAATTTGTCTTTTTAGTAAAACAATTAGGAGGTTGAGTACTTGTAAGCTGTATCCCTTTGGGCAACTTTTAAATTGCTTAACTCACGGCTCACCATCCCGTTTGGTTGTACTTTATAGGCTAAGTTTTCAAATGTACCCAAATGAACTCATGCATGGGCGGAAAACTATATCAAGTTTATTTGGAATCATAAAAATGCATTTTTGTTTGTTAATGTTGATGATTATTGGTGTCATTTTACAGTGATAAGCTCAGGACATCAAGAAAAGCTGTATCAGATGCGGATATATCGAATGAGTTCACACTGGGAGTAACTGGAGAAGCCTTTTCATTTTCTCAGTGCATTAACAAAGTGACTGTCGCCGAGGCTTCTGGGTTAACAGGCGAGTTATTACCCTTGGAGCAATTCATCAGAGAACGCGTCAAGCCCTGATGTTGTTTTCCTTTCTGTTTTCTTGTTGAAAGTTGAGAAATTTGAAGACGTTGCAGCCTCTCTTTTTTTTTCCTTTTTTATTATTTTTTTATTTTAGTTTTAATTTTTAAAAGTTTTCTTTTTCAAGGCAAGTGTTATTTAGGAAAATATTGTATCCTTCTGTTTGGATTTTTGAAGAAAACATAAGCATGTTCTTAAATGACTTTATCCTTCTGTTTGGATTTTTGAAAGTTTTTGTGCTTGTTAATGCACAATGTAAGCAAAAGCTGTTCAAAACAAAAAAAAATCACATTGCCAATCGGAGTAGAGATTAGCAAAACTAAGTATTTTGGAAACTGAAACTGAAAACCCAACACAACATGTAGGGTAGGGTTGAGATCAGTTCATAATCCTATCTGCTGAAACCGGTTTCAACCCGGTAAAACCCAAACCGACTCCATTTCAGCTCAGTTTTAAACATGATTTAAACCAATCATTTTCCTTACTCGTATGGTCTTCTTAAATTTGATCATCCTGCTCGAATTGATTCATGTTAATAAGTCCAAATTCCCAAAGTTTTTTTATATAAACAAATTGGATTTAATAATTTAAACTATTACTCATTGGCTGATGATAATTTGTACTATTAATCTGGCCGGAAATAATCTTAACTTTTACTTTTGTTATAAATGGTAATCGCAGTAGTATGATTATCATACATTTACAATCAATTTGTATTTATGTTATGCTTGATTTAGCTTTTATGTTTTTTCATTTCCTTCGTAATCATTATTGTGAACAAAATCGAGCGTGAATCAAGAGTAAATATTTAATAGTTATGTCAATAAGACTATTGTTGGTAACAAAAGTGAAGGTTGAGATTATAACCGGTTAAATTAATAATATAAATTATTATCGGCCAACAAGTAATAGTTTATATTATAAAAATCCAATTTTTCTTTTACATATCAACACATCCACCTCTACTCAATTTTCAATGGTTTTTAATAAGCTTGAAGCTAACTCACAATCTCACAAGCTCCAAAGAAATGATTCCTAAATTCCCCTTAATGATGCAATAAACACATAGCAAAGAGGGAACATTCTTGTTTTGTCAATATGAATCGAAAACTATGCAGTTTTATTAACATGCCAGTATACCTCATAATGTGGATCCACTTCAAACATTCGGTAACTACCTTTAAACAAAACCTTGCAGGACCTGTTGCTACAAAAATCCACGATAGCGTCTACCAGATCTCTACACTAACTATTTACATTTTGTACAACTAAAACACTTGTCATCTGTATTCCATACCTAATCTATACGCGTTACCAAAACTCTATCACAAGAAATTAGTTCTCAATATACAGAAAGAAAATGCATATCCTGATCATGTACAAGTTATGCTTGGCTGGAAAACCGGTTAATCACATCATCTGAAGTTCTGACCCGTTGAGATACCATCTGCTGCATGTTCATAGGATAACACATTTTCGTATGCAATCCAGACCACACATTCTCTGCTAATATCTCATTAACAGCAGATGTTGGATGAAACTGATCCCACCATAGATGATTTGTAGCATTCCTGCAAGCCATTCCAGATGATAAACACATGATCCAACCATTGTACCGTCCTAAACCACAACATGCTGTGTCTGTCACACTAAATCCTGCAAAATCAAACAAAAATATCGCCTTTTGTCTCTTTCATAGCAGTACAAATTGTAAAACTGGCGAGAAGATGGACGGGTGGGCTAACAGGTCCAAACGAGTCATGTTAGAATAAGTTGAAATGGGTTGACCCGTAAACACTTCTTTTTGTTCAGTTTTAATATTTTTATTAAATAGTGTTCTTTGAATAAATCAATATTGTTACCACAATTTTTTAAATCTTTGAATAAATCTTTGTGGGCAACTTTCAACTTGTTTGACCCTTTTGACCTGTTTCCCTTTTATTGATTGTATAACCTTACCATATTGTTCCTTATTTTTAAGTATATCCATGGAACCGATATAAGCATCACAAAAGATAATATTGGCATCAACAAGCTCCTTGTTAAGCTCTTCAACTGTGTATCTCATAACAAAGTTGAACTCCATGATCATATTGTTTATTGGTTTCACACATTCGCCATTCGGGCTGTTATACTGCCACAAGTAGTAAGGTGCACAACCAATAGGGGCCAGTCCCATTAACACCACTCGCCTAACATTCACATTGTACAAGTTCTGAAAAAGAATATAGTTAAAAAACGGGCGTAAATTAAAGAAATTCAATAAACAAAACGGAAAGATAGAGGGTTTGTATAACCTTTATCTCCTGTTTCATCGTCTGAGCTAAAAAATTTGTAAATCTCCAAGCAAAAAACTTAGATTGTACACCTGATACATCAGGGAGATAGTAATGTATGAAGTCATTAGTCCCAATTGAGATGTAGAATACTGAGTTCGAAATGTGATCAGCAGCTGCATGTTCTCCCATTGTTAGTATAAACTGCTGAAATGTATCCATAACTTGTTGAATCTGCTGACTGAAGGATATGTGCTGACCCTGCACAATCATCACACACCTTAGAACACATATAACAACCGAACAACACAAGCATTCACAATCAATACAAAAGGGTACCAAAAACTTGTTTTCGAGCTTACCAATTCTGACCCACTAGAGAAAATGATTCCAGCACCAGCAGAGGCGTAATTCAACCCGTGTGTCATATCTCTAACAGCACCACTTTGACCTAGGTAGCTTGGAACAAACGGAAGCCCGAGACGCAATGCTGATCATTGAAAGGAAAGAAAATGGTTTCACTTTGTTTCAAAATGCATAAAAACTGAAAAGTTCAAATTACTCTGATCAACAGTTCAAATTAACAAGAGAAATTGAAACCCAAACAGAAATAAACATAGAATTCAGTAATCAATAGTCTCAATTTCTATAAAACATAAGAGCAAAATACACTCAGACATTTCATCAAGCACCTCATATGCAAGACTGCACCTACTCAAATTACTCTGATCAACACTCAAAATTAACAAGAGAACTTGAAACCCAAACAGAATTAAACATATAATTCAACAATCGATAGCCCCAATTTCAACAAAATCAATCAATTCACGCTGCAATAAACACCACTACGATTCTTGCATCATCGCATAATTCTTGAATAACAACAAGAACCAATCAAAATAACATCAAATAATCTCAATCAACAACACCCAATTCAAGAAAACAGTAATCAATTACCAAGATAATCCACAGGAACTCTTCCATTGGAGAATCTTCCAGTGGGTCGATGGGTATCAAAGTCACGACCATAAGGAAGATGATCAGCACGAGCAAGAGTCCCAAGAAAATTATTGGTCCCACAGTCGACAGAAGAGTCTCCGATGACGAAGAACGCCGGAACCGGTGGCGGAGGCAGCGGCGGCGGAGGAGAAACAGAGGCGTTTCTTGATCGAGTGTAAAGATCTTCAGAGAAGTGGACAACGGCAACAGGTTTGACGCTTGAGAACATGACGTGAGAGAAGATTAAAAGGGTTATTATTTGAATGCAAGAGAAGGAGAACGATGATTCCATTGATGAGTTTGAGGTTGTGACAGATAAATGGCGGGAAACAGAGATATGAAGATGAAGATGATGATGATGATGATGAATCGTTAGGTTGTTGAAAGAGCTTTTGTGTGTTGGGTTATGAATAATATTTGGGCTCCCCAAATCGGGTACTTTTCAAACCGGTTCGTATCGAAACTCATTTTAGTTTTGTTTAATTTTGGTCAAAATTGGTTTCTCGAGAAGAAAATGATTGTTGGATTGAAAGTTGAAACTATTCGGGTTTGAAAGCAGGTTTCATTTTATTTTGTTCGTCCTCTTGATTGGTTTTAACGTAAAAAGTTATAACTTATAAACAGATATTAGTTTTACTGGCAACGTCGGTTTTAAACTAGTTTTTGTCAAACTGGTATCTTTTTTAACCTCTACTTGCAATGCGTCTGTTATTAATTTATTATGGTTATGTTCTAGTTCATCATTGATTTAACTGAATTTATTTGAGTTTCAACTTATATCTTACATTTGTTTTAGGGTTTTGATTTGGTAAGGATGGACTTGTAATTTCTACTTATTTAAACACCAATATTTATTGAAAAATGTAATTTACTATTGATAAAGGATAAAGGATCAAGGATATTTTTGAATACTAGTGATACCTTTTTAAATAAAATTTACAGTTTTTTGAACAATTTTTTTTATATTTGTTATTTTTTTTAAAAACATGATAATAATAGAAAGCAATATCAGTTCAGACACTTACTTGATTTGAATATATTAAAAGTAACAGATCATGCTAATGATTAGTCCCAAACTGACACCTAAATCCTTGATTATCGTCTTTGTTTTAAGTCTGTAATGAAGTTAATTATTTGAAAGTAAATATAGTTTCTTTTAATATAATACATAAGATTATTTATTATCTATAATTTTAAACTTATATTTAACCTCTTATAATGACACCTTTTAGATTTATTACTTAGCATCATAACTTACTATTTGCGCTTTTAATAACTTATGAAACAAACACTTATGTACTTTCTAGTTTATACTTCAAAATGAATAAAGTTAAAAGTAGAAAATAGAGTGTTACAATTTTGGGGCGATCCAAGGGTAATGGAGAAGTTATATTGTGTACTTTGATGGATTTGTAACGTAGATTTGGAACCGTTTTCTATTACCAAAGCTTCTATTTTATCACCCTAGAAATTAGGGATTGTGCTTATTTTTCGAGATTTTATGTTTATGAGTTTTACATCAACTGGTTTAGAAGGATGCACTCTATGACTTTCCAATGTGAAGACTATGGATTGAAGTCTCACTAGATGCAATATGCTTCTAGTGGGCCAAGAGTTTTACCACAGTGGACCTTTAGGTGGTGGGTTTCATTTGGAATGGTGGGCGAGCCGCGTCGCTAGCGTTGTCTGTGTTCGCGGGCGCGAGTGGTCTTTCGCCATTGGGTTTACCCGGGTGACCGGACTTAAAAATTATTCGTTGGCCGTTCAAAAACAAATATAAGATTTTATGAATATTGTTATATTAATCTTTTTTCAACATTAAGTATTTCAAACTTCAAATTGATACTTGGCACTAATTCATACTAATGTAAAAATTTATAACTTTCGTTACTTATGACTAGGTAATCTAGTGGTATGATGTTTGTTTTATAAAAGTTTATGAGTTTAAATCCTTATAAATGTAGTGTCAGGTATAATTAAATGTTTTAAAAATATTCAAAATATTTTTCACTCTTTGTTAAAGATTTTATTATATATATATATAAAGTAATGTGTTTTAATGATCAGTTTTCAAGGACTATTAGCTTTTAACCGTCTTATGCTTAAAAAAGTATACTTTTATCAAAGTTACCTTTAATCATAACCTGCCTTATGTGTTATCATCTTTTATGTTTTAAGTGAAAGTGCATGTCCAATGAATAATTAGAAATGTAATAAAATGCACAAACATGACTTACTTTTTATGATTTACTAGCTTATAAATCACTGTAATACAAAGGTTGAATAATAATATTGAATTAATAGTTATTTACTAATATTTAAAAATTAAAAAAAATTAGTTTTTGAGATAAAGTATGATTGAAGTTACCTACAATTAACTACTTTAGGTAATAAAATAATAGCAATATTTTTCCAAACTTTCAATTTTTTAAAAAATATTTACTTTAAAAAGTGTATTTTAATACTCCAAATATTTTTAAAAATAATTTTTAATAAATTTATTTTTTAAAAGTTTTTGTATTAAAAAAGGACATATGTTATAACCTTTTTGTCGTAAAAAAATATGTTTTTTAAAATAAAAAGAAACACGTTTTATATATCAAAAAATATGTTTTGCAATTTGGAAAGTATATAAAAAACGATTATAACATTTAATGTGTTATTAAATGGTTAACTTTTGTTTTATTATCGACACATAAACAAATCTTAGGTGGAGGCTAGATGAATAGTGTAAAAAATGACATGTGGTTTATAAACATTTTGATTTATCAGTATAAATATTTTTAAAAGATCCATGTAGTTTATAAACATTTTTGATATATTAATATAGATATTTTTCTTAAAAAGATCCTAGCGTAAGTGAGAAAAATTCACATAGTTAAATATCTCATAAAAATAGATAGATGTATGAGTTAAAAAACCTATCTATGACAAATATAAAGGCGGATTCTAGGTAGGTAATTAATTTTCTCACCTAATGTGAGTTTTCTTTAGAGGATGGTCTTAAGCTTCGTCCTTGAATAATAAAGATGATTAGGTGGGGTTCGTAAGTGATTCAATTATCTGTTAAGAAAAAAGAACACGTATATTATGAGCTAGGTATTGTATCTTCAAAGAAAATAAAAATGAACGTTAGATACGAGCTAGGTATTGTATCTTCAAAGAAAATAAAAATGAACGTTAGATATGAGCTAGGTATTGTTTCTTCAAAGTTGTAAAATTAAGCAACTTATCCAACATTAACCCTTGCGTATAAATATACCTAAAAATAACATATACTCATTTATTTTCACCATTATTTGAACCTCCTATATTTAATAACACGTATATTACATAAGTTGAATTCATAAAAATTACAAAATAAACTGACAATTTTTAGTTATAAAGGATATTCTAAGATAAATGATTGAAATTACATACGAGTAATAACTACAAATAATAAAATAATGATAGTGACTTTTAAACTTTTATTTTTAACTCTTTTATGTTAAAATAAAAAAATAAACATTTTATTTCAAAACAAACCGTTTTAAATAAGTATCATTTTATTACAAAATTCTTGTTATAAATACTAATTTTAATTATTTTTATTTATACAAATATTATTTTTTTAAAATACCAAATTTAAAATATTTCATGTGTTTAAAAAGTTTGATTTCTAACTTTTTTTATTTTATAAAATATTTGTTTCTTTAGAAATAACATAAATAAATAGTTCTTTTTTATTTAATAAAAAAACTATTTGTAATCGAGAATTATTTAATAGGAAAAATGAGAAAAGTTTGGTTACTCTTCTATTAGAATAACTAGTTTTAATAAACCGTGTATTAAACGAGTTAATTAAATGAAATACTAATTATAATAAAATTTATTACTTATAAATGATATTTTAAGACAATATATTGTTGAAATTACATGTAAGTAATGATTACAAGTAATAAAATAATATATCATTTTGAAAAATTATTTTTTTATTTTTTATTTTTAAAATCAAACATTTTGTTTTAAAACAAATATTTTTAATAAAATGGCGTTTCAAAAAATTTCCTTATTATAAATCTTAGATTTAACTATATTTTGTTTATTAAAATACTTTTTAAAAATCAATTTTAAAACATTTTGTTTTTTTTTTTGAATTGATGTTTTTAGAAAAATCTCTTATTTTATAAAATCTTATATCTTTACAAATACCATTAATGAAAAGATCTCTTCTTAATTTATTACAAACTATTTTAATCTAAAAATGAGTTACATCATATTTTTGCTAGTTGATGTAATTATTTAATTGAATAAAAAAATAGTGAATAGTAATGTGATGCTTCCTCGTCTTGTCTAAGTTACTTTCTTTTATTAAACTATGCAGGAAAAATTATTTATAGTTTGTTTAATTAATCAATATTACATTTTTATCTGTATATGGATAGATATATTAGGAAAAATTATATATATATATATGTATATATATATGTCACTTATTTTATCTTACACCATAACTAATTTTTATCAATCTTACTACTCTAATAAAATAATATATTGAATGACACGTATCAACACCATAATAAAAATTATAATAATTTTTTATAAATAATTACTTAATAAATTTTCCCGACCCTCACCAAAATTTTCCCGACCCTCTCTTATTAAATAATTACTTTAATTATTAATAATATTACTTAATAAATTTTTTAAATTTCATAAAGTACAAAAAAGATATATTTATTAATCTTATTTCTAAATAAATAATTTTTATACAGTAATAAAAAGTTTAAAGTGTAATTTTTTTAAAATACGAAATATTTTGTATTGGTATTTTTAAAAAGTAAAAAAATCAATTTTTTTAAAATAAAATATTTAAATTTGGGAGTTATAATAAGAATACTTTTAGAATTAACATTTTATATGGTTTGTTTTATAACAAAATGTTTATTTTTTTTTTGAAAAAATTAATAACAAAATTTTAAAAATTCGATATTGTTTTATTACTTATACTTATTTCTCATATATAATTTCAGTTATATTATATTTTAAAATATTATTTTATAACTAACAAAATTTTATTATATTGATATTTTATTTATTAGACACGTGTAACACTCGAGTTACTAAAAGTAGTCTATCAAGATTTAAACTCTTAACATTCAAACTCTAATTGGTTTTACCATTAACCCCACCTCGTTTAAAGTATAATAATGTTTTTACTTTTTAACACATGATATATTTTGTACGAATATAAAACATAAAATATAAAAGCTAAGACGCTCAATATACCCGTTGATACAAATGCATCAATGTTTTTAGTCAGAAAAAAAGCCAAACTCAACGGCTATATTTTCGCTATCTCACATCTCTAAATTACACAAAATCCATCGATATAACCTCATTAGTTCCTTCAAATCGGCCTTTAGTTCTTCCCAATCAGGTAAGAATTCATATAATTTGAGAGTAGATCGAAGAATTTACTAAAAATACGATCAATTTGACAGTTTCTCGATTGTTTCTTGTAAAAACAATCGATTGCTAATTGAAGATGTATTGTCTCTTTTCTTTGAAGATGCACTGGTGAATCGTGTTTTGGAGTTGATCGGGGGAAAAGCCCTTTGATTTGAGGCTGTTTCTTGGTCTTTTTGTCAAAAGGGCATTAGGGTTTTCATTTTTTAGTATTTCTGTTGATGAAGTGAAGAACAGAGTAATTAGCCTCTGTTTTCTATGTTGTTCTTGTTAGTGTAGTAAATTAAGGGTTTTTTTTTGTTCAGTGATTTGGAGATTTGACTATTGATCATCTCCAATTTGATTGAGATGTGTGACATATTGTTGTAACAAAAAAGTTTGAATTTTTGTGGTAAATTGAAACAATGTCAGCTGTTGATGTTGCTTCGAGTGCGATTCACATAGAGTCCGGTTACATTCGTAGCTTAAACGAATCGATTGTCGTATACCTAACTGTTGCAAGTTCAGTGATTCCAATGTGTATTTTGGAGTCCGATTCGATTGCATCAGTGAAGCTAAGGATTCAAACGTGTAAAGGGTTTTTAGTGAAGAAACAGAAGTTGGTTTTCGAAGGAAAAGAATTGTCGCGAAACAATTGTCTTGTTAAAGACTATGGTGTTTCTAGTGGGGATGTCCTTCATCTGATCCTTAGGGTTTCTGACCTGCTTAAGATCACAGTAGAAACCGCTTTCGAGAAAGGTTTTGAGTTTCAGGTTGATCGGTTTAGAAACGTGCGTTATTTGAAAGAAAAGATAGCAGATGAAACGAAAGGGGATTCTTTCATTGATGTTGAGGATCAAGAAATCTTGTGTAATGGTGAAAAGCTTGATGATCATAGGCTTATTGATGATATCTGTAAGAATCATGATGCCATTGTTCATTTAGTTGTTCAAAAGCCTGCACAAGTCAAGCAGAAACAGATAAAGATTCATAAGAAACTATCAAATGATTTCTTATTACAGCCAGTTATTGTCAATCCTAATGTGAAAGTATCACCTGCTATATGGACCATGTTAAACTCTGCATCTGAAGGACTAAAGAAGTCAAAAAACCCAATTAGATCATCTGAAGGCACTGGGGGCGCGTATTTCATGCAACACGCATCAGGTAGCAAGCATGTTGCTGTTTTCAAGCCGATAGACGAAGAACCAATGGCTGTTAACAATCCTCACAGGCTACCTCCATCAACTAACGGTGAAGGACTAAAGAGAGGAACTAAAGTAGGTGAAGGTGCATTGAGGGAGGTTGCAGCCTACATATTGGACCATCCATTAACTGGACCGCGGTCATCAAGCAATGAAACAGAACCAGGTTTTGCTGGTGTACCACCGACCATCATGGCTAGGTGTTTAAACCCAGAGTTTAACCATCCGCGAGGGTACGATGGTGGGCCAGAAAGCATCAAGATTGGATCTTTACAAATCTTTGTGAAAAATTGTGGAAGTTGTGAAGACATGGGTCCAAGAGATTTTCATGTGGAAGAGGTTCATAAGATCACGGTTCTTGATATAAGAACCGCGAATGCAGACAGACATGCTGGGAATATACTAATGAACCGTGAAGGGGGTCATATTGTGCTGACCCCTATTGATCATGGGTATTGCTTACCAGAGAATGTAAGTCTGCTATTTACTTCCATAGTTATGATAATAAGTTAATAACATGATCTTGTCATGCTAACACGTGTTTCTTGAATTATCAGTTCAAAGATTGCACTTTTGATTGGTTGTATTGGCCACAAGCGCGTAAACCATACTCAAAACAAGCTTTAGACTACATAAACTCATTGGATGCAGAGCAAGACATTGCACTCTTGAGCTCACACGGATGGGACCTTTCACTAGTTTGTGCACGCACGCTGCGGATCTCTACAATGCTTCTGAAAAAGGTGCAGCAAATGGGCTCTCGCCCTTTGGCATAGGTCGAATCATGTGCAGAGAGACAGTAAACAAAGAGTCCATGATTGAGACAATGGTTCAGAAAGCCCATGATTCAATGCTTGTGGGAATGAGTGAGACTGCGTTTCTTGAAACTGTGTCTAAGATCATGGATGTGAGCTTGAGAATATGTGTGTTTAGGGCTCGTGTATCGGTTGGGTTGGATGGAAATGAGGCGTGGACGACTCGCTTCGTCGTCTTCTTCGTGGATTAGAAAACTTTGATGGTTTATGGCTTCTGGTTGTCTTATGAAGTATTTGCTTAATACAAATAAAACTATGATCAGCAATGGTGTTTTTTAGTATCTCATTGCTGCATTTGGCTTCTACATGCTTTGTAACCCACTTTGTTGTGAAAGATAATTATTGTGTTTAAGAAAACTCACTTGTGAATTTGATATTTAGATGTAGGATTTTTGTCCTAAGTCGATTGAGATCATAGTAGATTCTTCTATCTTTTTTCATATTACTATAATAAAAATCATTATTTTTTCTCTCTACTTTTCAATCAAATAATACTTTTTATGTTTTAATTATTACTTTTTTCTTTCTTTTTTACTCACATCCATTTTAAAAAATATTAAAAAATTTATAGAGATTGAATAGTGATTCCCCAAATCTACCGATAATCTGTAACATTTTTCCTTTCATTCACTAACAACCAGTATTCTCTATAACAAAATTGAATCAACCATTGACAAGTAATCTCAAACCCAATGATTTAAAACCAAGATAAAAGATCCCAGAACAAGGAAACATGCTGAATCCGGGCTAGAAATCGTCCACACGCGCAAGAAAACACACTCACATAAGTTTAGGAATTTCACTGTGAATGTTTTTAGAGTTGAATAGTGAACATCCTGATAAATTGGTTAATCTCTTGTCACTAAATAATAATCGAAAGGTATTTCGTTCAAAAGTTGTAACATTTTATTCTGTATATAACATAATAAAAATTTTGTTAGTTAATCAATGACACTTAAGGTAAATATATTATTTTGTTTAGCTTTGTTCACACTAGAGATGCTACGAGAGATATTAGGTAATAAGGATTATTCCGCATCAAAGATTAACAACATATGAACTCAAAAGATAAATGTACTTGATATGATACATAAAAGTTCGTGTTTAATACAAACTGTAATTTATCTGATTATATTAGCAAGGTATTGATGGATCATGCAAGCTGAATTTAAAAAAAAAAACAATATTAGATTTAACATGAATTGAGTTATAGAAAGATTCTCCATCCCCACCACCGGTGCGACGTCCACTAACAATCAAAAACTCTGTTTTCTGCACTTTGACAAATTTGCCCCACCGGAGGTCACCAATAATTACTATGTTCCCTTGCTTCTACACAATAATATCTTTTAGTTCATTACATAAAACATGTTGTTATTTGTTATATACTTTTCAATTTGAACAAATAAGACTTTTTTTTTACTAAAAGTAAATCAATTCATTTACATACTTGTATATCTATCTACTCTACAAAAAATTATATTTAGATTACAGTGGTAACAACACAATAATTTTGATTAAATTTTTTTCATTTATCTCTTATAAATAATTACCTTAATTACTAATAATATTATTTAACATATTTTTAGATTTAATAAATTAATAAAAAAAAATATATTTATTGATATTATTTTTGAATAAATATTACTTTATAAAATAATAAATTTTTCTAAAGTATACAACTTTTTTAAAATAAAAAAAAATTTAAAATTGGTATTTTTAAAAAGTCATTTAAAAAAAATAATAATCAAATTTGGGAGTTATAATAGAATTTTTTTAAAATGATCTTTTTATACGGTTTGTTTTAGAATAAAATGTTTATTTTTCTGAAAAAAGTTTAAAAATAAAATTTTTAAAAATTGATATTACTGTTTTTTAAATTAGAATATTATTTTATAATTAATAAATTTTATTATATTAATATTTTATTTATTTAACCCATATAATACACGGATTTACTAAAACTAATTTTACATATTCAGCTCTTTTAGAGTATGTTTAGTGGAGGGGTGTGTCACTCCATCGTGTTGTCATTTTCTTCTTTGTTTCAAACGTGGATCGGAGTTTCGTTGTTGTTCACATGTTTGTGTGCTATGATGGCTACGCGTCCCCAAAGGCATCGTAGTCGTTCCTTCATATTAACTTGAACGAAATAGTTACAAATGGTTATAGAATATCGTGTCTAACAAGAAACTAACAGCACGTATGAAAAAAATCAATATAAAAAATAATACAAAACATAACCTTTTTAGAACATTTACAGTGGAGTTCTAAAAAATTATGTGAGTGTGTTTGGTATATTATACGAAATGATTTTGAGTGGTTGTGAATGAATGAAAGATAAAATGTTATTGTGGATTGATATATTTAAAGAATCACTGTTCAATCCTTATATTTTTTTTAAATATTTTTTAAAGTGGTTGTGAATGGATGAAAGTGAAAAAAGTAATGATAAGGGTATAAAAAGTATTATTTAATTGAACAAAATTATATAATAATTTTTAATGTAATTATATTAATAAATATAAAAAACCCATTGTGAATGCTATTATTTCGTTCACGATATATACACATAACATATATCTCTAGGAGTCAAAGTCTCAAAGATGTTCATGCGAGATCCTTGGTTAATTTAAAATACAATTTATATATATGACTAGGTTACTATATCATGTATTACACAGGTTGAATAAATAAAATAATTAATAATTAATAATAAAAATTTATGAATTATAAAACCATGTTTGAAAATAAAATATGATTATAATTGCATATGAATAGCTATTTCAAGTAAATAAACAATATATACGTTATAGATAAATAGATATATAGATAAATAGATAGCCTAGAAACTCATTTATTAAACGGATTATAGTTAGTAATAAACACGAAAAGTTACAGTACGATATTTTAATATAAGATATGTATAAAATTGTATATACGTACTTGTTCAAGAGATAAAACAATTATACTATCTTTAACTCTCTTATCTAAATAGTTTCATTTTTAAATATTTGTTTTAAGATTTTCTTATAAAAATTTATTGTTTAATTAAACTCAAGTTTTTAATTATTCTGGTTGTTTTAATAAAAATGCTTTTAGAAAAATCCATATTTTTTATAATTATTAAAAAAATAGATTTAAAGTATTTTGTTTCAAAAGGTTCAAATTAGAAAAGATATGAATTTTGATTGTTTTAGTAAAATTTATTTTTAGAAAAATGGTTTGATTTTAAAAAAAAATGTAGATGAGAGAGAAAATATATTAATTGACCAAATTAATTTTTTTTAAGAGAGAGAAATTATTTGAGTGTTTAAATTACTTTAATACCCTTTTAGAGGGAAAATAAAGTTACAATGTTTAAAAGAATAACAAGTGTCAAAAAGATGGTTCAAAAAAATGACAAGTGGCATAAGAAAACTTTTTTAAATTAATATCTATAGATTTAACTAAACAGGGGTGTTAATAAAAAACCAAAATCCAAGAAAAACCAAAATCCAAAACAAACCAAAATCCAATCCATATCCTATTTTAAATCCAAATAAACCGATTTAAATATTATTTTTTCTATTCAATTTTAAATATAATTTCTATATATATATATATGATTGTTAAAGACAATATTATTTTTTCTATTGAATTATAATATAATCACGTGTCGATCTATGTTACTCAATTTATGTTTAAAGTATTCGGACTTTGTATTTAAACTTGAAGGTAAAAAACATATCAACTTGTTGAATTGGTACCACTATGACCAAACGCCACCATGGGTCGCCGGAAAAACCCACCACAACCACAACCACCATCACTACCACCACCACAACCACCATCACTACCACCACCACCACCACCGTCGGGCCGTACAACTCTATCTTCATGCATCATCGCCACCGTCTTCTTAACCTTCACAACAACCCTCATCCTCATCATCTTCTTCACCTTCCTCAAACCCACACCCCCCACCATCACCCTCACCGCCGTCCAACTCCCGTCGTTCTCCGCCACCACCACCACCACCACAACCACCAACGCCACCGTCACCTTCACCATCTCCCACTACATCGCCGTCAACAACCCCAACCACGGCGAATTCACCCACTACAACACCAATCTCCACTCCTTCACGCCGGAGACCAAATGGGGTTCTTGTTCGTCCCCTCCGGCGACATTGCACCTCGCCGGACGGCGTATATTGCCGCCACTTTTTCCGTTAAAGGTTTTCGGTGGGTGATGTTTCGCCGGAGGAGGTGAATGGGTTTCGGGTCGGATCCAGTTTGGAGGTTGATTTGAGGATGGAGATGCCGGGTCGGGTCAGGGTTTTGAAGTTCTTTACACATTATGTGGAGGCTCAGGTGGAATGTAAAGTCACCGTTGCTATTAACGGTGGTTCTGTTTTGGGTTTTCGGTGTTAATGGGTTGTTTGGTAGTATTTTACTGTCATTAATAGTCTACATCTTAAAGATTCATAACTTATGAACGGTTGACAGATAACCCTAATACTGAATGGTTAAAAGGTATCGTTAAAATTTAACCTCTTAAACATTTGACATTAGGGTTATTTTTTAACCATTCATAGCATGTTAATGATCATTAAAATACTATCAAACAATATTTTAATATTTGTATTTGTGTAATTCAATAATTGTGTGTGTTAATGTAATTAGCATGAAACTATATTAATTGGTTATTTGATATTAAGAAGTAATTCTTACCCGTGTTATGGTGGGGATGAAATTAACATGGTTGCTACATAAAAAAAAGGTAGATGGTACTAATGTTTTTGGTTGGTATTGGTTTTAATTTCAAGTAATAACACGTTACATTCAGTTGATATACATTGCAGTCCTATTAAACATGTTACATTCAGTTGATATACATTACGATTATATAGGTGACAAAGGGTACATTGTGAAACACATATTTGAGCTAATTAAATAAAATTAAAACATCAATACTTAGCTAAAGAGGTGATGGCCTCTTGAACTATAGACATTTGATAAACACATATTTATTCTTATCAATTCTTATCAAATTGATATGGGTTCAAGTTCTACAAATTGATATGGCCTTTTGGACTATAGATATCTGATGTTTATTATTATCATATTGATACGAGTTCAAGTGCTACACAGTAAACAGTAAATGGATTTTATAAGTATGTGTGTTTCTCGTTAAAAAAACTCTAAAAAAGTATCAAGTGGTTCTAAATGCCAAGTTAAAACTAGTGAGAAGGAGCTAAAAGAAAGCTAGCAAGTGCAGTTTTCCTTCTCCAATTCTTGATTTTATGTAATTGAAATGTCTACATACAAAAACATATACATACAAAAACATATACATACATACATATACACATGGACATCCACATATGTATAATCAAACCTTTCATACAAGACTAGGGCAAAAAAGGGAAAGAAACAAATAGTACAAAGTCTCAAATGGATAATCTTGTTATATATGTAATATGCCTCATGAATAGCTACACAAACATCAAATGTCAAATGTGATGTACAAGAAACTGAACTATATGTAAAAAGTAAAAGGGTACTCATTGACAAATAAGAAAAGAATATGACTGACTATCTATCATCACTTGTTTATTGTTTAACTTATGGTCATTAGCCTACCTAACCTTCTATCAAGATGACAAAAAGTGTCAACTATAGAAATCAGGTAGTAAACATCACTTGTATAATTCTATTCCCTACTTAAAACAATCGACTTTGACTTTGACTTCGTATTTGTAACATTCCACAACAACACCACCCATCGGTGCACCTGTTTATTTGCTCTGATAGCCGTACGGGTTCTTGCTGGCCCAGTTCCATTGGTCCCTGCACATCTCCTCAATCCCATTCTCTGCCCTGCAATTTATAATCAAATCTTATGTAAGGTAATGCTTGTTACACATATATAGTGTTTTTTTTAATCAGATCAATATCTTATTAATATAGTTATTTTACTCGTAATATAGTTAATGCATGAATAAAAGATGGTGTCTGTTCGGCACAAGCCAGCCTATTTTTAACTCATGCTTAACTGACCAGTTACCCAACCCGTCCAACCAATACATATGGCCACTTCAAGATCCTAACAAAAAATTGAGTGTTAATTTTGTGTTGTCGATATTTCTATAATTGCGTATGTATATTTGATATTGAACAAAAAACAATTTTTTGTTTATCTTAAAATAGTAAAGACTAGGATGAAAGACTAGAAAAACACTTACTTCCAGTTTAACTCACGCTCTGCTTTGGCGGTTGAAGCATATACGACCTCAGCATCACCAGGCCTTCTTCCAGCTATAACTAGAGGAATTTTCTATGACAAGAAATCCAAGGGGCGTAACTTTAGGTAACTCGTGTATTATAAACTATATAATAAAAAGTGATTTTAAATGAAAAATGCAATTGGATATATCAGAATGAGGCAATTGAATGTATGGAAAAGAGGTTAAGTAAAAATACAATGTTTGCCTTGATGTAGAAATGAAAAATGCAAATCGTTTGATTTTCATTTTTGTAATAGATTAAACTTTGGCAATACCTTTCCTGAAGCCTTTTCAAATGCCGCCACCATCTCCAAAACAGATGTTCCTCGACCAGTTCCCAAGTTGTAGACCTCACAACCTAAAATATCACACAAATACACAATCAATTTACATCATTTTTCTCACTTTACTATTATGGATCTCATCTTCATTTCTCCTCACATCAAGTAAGTTGAACCAAACAAAACCTAAAAATTAAAAATTCTAAAGGTATCTCTGAAAATTTAAAAGAAAGAAGAAACATATATTTAACTAAACAAAACTGTGTTCATTAGTACTTGCTTTAGTATATGCATGAATCAAAATCTATTTTAATTTAAACATGACAAAAGAGGTGCATACCTATTTCAGGATCCGAGAGTTTTCTCAATGCAGCCATATGCCCATTAGCTAAATCTGCAACATGAATGTAATCACGTACCTGAAATTTATAAGAAAAACGGATCAAAACCAATATAATATACAAATTACATAATATCCACATCAAGTAATAATTAAAAAGAAAATATTGGCAGCAAAAACATACCCCTGTTCCATCTTTGGTTGAGTAATCGGTTCCAAATATTTTGAGTGCAGGTAGCCTGCCAACAGCTACTTGCTGGACGAATGGCATGAGATTATTTGGGGTTCCAAGTGGATCTTCACCATATATCCACTTGGATGTGCTCCCACTGGGTTGAAATATCGCAACATAATCATTTTCCATTCAGAATCCGAAGCATATATATCACGAAAAATATCCTCAATCATGAGCTGGATGGATTAAAATGATTAGGTACATACTATGGAGATGCAAAGTATTCTATAGAAACATTTAAAGAAAAAAAATACTATTATATTGAATATTTTAAAGGGGCTATAGAAAGTAGTGTTAGGGCATGCTTATGTTTTGAATTTGTAATAATCAGGTTATCACATATTTCGAGTGTTTAGGCAAATTCTAGTTATTTAAAGAGTCGATATATACAATGAACAAAACTTGACAACCGTTTAGTGTGTCTGTGGTTAGTTGGTTTGTTGAAGTTTTTAGATTGATTTTATTTGTACATCTTCCAATAATCAACCTCTGTGCCAAACAATTAGTAGCCATTTCACATAAAAATATATGTAGCTTTTCTAGCTCTTTAATAAAATTAATTAATTCACTTTATTATAATACCTAATATAATAATGTTTTAAGTCCCATGCTTCCTCACCCAAGATGATACCCAACAATGAAAACTAAGAAGTGGAACTTTTGGGACGGATGAAGTATTGTTACAGTGAAAAGGCCTGTGAATTAAGCACATCTACAATCTTATTTTAATTTTTAGCCCATTTCATTTCAAGAATATTAAAAACAATCTAAAACGTTTACTACCTTGGTTCGGCCATATGGGTTGGCTGCAGATAAGGGGAAATCTTCTGTGCACGGTACCTCCTTTGGCCAACCATAAACAGTAGCGGACGATGAAAATACAATCTGAAATGTTTAAAAACCAAGGAAAAAAATGCCAAATTAACAACTGATATATAATATGTATTATTCATAAGCACACAATTTACAAAATGAAACAAATATTATGCCTTTTTGCATCCATGAGCTTCCATAACTTCCAATAGAGTTAAAGTACCAACAACATTGTTATCATAATACATCAATGGCTTCTGCACACTTTCACCAACGGCCTTCAATCCAGCAAAATGTATCACAGCATCAAATCTGCATAACAATCTTAATTAATCCACATTTTTACTTATTTATAAGCGTCTTTATACCGATAACAAAAACATAGAAACAAAATATAGCAATGAGTAAAAATGTTTACTTTGTGGAGGCAAAAAGCTTCTCTAATTCAGGCTTGTCCCTAATGTCAATCTGCATCAAAAATACAAAAGAAAATTAAAATAAACCTTAGTGTTTACTCATAAATAGATAAATTATGCCCAAATGACTTTACTGCTCATTTAACATAAATCCACTAATAAAAATACAATAGAATGAAACCTTTAATCTAATACAAATCGGCCGTTATTAATCGTCCTATTCGAGTCAATTTTGCATTTTCCAGAAACGATTGATCATATTAAGTAGATCAAGAATCATAATTTAAAAGCAAGTTCAAAAGAATCTTCCCTTTTCTTATTTTTATTGTGTGGATATGCTTCAAACAAAATTAGAACTCCTACCAACCAAAAACTGTAACATCAACCAATTTTCCAAATTGAAGCATGCAGGTCCACATCACTTGACAATTGACATGAAAATTACTAATTACACATTTAATTCAAAGATCAATTTCTAGATAAACTACATTACAACTCAATTCAACTATCTAAAAATGCATATAGACTCCTAATAAAAAGTACTAAAACAGGAAACCCAATTTCAAATTACTCAAATCAAACACACAATCACCTAAAAACTTACAAAAACAAAAGTCTAACTAACAGCTAAAAACAGAATTCAACAGATTAGCTACAATGCACAATCAAAAAACTCCCACAATCATCTAACAAAACCCCAATTCCCCAAATCAAACACTTGATCCTCAACTTCTCAAAAACCCTAACAATTATTGACAACAAGATCAAATTGAACTCCGTTGTTCAAGAAACTTCACCTTGTGAAAGCTTAGGTTAGCAGCATGATCACCAGCGAGCTCCTGAACTCGATTAACAGCAATTTGCGATGAATTATCAAGATTATCAATCACCACCGTCTTATAACCACCCAACAGCAGCTGCAACACCGTATGACTACCAATGTAACCCGCACCACCGGTGACCAAAACGCAATGCGGTGGTGCCATTGCAGCAATCAACCAATGTGGGTATCAAATCGGAGCCCGATTGAACAGCAGGCGATTGAATCTACACGAATCGCCTTGTTGTAGTTGTTTTCTATGTGGGTATATGCATATATGATATATGTATGTGTGAAAGAATGGGGGGTTTTGGGTATGTACAGAGGGATCTATGAAGATGAAGAGAGAATATTTGTGACAGATGGGATAATTGAATGAGACAATGGAGGATATATACATTAACATGTGGTGACAGATTGGAAGAATGAAGGTAAAAAGTAGGGTTTGTTTAGTGTGATTTTGGCAATCCCAATTTGGGGAAAACAATGAACTTGGGGAATATCAAATCAAAATCAAATCTTTAGGGAAAAAATGGTGGTTTTCTTGCTCAAGTTGAAGATCTTTTGAGGTTTTTGTGGCATTGATAATGGGATAAAGATAGAGGTAAAACTTGGGTTTAAATGATCCTTTTTTAATACATGACTTTCAAATTATGTTTTTGATATATAAAGTTATATGATTATGTACTAGTTTTGGGAATTCGATTTTAGACGGTATCGGCTCGGTGCGTTATAACATAAATTTACAAATCAAAACATAATTATTGAAAAAATTGAATAAAAAAAATAATTACGTATATTACAAAAGTCTTTAAAACAATTATATTATCCCAATAAGAATAGTGAAAATATGGGTGATATTTATGATCGGAAATCACTTATTACCTAGATTTTAGAGAGGTTATTTTATGAATATAGGTTAGAGTTTTATGATCATCGGAGTTAGTTTTTTATGATAAATTGTAGATACCGAAGAAAGTTAATGGAGAAATTATCACCACAAATTATCATCTTGATTGTTATTGAGCTGTTAACAACTGATAAAGGAAAGGGGAAGAGGGATTAGTGCTCAATCACAATATATAAACGGCATTGAAAGTAAATGACGAATTTGTGTTGACTACGTGTATATGTTTTAGCATTTGTATTATAAGCAATCATATATTATATTTTATTGTAAGGGCATAAATGAAATAAAATGATTAATTTTTTAAAATTTAAGCATTACTTTTCATATGGGTGTCTTAATCCATATGTAAAATTATCATTCTATCATTTTCTCATTTTTATTGTAAAAAATAGATAAATATTAAAATTATTAAACTTATAATATGCCCCTAGAAAAATATTAGTATTATAGTTATTACAAATATGAATATTTATATAAGTTATATACTTAAAGGGGAGGGATCAAATAAGAACTAGTTTATTTTGTGAGAATTCTAGGAACTAATCTCAACCACTAGTTCTCATGGTAAAATTATAATTAACAATAACATATTTAAAAAATTTATAAATAAAAAAATAACATAAAATTATAAAAACACAAAAATGTTCCCCAACTTTCCCTCTTTAAAAATATATAAAAAAATTTATAAAAAGAAAAAAAATTTTCGTTTTTTTAACAAAATTCGTTTTACACATGTGTAAATCCAGTATTACATATGTGTATAACTAGATTTACACATATGTAAACAACGGATGTACGATTTTTTTTAGAAAAGTATATCAATATGGTAGGCGTTGGAAAGATAAAAAAATACTGAATTTTATGGTGAATTTTTTTTTAAAAAATGATGTCGTGAAAAAAAGTTACGAACGTTTAAAAAAAGAGAAAATGACATGTGATTTGCATGTGATAAAAAATGAGTGGTTGAGATTGGTTCTAGAGTTCTCACAAAAAAAATGGTTCTTATTTGAACCCTCCCCTATACATAAATATTTAAATAAAATAACATACTTAATTATAATATTATTTAGTTATAAAAATATAATTAGTAAATATAAATTTAAATATAAATCTATAGTATCATAAATAAAATAAAACTTAATGAAGTGAATTGAATAATATCATATTATTAAATAATATATTAATAATGTTTATTTAATCAAATATCAAGTTTTTAAAATTTTAATCAAGTTTTATTAAATTTAAAGGATAAATTTACCATATTACCCCTAAAGTGTCTATAAAATTTTAATCAATCTCTATTATACCCCTCTTAAATGTGGTGCACTCATTTGTACATGTTGCTTTAAAAGTTGTATTTTTGGCAAAATTACATCTATATTCAAAGAGATGTATTATATAGTAGTATATATTTTAAAATAAATTACTATAAAAGAAAGATGGTGTGGTTTAAAAAATATAAAAAAACTTTAACATGTGAAATCCGTTTTGTGGCATGTTTAGATGTTCGGCTGGTAAATACTGTTTTTTGTTTTCATTATTTCCATGTTGTATCACTTTTGGTTTTTGTTGTTATTGTTTGACGCTCCCCCATAGGCAAATCTCATTTGTCTCTTAAATCCTAACGAGACACACTAATTGTGCAATTCTAAATTTCTATATCCTCTTTTGTTTACGACCATATTATAAAACGTTGATCTTTCTCTCCCCAATAATGACAAGGCCATTTGCTTCATCATTGTCGGTGGGTGTTAGAAAAGGGTGTTAAATTTCTATGTTGGGCGTGTGAGGTGCATGTAGAAGAATTTTTTGTAAAATAATATAAAAAACAAGAATTAACTGTATTACGTAAAGAAAGCATTACATCATGGTGTAGGATTACAACTTAATTGAACAAATAGGCAAGAACAAGATAAAGAAGGAGAAGAGTGGTTGATATTCACAAAATATCAAAACATTCATGGAATAAATTATGTTTGAGAGGATTGTATGTGAATTCTAGTGTTTTCCGGTTTGTCTTCAAATAATATAGTACATTAGTTTTGTAGCCAATTTTAAAAACAACACTGTCAAATCATTTAACTTCAATAAACGAAAAAACTAACTTGTAGGAAAGGACTTTAACGTTAAGTTAATTGCTTTAATGGTTGGTTTGAATTTGGTTTAAGCGATTTTCTAATTGGGTTGTTGTTACACATATCAAATGCCTAAAAGTGCTTTTAAGTACGCCAGTATAATTCAACCTCTAGGTTTGTTTTTGAACTTCTGATTCAGTATGAGTACTTCTGATTCAATCTTTTGGACTTCAAATAGCCTCTTGATTCACTTCTAATCCAACCTCTAAGTTTGTTTCTGAACTTCTAAACACAAGTGAAGTACAAACGCATCATCAAAGCATCACTTTGTGATTATCCTTCACGAGTCCATGACACACACACATGTGAGTTAGGGGTGTGAGGCACCCTAAGGGTCCCCACTTATTTCTTCTTGTAAGAAAACAACATCCTTATAAGTCTCCTATTTACATATTACTCCTGGATTCAACCCTACTCGTAAACGTGTACAAGTTTTCACCTTTTCCTTCCTAATATTCATAGTTCTGTAAATTATAAAACATAACTATAAGTATCGATATCTCATTTATGTTAATGTGTTATTCATGTTACTATGTTAATGTTGTTTTAGATATGATTTTTATTCGTTACAAAACCCGTAACCATTTTATAGTAGAACTTAAGCTCATCAATAACTATTATATTAATCTTTTACTGTAATTAATTGTATCCAAATTCACTAGATAGGCAAAAACTTGTTTTTCTTCAATTAAGTTTTATTGCAAATAGAAAAAAACTAGTACACTTAGCTAGTACACTTAGCTATCAGTTATTACAATTTAAAGTCATTTACTAAGTTTTATTGTATTTATTAAATTGTTGAATTATGATATTTATTGTTGAAATTAAATAAACAATGACTGATATGACAAAATTGATTTAGAAAATAAATATGAAATTATAAATATCTACGTTTATAGTCTATTAGCTAATTTTACTTCTTAAACTACAAATTTTAATCCAAAATTCGTATCAAAATGACTTCATATCAACTTTTTTTATATAATTTAATTCTATAGTACTGATAATTTCATGTTACATTAATGTTGTGTTAAAAATTACCCGGCCATTAAAACACCTCATAACATTTTGTATGAAATTTAAGTCGATTAAACGAAACTTTCCTTTTGAATTTACTAACACTTACTAAAGTTTATCAGCTATAAGACATCATTAGAAAATAAAAAATGTAATAAGTAATAAATATATTTGTTGTGATCAAATAAATGTTAAAAGTATAAGAACATATGTTATAATCTCATGAGAAAGTGAGCATGGTTGATGTGACAACCACTCACTAGCAGAACATCTCCCCTAGGTATGAGTAGGGCATAACCTTGAGGTGTGACCAGTCACAAGCATGGTCCTCTACAACCTACACATGGTCGGTTTTATAGAGTAAGTTGTGACGCAATGAGCTTGAGGCCCCTAAAAAATAAGGGCTCTCGTTTATAAAAATAAATATTATAGTGAGTTTTGGGATTATATAGCTCAATGGAACTTTGAAACGGAAATAACACTTGATAGTTGAATCCTAATGAAATTTTTAATGATTTAATAGGTTATTGAAGAAACACACTTACACAATTCCCAAAACAAACGACCATTCCTAAGTTTCTTTTTCTTTGATTGATTTGATCGACTTCGTCTAGCCCTTTTTTATTAAAATAAATCAACTATTAAGAACTTAAGTTGTTATACCAAATTTTCTTTCATTATTGTTATTGTTCAAAGAGATTTAATTAAATTGTTTTTGTTTAGATTACGATTTTCAAATGGTCTCATTTTTTAGTTGATTTTGACTCCGAAAAACGTTGAACCGGCTCTACACCTACAAACCATGAATACTCTCTCACCACCGCTTGTGTGGCTTTATTTTTTTTTTGTCACACTCATTACACTATAACACATAGTTATTGTTTGAAAAAATAAATTAATTTATTGATCATTATAGTTGCATATTTGTTCTTTGACACATCTACTCTAACTACTAAATAAAATCACTAAAACCATCTATTATACAACAAATAATGAAAAATATTTCTTATCATGTCATAATTTTTTTGTGTTCGTATGTGTATCAAAAAAAGAAAAGATTTTTATTGGTTCGCTTCATTGAATTATTTATACCAGGTTGCTTGGGTTCGTTGAAATATTTTAAGTTTTTTTTTACTATTGCTACCTATTGTTCAAGATTTATAAGATATTAATTCTCTAATAATATACCGATATGTTTAAAATATATACCACTTTTGTTTGTTAAATACTCGTAGGCTATAAGAAAAAACAAAGGTGATAAAATTATTATGATATTGAATAGTGTGTTAATGGGTTTAGGCTTTATTTGCCTCAAGCATTATACACATTACTTAAAACACCTTGTGCGCTTAAATATCAAAGTATATAATGTTAATCAAAAGTATAAAGTTAAAGTTGGAAGTGTGAGCTTTGATACATTATTTGTGGGCCAAGTTTGCATACTGCCATGTGACATCCAGCTGATTAAAAACAAATATTGTATGTATGTATGTAAGACAAACATTTGGGTGTCAACATAATATTAAGGTTTATTTGATCAAAGTTATTAACAATATTTGTTAACATTGATACGCCTTACACAAATATTAGTTATACAAAAAAAAACTAACCCCATGTCTAATAAAATTAGGGATAAGATGGTTGAGTGAAGACACTTGATTGTTGAGAGTATAAGATGGTCTAGTGAGGGATTTTCGGGTGCTAGTTCCTAAATGCAAAGACATGTTTATAAGTTTACTAGGTTAGAGCTCATATATTATATGAGTGGAATAAATAAAATATATTAAAATTATTAATTTTATGAATATTATATTTTCTAGATATTATTATTCATTTATGAAATAAAATATAATGAATATTTAAAAGTTATAACACATAATGAATTAAAAATTATTACTTTATATTTAATATGTATTAATAAATTATTAAAATAACTACATCTATATTTTAGATGTTTAATAGTTTAGTTTAATTATTTACAATAAATATCATTTAATATGAGAGAGACAAGAAACACAAATATAAATATATTTGTTTTAACATATTTTAGTTAAAAAGAAAAGTCAAATTAATTGTTTTTATAATTTTTGTATTTATTATGAGAGAGAGACGAGAAAATATTTTTTTGATATGCTAAAATGATGACACGTGTCATTTGATATGTTATAATGATGACATGTGTTTTAGAAAAAACTGTTTTTATTATAAGTTATAGATTATAAATATGTTTATAAGTTTATTTAGATTCGAAGATGTGTAATACGCCTTGGTAGTTCACACATAAACTATTCAAATTTATAATTATTTTTCTATTTTAAATTTAATTTTCTAAAAAAATAATAAAATATTACGATTTAAAAAGTTTTAGTTTTATTAGATATTTAATAAAAAAGTATAATGATGTTTGCATCATATAAATAATGTAAATAAAAAATATATATGTGGGGGGTGTTATCAAAGATTCAAATGAATATTCGAACTTCATAGGTGGTATCTACTTTTTTTGGACCAAACTCTACTGGATGAGAAGATTCAATAAAAAAGTTGAAATCATATATAGGTTAAAACAATATAATTGTTAAAAACTGATACAGTGATTTTCATAGTTAATATGAAAGTTAACTATGATCAGACGAAATAGAAAATGCTAAGTTTGTACTTTTAATAAATTTCATTTACATCCAATTCCATTGTTTCTAATTACAAATAACTTTAATATATTCACAATCATTTAGAATTATAATATTAGGAAAAAAATAACTTTTAGTCTGAATATAATAATAACTAGATTAATGTTTCGAATTGATTATGACGATATATTTAAACTTATAATAAACTACAAACTAATATGTTTAAACTTGTAATCAATTTTGCCCATGAAAAGACACCTCTCATAATACAAAGATACGCAAAACGTATTATGATTATGTGTCCAACTTATGCGTATAATTTTATAAATATTTAAGTAATTAAAACAACACAATAATCGAACCCCTAAAACTTATACGTGCCCACGTCACATCTAGAATTCTTGTCATGTGTTATAATTTTGAATCTCTCAAGAATGGGGCCCTGAAAATACTAATTAACTTTCTTCCACACATTATTGAAATTTGTTTTATTAACAAAAAAACATATGTGTATATTTAAGGGTCAATCATATTTAATAATAATCATTATTCAATCATTTTCTAAAAGACTCATGTGTCACCCAATCATTTTTCTCAATCAATTTTGAAACGAAGTAAATTAGGTGGATTTTGAATTATTTAATGACCCTAAAATGATTTTCACTATCTTCCCACACATACAAAATTTTAATATTCGTACACTCTTTGTTGACGGAAACAATAGTACATATTGTGTGATTAAGTAATAGTCTTTACCAAAAGTTAAATTTAGAACACAAAAGAAATAGCTCTTAAATTACTGTGTTATAAAAATTTTGAGCAAAATGTTAAAATATTTCGAAATTCAAACGATTTTAATTAGTGTTATGTAACTAATTCAATGATCTAGGGGACATATATTTCTTTTAGTTACTATATAAAGTATCATGTACCAATCACAAATTCATATCCCACTTGTTGATATATTAAGATTTTAAAAAGGTTCGTAGTTTATATGACATGAGTGTATATGGATACAATGAGTTTAAGTTATATATGTGACATTTCGTACTAATGAATTAATGTGTTAGCTTTAACGCGACTGGAGCTATACGTGCCACAATCACCGCCACCAAGCACTCGACATCAGTGGTGGGGGAGGATGGGGGTGGTACGACAGTGGAAACAGAGAGGGTGACAATGGGAGATTGTAGTGGTAGGCTGATAGCGGTGGTGGGGTGGCACGTGACGAAGCTAGATGGTAAAAATAACATCAACTACAGAGGTAGATAAAAAGCGAGCTGCGAAAGATGAGATGGTGGTAGATGCCACAATGGTGTGTGCTCAAAGATGTTAATTCCTTTGGTTGAATTACTTTCACAAGTAGGAAGAGTCTCATTGAATTGATTACATTTCCGGTTTATAAATTAACCAAACATGTTAGAATTGGAATTCATATTTCAATTTTAAAAAGTTATACGAAACAAACAAATTGAGAATCGAATTCAGATTCCCATTTCATCAAACTTTCATCGAATTAAATGAACCATAATCACTCGTAGTTTGTGTGGTGGAGATTACCACAACAATGATAGAATGTTAACCTTACGATTATCGACCCAAGTTTTAGCAGAAAATTAAAAGTTGGCGTATAAAACTATAATTATTAGAGACATAAAGTTTAGTGTCAAATATGTATGTGTAAAAGAATCAAAGGTCAAGTTTGTATCATTTGAAAGCATATAGAAACTGATTTGTAGAGGTGTCGCTTTTCAAGCATCGTGTCGGTCACTGAAACTCAATAATATAACCGATCTGAGTGATTATATACGAACAAGTTCAAGAACCCTAATGAAGAATTCAAAAGTTTTAATTTGATTATTAAGTTCCTCAATCTTTGAAATTAAGATCATGTAATAAAAATATGTTTAAATTTAATAACATAACTTGCATACCAAGTTTTATTGTTGTGAAAGTAGAAATTTCAGATAAGTTTCTTTACGTATGAATTGAATACGTGTGGATCGTGGCTTAATTTCATGATACGTAACAAAGGTGAGACTGAAGTTTCATGTAACGTGACATTTGACTAATTACAAGTCAACGCTATACCATAAAGCAAGGTCAACGCATTGCTACTTTTTCCTGTTTAAGAAATTGACCATCCAATTTATAGCCGAACAAACGTGGTTTCGTGGGTTTGTTTGATAACATGTATGAAAAATAATTATTATTCTATAAGGGGTTTTTAGATTCGTATAATTTGGGCTTATAAGATGTATACAATAATCACACAATTTATATTTATAATTACACACATATAATCACGCATATTAATTATACATATTATACGTGAGGTACCCGGTACATTTAATATGAAAAGTTTTTGAATTCAAGTCTTACTTTGAGCAAATATATTTAAAATTGAGTCAGTGGGTTTTTCTAGTTGTGTTTTCCCCCTGATGGAATTAGAGGTACGGTCTCTGCTAGAAAACAGATAGTTGGATCTGATTCAGATAACGCTTATGTTCCTCAGAAACAAAGTCGTACATTTGTCGTTCAAAAAAATATGAGAAAGCAAAACTGAAATTAAAAAAATATTCTATTTTATGGTGTGGTTTTTAAGAAAATAACGTCCTATAAAAAATTATATTTAATATAAAGGGGTTTAAGGAATTTGAAATAGTCAACAATGATATAGTGTTCTAATTTTACTGATCTAGACCGTTTTTATGCGTAAAAATTAATATTTATTTTCATGCATGATAATTTCTCTTATGCTCTCAACTATCGATTCCTTAGATCAAAGTTCCTATTCTTTTGTATCTTTTTTTGTATGATATAACTACTTTTAAATATTTTAAAACAAGTAACGTTATGAATAGTGTTGAAATCGATATTTTATTTATCAAACACTCTATATAGCTTTTTTCATAAAAAAACATAATAAGCTATAAATCTGTTCTAATAGCATAATGCAAAATGTCATATATATAGTTAGGAAAATATTTTTTAACTTGAGATAAAATAAAAATAAAAATATCACTGCCCATGCAGGACTTGCATCTACAAAATTTTTGTTGTAAAATACACCATTTACTATCATAATATCTAGACATTTGATTAAAATATATGACTATACAACGACCAGAGCTGATACTAAGAGTAACATCGTAAAGCTTCGTCTTTCATACGTAACCATAAGTATTTTCAAGCCCAAGCATGAGGTAGCACAAAAGACTATATACCATCACACCTAGAAAAATATACTATATGCACTCGGTACTCAGTCTTACAATATTAGGGTCTCAACTTATGAGCAAGAGAATAATTACGGATGATGATATGTATATTAAATAAGTCACAAGGATATTACGCCAACTAATGAGACATTATGATGATAAAGTAATATACACTTCAACCAAATATTTGTAGTAAAAATCATTTAGAGTATTGTTTTAATTATTTTAGAAACAGAATATATTAGAAGATAAGAGGACAAATCATATGTAAAAGAATGAGAGATTAACACAAAAACATGATTTTAGTTACACTTGTTCTTCATACACATGTTTTTATATCCTATGAATCATCATCTTCAAACAACGTAACATTTCGCTAAAACACCCATACATCCTAAACAGCAAAGACCCAACTACAACTTTGACCCTTAAACATTATTATAACAATGAAAGTTACACTCTTATACTTAATATTACAATATTTCAATAGTATTAGTCTAGTTTCCAATAGAATAGATATAAAATATAATGTGTATTCATCAGTAAAAAGAACGCCAAGGCCATCGAATTAAAACGACTGTTAAAAAGTTTTAATCGCATGCATTGTATGAATCTATGTACAATAGAAACTTCATTAGTCGATTCTTGATAATAGCTGTCATTTGTGATCATTAGCAGCAAATAGTACAATTTAAACCTTAAGTTTTCATACATAATTGCCAGAAAAATAAAAAGAAAAATCAAAAGAATGAAAAATTGGAGGTGCGGGGAATCGAACCCCGTGCCTCTCGCATGCGAAGCGAGCGCTCTACCATATGAGCTACACCCCCATATTGATGTTTTTGATCTATAATGCTCTTTATGTATGTATAAAGGAGACCATCACTTTGAGTTTTAAATTAATGTTTTAATAGTTTACCGTAGGATATTTGATTTTAATAATACAAACTATAACTTATAAGCCGATAATAATCGATACTAAAAGATTGACCGATAATAATCACAACTTTCATTTATGTTGTTAAGAGCAATCCTAATAGCATTATTATTTATTTGTTTACACTTGATTTTGCTCATGATGATGTAAATCAATAAAAATAATACTACTAGGACCGTCATTGGTAAGAAAACTGAAAGTTTGGTTTATAATCCGTCAATTTAATAGTATGGATTATCATCGGTCAAGAGTCATAATTTGAATTATTAAAATCTAATTTGTCTTTACTATATGAGAATCAATGAGCCTTAGATAATTGATTTGCAGTAAACAACTCATGAATTTTCAAAGTGGATGTCATAGGTTCAAGTATCACTTGATAAATATGCTTCAAGTGGGCTGGGGGTTTTCTCCAGTAGACTTTTGGGCGGTGGTTTTCTTTAAATGGTTGGCAGGCTGGGTCACTAGTATTGTCTGTATTCGTGGGCGTGGGTGGCTTTCGTCATTGGGTTTACCCTATAGTATTTGTTAACCGTTAAAGAAATGATTTATTTATGTACATATTGAATTTTATGAATATGATTATGTAATTAAAATACTCATATAACATATAAACAATGCTTAGTGTATTGTAACCTTTCGAAAATTCTGCACACATCTTTAGTTGTTTACGTTAGAATTCATGTGTTTTAACTCATTATCTGGGAACGGTATCTTTACCTCATAAGTTAGAAGTAAAGTTCGTCATTATCTCACCCACCCTCTAAAAACACTATTGTCAAGTGGATTCTAGATTTGTTTGTTTGTTTAACTCATTAGATATCGGATCAGGAAAGAGCCAACACAATTGGTTTGAGAGTTTAAGACTCCTTATGTCTCTTTCAACCTATCTGTTAACATATTAATTAAACTTAATATATATTAGAAAACCATATTTTTGAAATGATAACCTTCATAAACAACATGTTTAACATTTATACAAATCGAAGGCGAGTTTAACTAATTTCAGTCCAAACAAAAGGATTGATTGTATCAAATTGTATTGTACTTGACACCACTATACTAATATCCTTTTATATTAATACATTAAACTCTCAGAATTTATCATATGAAGTAATTATGACTTGTTACCTGAATAAAAGGCTCAAGGAAGATGATGACATCTTGCGACGGTGAGACATTAGTGTTTCAGTGATGGCGTGTGCCCATGCTCCATGTTGACGACGACACAGCTGTAGCTAAAAAGGCCAATAGTCTCGGCGAGTGTGGGCAAGGAGAGTTGAAAGGCATCTTCTGGTTTCTTCACAGCTCGGTTTAAAAACATAAAACCTCTCATTGTCTGGTTCTTTGGTCGGTTTTTCTTCTCCCTTTTTTGTTTGCAAGTCTTCAAAATTTTCAAACCCTACTAAACTGTGTGGTTTGAAACTTATACTAGAAGATAAGAGTATACTCTTTATACCAGGCTACATGTCATTTAACTATTCCCTTCAACAGTTTGGTGATGCATTTGACAAACTGAACCATATAGTTATTCGTCATGATCAAACATCAGTCTTTCTAGTTGATGACGAAACTAGAAAGACAAATTTAAGGATGACCATAGAATTCCTTCTTTGACAATTGCACAATGCTCAAAGTAGAACATATATCAAGCTGTGGGTGAATCGATGAGAACACATTCATTCATAGCATGATCTGATGAAGTTGGCAGGTTTGAACAAAATTTAACAATAACAAAGCTTGCATAAGCACAATCAAATGATTGATTACCATCTCAAATCAATAGAAACCTACGGAAACTTAACTATAGAACGCCACCATTCAATTACAGGAAGTAAGAACATGAATAAAGATGGAAACACAATCGAAAACAAGATGAATCAAGATCCAGAACACTTATTTTTGCACAGATATATGAAAACATTACTCCATTAGCAAAGTTGAAAGAGTCAGATCATCAGTTGTTGTATCTGGTCCATGGGGGTCGGGGCCTTTGCTGCCCTGCTCCATTTCTTCTTCCACTGATGTTTTTCTGCTGCTGTTGCTGCTGAGATAAAACCTTCATCCTTTGCTCCTTCATGTTTGCAAATAACGAATCCAGTGTCTGAGGCTTCTGCTGTGACACCACTTTCACTTGTTTCTGCATGAATTACAAAGCATTCATCACTATAACGGACACACAAATTGCCTTTTTTTATATTTTGACCATATTGATAAAAAGATAGTACCTTGACAGCAAACCCTCCGTTGTTTTGAACGGGTCGAGCCGCACCCCTGCAAAACAAAATAACAATCATGGGAAAAGAGAAACAGAGAATACCTCACCAAAGAAACTTGCAGCTAGCATCAATCAAAATCACCAACTATTGGGTCCCGTAGACCGTGAAAAGAGCCATCATGGCACTTACCATTGATCAATTTAATGAAATTGTTAATTGAACAAACCAATAACGGAGGAAGTTGCCAATTGGAGTACGTATTAAAAGCATCTTTGTAAATGAACACTCAAACAGCAGCCACAGAGCAGATAACAGGTCCCCAATATACTAAAACCAAGTTGCAGTCAAGAAGCCCGAGAATTTTGTGATCTCCAGATTGGCCCTGACTTGTGTTCAAATGAATGATCTCCTAAACAACTTCTAAGACTTTGTTTATACGCATATAACACTAGCACCAGATTATGATTTCCCCAAAAGATGATTTGCACAAGACACATTAATACACCTATAAAGCTCTGCCTCAAACCTTCACAAGATCAAATGTAACCCAAGTGTGGTCCTTTAGAAGAGTGCACATGCTTAATGACAGCCATGGATGAGTTCATTCTAGAAACCATATCAAAGTTTTCTTAAGATGCTTTTTTTACTGTCAACAGTGACAATAATTGAGGTCTCCTAAGAGGAAGTCTGGATTACATACTGCAGTGTTTTATTTAGCACGAACTCTACAAAACACGATGTCATATTGTCATACCAGACGCCTGCATGATACGTGTATGTATACTACACTTCTACAAGCATGTGGCAAAGAAAATGCTTCAAAAGAAATTCTCCAAAGATATGTAAAACTACTAGGCTAGTAAACTTCATGATGATAGCTCTGAAATAGCCAACAATCATACAGAAAATTTAAAGATCTTGGGAGCCACTCATCATAGATATGCTGCTGATTTCCCCAAAAACAGTGTGTTTTCAGTATGTGATGTTTTAACTCCACCCAATCCAGAAAAGAGACCACATGATGCAAGTAAACCAAATGAAAACAAAGGGCCTTGTGCAAATTAACTCCCCAAAGGCCAACCGCGAATTAAATTATTCAAACTTAACATGTAACTATGTAGAGTTCTTTCCAAGTGCCCAGACTTAATGGTTTTAATCAATCAGAACTTCCTTTAAGCCCAAATCGAAAAAGACACAAGTTTTTTCACATATGATGGTTTCATGCATATAACTGATAAGCACATGGGTAAGTCATTGATTAGGTATATAGCCACCAATTTACCTGCATTAATCCACATACACAAGGTATCTCTTATCAGATGAATTTAGTGAAGGACAACTTGTACTAACTTACATTAATAAAAACACACTAACGAACACAACAAACTTACCTTGATCTATATGAAGCAGCTGCCTGATTCCGATTGAAGTTCCTATTACGAATAGGAGCAACTGCAGCCTTTCTAGCAACCTCGGCTGCCAAGGGAAGTGGTTATTCTGGAAGTTGGATCTCCTTTGAGCAAGAACACCCTGATACCACAAAGACTAGTGTCAAAACTCAATATATTATATTAAAAGAAAGTGTATGAGTATACCACTGCTATTTTATGTTAAAAAATAGCCCATAGTTATGATATGTACCAGACCTGTCTAAGGGAGGATCTAGAGTCCATAAAGCGACGCAACCTCATAGATTTGTCTTGAACAACATTGTTTGAAAATTTCTGATTCTTGTTCTGCATAAAATCAAACAGCAATTGAATTAAGATCATCAAACAACAAATACAGAACAAACCTAAGCACATCAAAGAGGGTCACTTACAGGAATTCTTTGCTGCTTGCTTTTGTTAGCACCAGTTCCATTCTTGGACATTTTGATAATATCATCTAACAAAACAGATTACCAGTTTTAGGTGAAACATATATAAATAACCTAAAAACCAACCGAAACAAAACTTGATACTGATTGTACCTAATGACATGTCCATTTTCTTCTCTGTCATTGCAATTGCAGCAGTTGTAAGTGGTTTTGCTGCCATCTGTAGACGTTTCACACACATGTAAGCTTAATAAACAAAGACTCACACATTATACGCATACATGTATTCTAAAATTTCCATAATGTAATAATCAATTAAAGATTCGATTAAAGATTTGTAATATCTCCCCAACCAAATACTAACAACCACAAGATTAACCTTCAATTCCTCAAATTCACGAAGACAACGTACAACAAGAAACTCAATCAAGCAAAAACAAATTAGAAACCCTAATTCATCAACCAAATCATCTAAGTTCAATCAAAGAAACGTACATGAAGAAATACAATCAAGCCAAAACAAATTAAAAACCCTAATTCATCAACCAAAACACCCAAGTTCAATCAATAACGCCATAAAACAAACTCTTCCTTCATAAACTCACCCTCAACTCGTTAAAACCATTAACCACACAACGTATATCCATCCTAAGCGCATACGATCGACACAAAGTTACGAACACATCACAAACGGATTCATATCACAAACACAAACGATAAAACCACTGATTACCTGATTCGATTGATGAACTTAACAAAGCCACGTGTGATTGAAGATTAGGGTTCCGATTTCCGACGAGTTGTGAGCGGTGAGACGATGGAGAAGATATTTCTAGGGTTTTTTATGAGCGATTTATCGTATGATGAAAGAGAACCGCGTGAATTTATTTGTAAGACGATTGCGGACGTGAAATTTGATAAAATCGCTGCATTGGATTCGGGATTTTTAACTTTCAAGTCCGGGAGATGATAAGTTTGGATACGGTGTTAACGTTGTATACTACTAGAAGTGTGCCCGCGCAATGCGGCGGGTGATATTTTACATCCGCAACGTGTTTCTAATATTTTGTTATTGTTACAGTATTTTTATAAAAATCTATTATGTTTTTTTCTAAACTAAAAATTTAAATACCAAATAAATGAGTTATGTATGACTACTTGTATATTTACACATTTAACTTATTGTACCTCACAAAATACAGATCGGCTAAAAAATTTTACATCAAAACGTTTAAAAAAGCACAGGTTACAATTCTAGTCTCAAAAAGGTTTTAAATGTGATAGATTAAAAGATATAGCTGAATGTTAAACAAGTTAAGTTTTTTATTTGTGTATAGGTAAATAATGAAATTATTTATGTAAATGTTAGTAAGTGTAAGGTTATTATGTAACTAATTGTAAGGGGTAATATGTAAATAATGTTATAAATACTATTTTACCCTCAAAATTAATTGTATCTTATGCATTGAATTAAGTACTTGTTCTTATTTTAATGGTATATTAAAATACCCCTCTCATATGCTTTATATATAGTATAGATTCTTAGGTGCTGTTTGTTTCTGAAGAGGTAAAACGTCTGCAGTCTGCAGACCACATCTGCAGATATCTGTAGGAGAAGAGGTGGACCAAACCTCTGCAGCCTGTATTAAAAAGACTGTTTGTTTTGTAACGTCTGCAGACTGCTGAAATAAACTAAAATTAATAAAAAGTTAAAATAAACAGAAATTTAAATAAACTGTCACAATAAACTGAAATTAAAATAAATTGTTAAAAGAGTCATACAATGTTGAATTAATATAAATTAAACCACAACATTTTTAGATCATTCATTCCATATTATTTCCGAATGACACATTCATTAACTGCTCAGCAATTTCATCTCGTAACTGAGTCATGTATTCCCGATCTGATGCAGTACCAAGTCCTTCAACCTCATCTTCATCAGCATCAACGTTCGCATGTCTATTTCCTAGCGACATATCGGGTTGATCATATTGTGTAAAGAAATCATCGCCCAAACCCTCTTTCCTTATAAAGTTATGTAGCGCAAAACATGCAATGGTTATATTCCTTTGTGTAACCAACGGAAATGGCGCCATCCTTTTCAATATTGGG
Source organism: Flaveria trinervia (assembly GCA_025506515.1). NCBI lineage: Eukaryota > Viridiplantae > Streptophyta > Magnoliopsida > Asterales > Asteraceae > Flaveria > Flaveria trinervia. Next base: position 5,076,150 of record CM046454.1, on the reverse strand, counting down.
AATCGTGCTTTCAACACACCATAAGCGCGCTCAATAACGTTCCGAAGTTTTGCAAGTGCATGGTTAAATTTTTCTTTATTTGTTAATGCTCTTCTTCGACGAAAATCTCCAAGCCAATACCTCGCATTACGATATGGAGCCATAAACCCTCGTATGTTCGCGTATGCGGCATCACAAATATAATACTTATCTGTATAAATATAACTAATTAGAATATTAAACTAAAATGAAAGTATTTAATAAATCATAAACAAACCTGGTGGTGGAAACGGAAATGGTGCATCTGGATCCGATAATGCCTCTGATAAAATTTTGGAATCATGTGCTACTCCTTCCCAGCCGGCAACGATAAACGTAAAAATCATGTTAAAGTCACAAATTGCTAGTACGTTTTGATAGCAATCTCTTTTTCCCCTACCTCTATATAAAGCTTGTTTTCCAGTAGGGACAATAGCATGTACCAAAATCTTCCCATTCCTCGTTCGTTAAGGTAAACGTATTTGTTTGAGCATTGTATATGTTGCCAGTTTTATTTTCCAAATACACCCATCCTTGGTATTTGGCTTTAAGATTGTCATATGCGTTTTTCAATTGTTTTTGAGTCATATCTATGCCGAACTTTTCCTTAAGAGCTTTTGCTACCTTACTCCATGAGTCTTTATACAAGCTTAAACCTCTTTTACCCACACTATTTACCTCATCAATGCTAACCTCTAATAAGCATTTTAATTGTTCAGTTGTCCATTGATGTTTATCTCCCATGTCTATTAACCAACGAACAAGCAAGCAACAAATCATCAACATCATCAACAGATTCAAGCAACAAACATCAATAGAAATCAACAACATCATCGACATCAAGATTCAAGCAGAAATCAGCAACATCATCAACATTATCAACAGATTCAAGCAACAAATCATCAACATCATCAACAGATTCAAGCAACAAATCATCAACAGAAATCAGCAACATCATCGATCAGCGGAAACAAGATTCAATCAGCAACAAATCATCAACAGACATCAACAGAAAACAGAAATAAGAAACAAATCAAGCAACAGCTTCAATCAGCAGAAACAAATCAACAACAAGAAATCAGCAAAAATCAAACAGCTTCAATAAGAAACAAATCAAGCAAAAATCAGCAGAAACATCAAGATTCCAACAACAAATCAACAACAAGATCAACAACATCATCAACAACAGCTCCAATCAGCAGAAATCAGGAACAAATCAACAACAAATCAACAATTTACCTTTAATCGAGCAGAAGGGCAAGTCCGACGGGGGGAGTGGCGACGGTGGGAGCCGCGACGGTGGGAGCCGCGAAGGGGGGAGCCGCGAAGGGGGGAGCCGCGAAGGGGGGAGTCGCGAAGGGGGGAAGTGGCGACGGTGGAGTGGCGACGGTGGAGTGGCGACGGTGGAGTGGCGACGGTGGGAGCCGCGAAGGGGGGAGCCGCGAAGGGGGGGTCGCGAAGGGGGGAAGTGGACCTGAATGGGTGGGTGTTTTGGGGGTTTAGCTTGAAATGTGAAAAAGATGTGAGAAGATGTGTGAAGACTTTAGTCCACCTCTTTTCCAAGAAGAGGTCACGCAGACGTTTTTTAATGAAACGTCTGCAAAAAAACAAACACTCTGCAGACGAGAAACATCTGCCCGCCTCTTTTTGGCGCAGACAAAAGAGCTTTAGAAGCTTTTTTTCAAAAAAAACAAACACCACCTTAATATTCTTTGGTTTTATCTCTTGATAAAACCAATTACGTCTTTCGTGACTTTCGTGTTGTGGTGAGGGCGTTAGGGCGTAAAATCATGTTAAGTAACAAAAATGTTATATTATCGTTAGCAATCATCAACATCCAAAAAATTCGTATTAAAAAAGAAATAAAAACGAAAAATACAAAACCGAACGAAAAAGTAGACGTAAAAACGTCAAATCACACACATGAAACGTAAAACATTAAAAAGAATAACTATGTTGATCTAATACTCGCGCGTTGTGACATGCCGTTAAAAGAGAAAAATAAGTGTAAACCTAAAATCATGTGTGCACGTTGCAGTGTATTAATTCTAAAAATTTAGGCCGAAACTTAATACGAAAAACTTGTAAAATATGAAAAGTATAAAAGTAAAGTGGAAAGTAAAAATTCATAAGAGTTAAATCGTAAAATATATAAAAGTATTGGAGTTAAAACTAAAAAAAATAAAAATTAAAAAACCCAAAAGTGGGTACAACTCACTCAACTTAAAATACAAACTTTAGTACACTATAAATTTGGTAATTGGTATATTATAAATTGGTTGATTGAACCAAATAACTAATAAGCAAGTTTTGTGAAAAATCAAATACATATTTCGGGTACGGTTAGGAACCAAACCGAGAACTGAAATCGTGATCCGATTATGGTTTTTTGTTATGGAAACATTGTGATTTTGCTCCAAACACCTTTGTGTTGGCTCTTATTTAGATAATAGTGCGTGAGACTCGCCCCGTGCAACGGGGGTTTAAATATTTTTAAAACTTTGTATTCAACTAACTTTCTTTTATTGTGCTAACTCTCATTTTGTTTTTTATTTGATTAATATAAGATATCAAACATATCTATATTACTACGGATGATCAAATTTGTAAACAACAAGATGTTTATGTATAATCATTTGTACCAAATGTAACAAAAGCATTCTTAAATGTCTTAAAAATAAATTAAAATTACAATGTTGTCCAAATTTTCGTATTAGATGGTAGTATAGATATAGATAAATTAAAATAACTTTAAATATAATAATCATATTCTAAAGTAATTAGGAAATGGTGGAGTATAAGTATTTAAAGTTTGAGAGATGTATAATAAGAATAAATCTTATGACATTACAAATTAAAGTTTGAAACTTTTCATATGTCATCTTAAAATTAATGTAAGATTACAAATCTAATTATGATTTCTCTATTATATAGTAGTATAGATATAGATATAGATAAAGAATTTAACCATCTTCAAGTCATTACTCTTTATGTTTTGTTATACTCTATAGATAATTTGAAATTTTAGACACTAATATTTACAAATTAAGTGAAATTAAGTATTAAACTTTTTAACCATTGGTAGATACCAAAAGGTAAAAGTCATGTGATACGCAACCCACGTTCACATATTAAATTTATCATCCGGGCTTCATTCATGAGTTGGTTCAACGGATAAACGAACACAAGTTGCGCAGTACGCGTTGGCTTTGTGTATTGTATACATAAATGGCATTGTAATAATGAGTTTGTTATTTAGACGTGTACTTTTTCTAATGAGTACTAAAGTTACTTATTTAAGCAAACATACTCGTCTAAAACACCTATGAATTATGTAAGGTATGCATGTTTGTTAGTTAGAATGACAATTCAAACATAGAAGCCAATGAATTAAACTTTTAGATCATAAGATCGATAGTTGCTCGTGGATGGTTGGTAACGTCTATAGTAACGTCCATGATGTTTGTTGATGAAAATGACAATTCAACATGGAGACTAGTAATTTAATATCGAATGTCCTTTGAAACGTGGGATCAAACATTAACTATGGTTGGTCCGTAATGCCTTGGTAATTAATGTTTTGGGATGCTTGTTAGTGAGACTGATAACCTCTTAAACAACATCAAATGACTTTTCAGGTCACAATATCGATCACTACTCATGATTGGTTAATAATGCATAGATAACTACTTATGTGAGTGAGGGTTGGTATGACTAAGGGAAAAAATAACTGAGAGAAACATTGCACTTGTTAATGGTTTGTGATTAGTTTCTATTGTCATGGAATCAGTAGAACATCAATCCACATGACATAAAGGGCGGAACCAGACATACTCCAATGGGTCAGGTGACTACAATCAAAATTTGTATTTATATAAGTTGTATGTATTGTAATTTTAAACGGCCCTAATAGATGTTAATAATTGACTGACCCAGTAAGTATTTCAGCTAATAATGTGTCTCGTTAGTAAATAGAAAATATTTAAAACCTAGTTTTCTTACAGAACCAAAATCAATTCCCTTTTGTGATTTTTTCCATGATTCCTTTCTTCCTTGAATCATACGGCTTATTTTTTTCCTCCTGTACGCCATAAGTTATTTGTTTTATTATATTTTTTAAACTATTATTTGTTCATTCATCTATCTAATTTTGTTTATTTCAATTGATTCTACTCTAAGTCAGAATTTAAAAAATATATTTTATTTGTATCAACTCCATAGTCAAATAGATATGCACCACCGATATGTATTTATCAAGTTGGTTCACTAGTTTTGTTCACTTATTTTTATTAACAGATGATTCAATTCGTTAAGTGATTTTTGATCTTAGGGTTGAATTCAACATAATTGAACTTTTATAAATTGTATTGAAATTGTGCATGGCACAAACTAAAGAATTTTTTTTGTAATCTCCTGTACACAATAATGTGAGAAAAAAAGTAATATAATGTAGGTTTATAAGATTATCTAGTTGAATTAAAATCCCAAAAAATCGGTGAAGTCACCTCTAAAATAATCCAAACATAACTAAAAACAATTTCATACGACATATGATCATACATGCTACGGAGCCACAATTCAATAGTCAAGTTTTACATTCGAGTACCAAATATTAGTGATCTCATTAAAATATTTTTTTGATTCTGTCACTACATGCCACACTCTAGTTTTGAGGGATATTTTCTTCCATTTGTCTCCGGTGTTGATAACATGTTTTAGTAAGTCGGTTGAAGATGGATAAGTCGTCCATTCTTTCACATATTCATTATTATGAGCGACTAAAGAAATGCCCTAGTTTAGTGTTAATGGAATTTTATTAAAATGGGTGTATAATTGTGGGAATGTGTTGTTGATGTTGTTATTGTCATGTCATGTGTACTAATCACACGTTGACCGAAAAAAATAGAAATACTTAAATATATTGATATCTAATCTCCTGACTCCCCCCTATAACTCTACCTTTACGGTATGAGTTGATTTCATAGGCCCGTTTCCCTTGGTTGCTAGTGCAACTAATCATGTCTTGCGACTTGAATCATAAGTTCTCTCATCCTTGGTGGGCTTTATTCTATCACTTCCACAAACGATGTTCCTACAAGCCACAAAAGAGCCTAAGGTTTGCATTTGTGTTTCAGTCATATCTATCTATTCTTAAATTAGTAAAAGTTACAATGTGGTGACATCATTCAAGACCTGACCAAACTATCAAATAGGTAATTATGATGTAAGGAGTGAAATTCCTTTAAACCCAAACTATCTGAGATCAAAGCCAATAAAAATACGTGAGATCCTTTCACTTAAAAACATTCTAAAACAACCTAAAAACATGAGCACCATCATACCTAAAACTACTCTAAAATAGCCAAGGGCTGCAACTAGAACACCGTAAATCATTGGGTTCATGAACCCGATCACCATACCTTTTGTCCAGGGGCGGAACCACAACTACAGGTACAGGGTCAAGTGACCCCATTTTTGAGTGGGCAGTGCATCATATAATATTGAAAAATTGTGTTAACCCATAGTTTTTCGAAAGGTAAACCTTAATGATATTAAGTACAAAATATAACTAATATTTCATCTTGCGAGGCTGCAATTTTGACTTTATTCTTTTAAGGTTAGCTTTTAGCTTTTTGTAGTGGATGTTGTATGATAGTTGGGATTTTGTAAGTTTATATGTGAAAAAGTGATACACCTATACGTGTAATGGTTTCCTTTTAAGATATATATAAGTTGTGATGTTGAAGATGTGCCACCTAGTGCAAATAATCCATCTTTATATGAAAATAGACAATTTTCAATCTAACATAAATCATTAAAGGAAAACAACATGCTAAATCTTCATACCAGACACATGACATTAGTTGGTGAGATTGAAAGGATTGGTTAAGAATTAAATGTGTAAATGAATCAAACGTTTAATGAAATATTTGTGAATGATTTGACAGAAAATTTATTTATGTAAACTTTACGGGATAATATAGTGGTATGGATTTGAACCCTGATAGATGTCTCATATTTGAATCATACTTCACCGGTTTTTGTTCGATCATCTTAAAGTCCGTTATGACAAGCTAAATTTTACTAGTTTAGTAGGGTATTGATTATTCAGAGATTTTTCAGATAACGGTTTTCATTTGTTAAAAGAAAACCCTTGTTTATAACAATTTTTTTAGTTCGTTTAATCAAATATACAAACACGAATGTTCGATAAACTATTGTTCTGTAGTATATAACAATTTTTTGGAATTTTATTTATGTTAAAATTTTCAATGCAATTTAACTATATTCCGATCCGACCCCACAACCCGAAAAACCATATTGTTTCGTTACCAATCAAATAATCGAAAAAATAATGACCCTCTAGGAAAAAGGTTATGGTTTCGTAAAAACCCCAACCACTAGCCCACTACCAGTTCCCCGTCCCGTCCACTCTTACGCTATGTTCCCGAGTTTACTTAACGAGTGAAAAGAAACAAAACATTTTATTTTTCTTTCTTTTCTTTTCTATTCTCTTAATTTTCTTCTCTTTCATTTTATTTTTTCTCCTTATTTTCTTCCGATTTGAAAAGATTGTTTTTAACTTTTATTTTTTCCTTCAAACTTTTTTTTTTATAAGTAAACTTAAAAACATAAATTTTTTGTTTTTCTTCCGTTAAAAAAACCTTTGAAACACGAACTTCTTATTTATTTTATTAAACATAACTTTAAACTCCGTTTGATATTCACGAGAATTGAAATCGAAACTATTATTTTACAAATAATTTATGTTCACATAATTAGGGTTTATATATTATTATCCGCTAAGAAATTCTACAAAACCATGGTGTTCAGCCTCTGATCTCATACAACCCCACCGACCACCGTTCGGTGCTCACCTTCGTCGGCCACAAGCAGATCGTTAACAACCGGAGACTGCACTAATTTGTTTAATCATTACTTTTCTGATACGGTAATTACATTTATGTTTCAGATTCATATTCTATTGATTTATGCTGTAATCACTTTGTTTTGCGCTTATACTCGAATCAAACAATCAATCACTTTTGTTAAGTATCGTTGTTTATGAAAACTTTGCGAGTTTGTACTTATCGAATTGAAGTAATGAAGTTTAATAATTACGTTAGTTAGCTAAAAGCGTTTCTAATTTTTATGTGATTGTCATGAACTACGTTAAAAGTTGTGGTTTAAAAGTTATCTTTTGATTTGAAATAACCAGAATTAGATTTTTGTTTTGAACAGATAATCTGCTTTAGCTGTGATAGTATGATATTTAGCGGTTTGAGTTTTTGGCCAAATTTTGATTGTTTTAGTATCTGCATGTAAAATGATCTTTAAATAGTTGGGTTATCAGAATAAGTTTCACTTTCTCCGATTCTGTCGATTTTGAGAACAGACTATCTGATGTTTGAAAACACAATAATCATATAGTAAGCTCCACAACAAAATGCCAAACACCCTTAACCAAATAATCAGGTTCTTAACATTGACTCAAGTTCTTAAAGCAACTATTGATCATAGTTGTCGAAGGCTCAAGGCGCAAAGGCTGAGCCTTGGGCCTAGGCGCAAGGCACTTAAAAACCGAGATCTTTTCTAAGTGAGGCGCATAGTTTGAAGGAACAAGTTTTAGGGGTTTTAAACATGGTTTAAGCTTGTTTTAGCCTCGTTTAGGTTGCTTTAGGTTAACTCCAGGCTTGTTTAGGGCTATATAATTGTTTCAAACATGTTCAGACTATTTTTGGCCAGAATTTGGCTGAAAATTGGCCTGAAAATCTGCCTGATTGTCTGAAAATGAGGCTGTTAAAAGCGAGCCGACAAGACTGCTCCGAGATCGCCTGGGGGCCTAAGCGCGCCCTTTCGGACTTTTGACAACAGAGCTATTGATTTTGTTAATTCTATAACAGCAGCAAGTTAATTAGGTTCTTAAATTGTAATCTAGACTACCTAGGGGCACCCTTGTGGACACGCCATTCTTCTGCAGATGCTCAACAATGATAAATAATTTTAATTTCAGTTTCAAGTCACTTTCCGTAATTGTGCAGAATTGCAGATACCCACAGATGAAAGCAATCTCCAATTGTAAGCCCAAGTTTGTTCCTGGTATTGCTGTTGTTACAGTGCAGTCGTTGCTACATACTCATCATCAAGCCCATGCTAATCCCCTCCGATTGACCTTACCTAATACCCAACTTGATGATTTCACTGCTGCCTGCTACCGCAGAGACCTCCCGACTGCCATGAAAGCTTTGAGCTTCATGCAAAAGCACCAAATTTGGGCTGATTCTGTAACATATTCTGAGCTCATCAAGTGTTGTTTGGCTCATGGCGCTGTTCAAGAAGGTAAATTAGTCCATGAACATGTTTTCTCTGCTGGCTACCAACCAAAAACATTCTTGATTAACACCCTTATCAATATGTACATTAAGTTTAATTTATTGGATGAAGCACGGGAACTGTTTGATCAAATGCCTGAGAGAAATGTAGTCTCTTGGACCACTATGATAGCTGCTTATTCTAATGCTGGAATGAAAGATGACGCCCTGAAGTTCTTGATTTTAATGCTCAGAACTGGTGTCCGCCCTAACATGTTCACTTATTCTTCTGTTTTGCAAGCCTGCAGTGGTTTACCCAGCCTTAGGCAGATCCATTGCAGCATAACTAAAGCTGGTTTGGAATCTGATGTATTTGTGAGAAGTGCACTCATCGATAATTACTCCAAGTGGGGTGAACTATCAAACGGGCTAACCATTTTTAATGAGATGGAGACAAGGGATATGATTGTTTGGAACTCACTAATTGGTGCCTTTGCTCAGAACAGTGATGGAGATGAAGCTTTGAATCTTTTCAAACGCATGAAACAATGTGGGTTTTTAGCAGACCAGGCAACGTTAACTAGTGTTTTGAGAGCTTGCACTGGGCTGGCACTGTTAGAACTAGGAAGACAAGTGCATGTTCACGTGTTGAAGTACAAACGAGACTTGATTCTCAGCAACGCGCTTCTTGACATGTACTGCAAGTGTGGTAGCATGGAGGATGCAAGGGTTGAGTTTATTAGAATGAGGCACAAGGATGTGATCTCTTGGAGCACCATGATAATAGGTCTGGCTCAAAACGGTTTCAGTCATGACGCCATAGAGATGTTTCAGGTAATGATTAGCTCAGGCACCAAACCTAACTACATAACAATACTCGGGGTACTATTTGCTTGTAGCCATGCAGGACTTGTGGATAAGGGAAGATCATACTTTCAATCAATGGAAAAAGATTTTGGCATCAAACCAGGTAGAGAGCACTATGGTTGCATGGTTGATCTACTTGGAAGGGCTGGGAAGCTTAATGAGGCTGTTGAGTTAATACACAACATGGAACCTGAACCAGATGCTGTGACATGGAGAACTTTGCTTGGTGCGTGTAGGCTTCACGGCAACACAGATCTAGCTGCATATGCTGCTAAACGGGTGCTAGATCTTGACCCCAATGATTCAGGAACTTATATCTTGTTATCAAATATTTATGTGAATACTAGGAGGTGGGAAGAAGCTGAACAAGTGAGGAAGATCATGAAGGAAAACAAAGTGAGGAAGGAACCCGGGTGTAGCTGGATTGAAGTAGATAAACAGATTCATGCCTTCGTATTGAGGGACAATTCACATCCAAACATAGATGAGATCACACGGAAGCTGATCCAGTATGTTCAGCGATTAAGGGAAGTGGGTTATGTTCCAGATACGAGTTTCGTCTTGCAAGATGTTGAAGGGGAGCAAATGGAAGATCCATTGCTGTACCACAGTGAAAAGCTTGCAATTGTATATGGCCTAATGGCTTTAACAAAGGGAAAGACCATAAGGATCAGGAAAAACCTTAGAATCTGTGGAGACTGCCATCTGTTTGCTAAACTTTTGGCACAAATGGAGGGTCGCAGCATAGTTATTAGAGATCCAATTCGTTATCATCACTTTCAAGGAGGAGTTTGCTCCTGTGGAGATTTTTGGTAGCAGAAACTAGAACTATTTTTTTTCTTCGAAAGTGGGTTAGTCATAAAAGGTAAATGACAAACGGGGACTATTATTTGTTTTCAATTTCTGGGGAAGTCACTGTATAACTGAAGATATCATACAAGTGTTCCTATGAGTTCTCCAGTGATGGGTCTTCACACTAACAAACAATGCTACCAAAAGCACACTGCTACCCGTTGTTACTTTACAGTTTTTACAACGTAGTCTAAAATAGTAACTTGACATGACATTTATTCTGCCCAAAAGGGAAAAAGTGGTGGATGACTTCAGTTTCTGAATACATGAAATTGTTCTGGATTTGCAGTGGGTTCGTTGTGTTAATGGTGATGAAGTATGCTGACAATATTGTTAAGGTAAGGTCTTTCTAAGTTAATTGTATAGATTCTTCAATACTTCTTTGATGATTTTCCATCACATGCATTATATTAAGCATAAACTAGGGCTAGAAATTTGGGGACTTTTTCTAACTCTTATTTCTGCTGCCTTTTGTGGCTTGCCATCAACTGAACAACCCAAAGTTGGAACCTGCGTTTGAAAGTGACGCAAGAATTGCAACAACTGAACAACCCAAACTTTCCACTGAAGAAGCTAAAGTTTATGGTATTGTGAGCTTGTCTGCAAACCTATTTTTTTATGTAACAGTTGAGTGAAAAATATGTGCTCAGAATGTTGGTGATATTTTGAATTTGATGAACCAAATCCTTATCTTATGGTATAGTGCACTTAATATAATTTGAATACCAGTACGCCACCTGATCACTCTATAACTTTTGAGTTGTTTACTTGGATTCTGCCAATCTGAAGACTGTAATATCTATGACTAATATGTACTTACAGCTTTGACCTGCTTCATAAATCTTCAACTTGGAAATTCTAGTTAGTTGCGATGGACGGGGATTATTGATTTTTTTGGTAGCCAAAAAGTTTAGTTTCATAGAGTAGAGTACTAGAGTCATTTGATGAATTGATGCTTGATAATTTGGTTTACACCATTCTAATCAGTGATTCTAACCTGCCCTTTGTATATTCTGTAACTTATTATAATAATTCAAAGGATTTCACAAATATGGGTTCTATAAATAGTGGTGCTTAGTTAAGTTTATTAAAATTTAGTTGATAGTTTACCTAATCCTATGCCTACTGAGATCAGTGTTTTAGTAATATTAGCATTACCCTTGAAGAGATTTCATTAAAACTTCTGAAATTCATTAGGAATGCCCTGTAGTTTGCTATGAGCTGGATTTTACCGGGTAAGTTTTATTTGTTTATTTACTTGTCTTGGTTATATGTAGAAATCTCTTGCCATTAACCATGCTTTGGTAAAATGAATAATATAAAATTTGAAAGTTTCATTGATGCTGCAGAATTTCAAGCATACGAGGGAGTTGTAGTTGGCTATAATCACTGTATTTGGTTTTCAAGCATTACTTGGATACAGTGGGCTAGTGACACTACTCTTGAGGTGTGTGTCACTTTCTTTTTAATCGTTTGTTCTTCTTATGCTATAAAGGTCAAAACAATGTTTTTAATGTTTGTTTTAGAAAGGTGGGCCCTGGACCAACCGGTAAGGTTGCTGGTTGTGACTTTGAGGTCATGGGTTCAAGCCGTGTGAAACAACTTTCCCTACAAAGTGTAGGGTAAGACTGCGTACATCAGATTGTGAACCGAGACTTTGCGTTAAGCGAGAGATAAGTCAAGCACCTGGTACACCTTTTCTCTTATAAGATTATTTGAATTGTCACATCAAGATGCTTTTTATTTAGTCAATATATACTCAAATCACTATCCTACTCATTGTGATTCGTATCCACAAGACTACAATTTCAAAAAGTGTTACAAAACTAACCACAACTTCTATCTTGCTCTTTCAGATTAATTAACCCAGTCGCTAGACCCTTCTCATTTTTAACTAAACTATTTTTATTTTGTCCAACTTTTTTTTATTGCCACCTCTAATTAAACATACACATGACCATGAATATTGAATCAGATTATGGATGGTTTACCTGCGATGATTATTATATTATGGGTGGTTACTTGTGATGATATTATTAAATCCAAGGTGTTTTTCAGCCATTAGATTGTGGCACACATGGGCTAAGGCGCTAAGCGTATGTACTGGTGACTTGGTGTGCCTTCATTCATATGCATTTCTGTGCTTGTATAGCAGATGGAGGAACTATAACCATACTTAATGCCAAATGATTATGACACTTGCTCAATGTGCCTTTCAGACTATGATCCTAAAGAGGCATTAAGGAGTATACTAGAGTGTGATCACTACTTTGCAGATTGTATAGACGAGTGGCTCAAATGAAATGCTACTCTTCCTGTGTCGGACTTGAAAGTTCATTTTGGTTACACCTTGTTCTTTGATGTCATCGAGTTCAGCTCACGATTCTTGCTAATAGGAATTTGATACGTCTTATGTGTATATTTTGTACTTTACGAGTGAGATTTTTATTGAGCATGTATGTACATGTATAATTTGTAGATTCTAAAGATATAAATATTGTATTATTTCTATAATAATAGTTTACATCTAAGTTACTATGATGTCAAAACTTGCAAAGTAAGTTACTAATCATTGTAAAAGCCAAGTCTCCAAAGGTATTATATAGTTTCTCTATATATCAGACTAAACAAATAGACCATTGAAATAAGGGTGCAAAATAACCAATAGAATATTTTTAGGAACTTGTTTGTATTCGTTCATTTATGTTTAACTAAACAAATGAACACACTTAAACAAAATGATCCTTTTATTTTCATTGATTTGACCTGCGGATTTCATATAAAATTCCGAACGTTAGAGATTAAAGAGCTCATTGATTCGACATGCAGACTTAAAAAAATATTTATGTCTCGTGCTGGCCAATCCAATTAATGCCCGGCTAATGTGACTTTACTTGAGTTCAAAACTTTGGCTTGCAGGCTCATCCTTTGTCTTTTATTTTTTAAATGGCTGACAGAAATGATTTATTACTAAAACAAAGCATACTACTTATCCAATAATAAGCTGGAAAGAAGATGGATATAATCAAATAAAAGTGCTACAAGCTACACCCCATCACAATCCTTACCAAACAAAAGATCCATTTCTTTCGATTCTAAAACAGCTCCAATCTTCTCATTTTATCGTGTGCAGTTATGATCTAGGTTTTATCCACAAATAGGAGGTTTTCGTGATCTTTTCAATAATTTTAAAGGCCGGTGTTGATACTCCTTTTAATATTTTGCCATTCTTTGCTCTCCATATTTGCCAACAAGTTAGCATCAAAATCACTTGCAACATCTTCCTCCTTTTGTGGTCAAGAAATCGACTCTTTTACATAAAACATCATATCGATGTAAAAGCTGTAGAGAATAATATTTTTACGCAAATGCATACTTGTTATTTTTATGACAACAACCACTTTAGTTTTTTGCAATAAAAAATACTCACTTGATTTTATGCATTTATAATTAAAATAATCACAAAGAAACCAAAAGAAAAAAAATGAACTCATTACAACTGTAAGATCCACCACTTGAGATCACGAACTCAAACTAACCGTCAACTTACATTAATCAGACGTCACACAAACAGGTTTGCAAGTTGGTTTTGTGAACTCTTGAGTTTGCGGTTAAAGTTGCAAACTCCATGTCAAATATCAGAGTTCGAAGCTTTAACTTGCAAACTCCTTCTAAACCATTACGTTTTAAACTTTCCAACAAAAATCATCTCTCTTCTAGAATTAACAAAACTAAAAAAAATAAAAAAAGAGGGCTTATTTCATACCATGAAACTACAAGGACTGAATTTGCATATTTTAAAAACTCTTATACCTATTCTCCATCTCCAAAACCCTCGTTTAAGCTCTGTTTAACCCTCACAGCCTCTGAACCTCATACAATCCCACCGTTCGCCGCCCTCCTCCGCCGGCCGCCGGAAGATCGTTGACCACCGGCGACGACAGAAGTTTCATTACCTACGGTAATCACATTTATCTTCAACTTTCTTTTCCTTATTTTTATTATTCAGAGCCAATTATTGTTGATTTTTGTGCTTTTGTTACGATTTCGCACTTGTATTAGTTACGTTTGATATGCGTATTTGATTCTGGTACTATTTGTGTTAAGAAGTATTGTTGATTTTGGAATTTTGTGAGTTTTACTCATCGAATTGAAGTCGACATGGGTGAATTTAGCTTATTAGGTTAAAGTGTTTGTAATTGGTGTTGGATGATTCATGTTTGGCATTGCGGTTTGAGAGTTATCATCTGATATGAAATTACCAGAATTAGATGATTAGATTTTTCAAACCTACTGCAAGTGATGTGTTTTGGTTTGAGGTTTAATCATAGTATGATATTTAGCCCTGAAATTTGCACGTAAGATGAGTTTTAAATAAGTAGATAATCTCATAATCAGAATTAGTTACGTTGCAGCTACTCTAAAGCTGATTATCTTGTTTATTCAAAGCTGCTTGTTTGATCTCTATGCATAGCTGTTAAAGGCGCAAGGGGCACTCAAGGTGCAAGGTGTTTAAAAACCAAGAGCTTTTTTAAGTGAGTCGCATGGTTTAAAGTACCAACTTAGGGGTTTTAGACATGTTTCAGGCTCGTTTTTGGCTGGGCTAGTTTAGGTTTTTTTACGTTGATTGCAGGCTTGTTTACGGCTAGTGTATCGTTTTAGACTTGTTCAAATGATTTTTGGCCGAAATCTGGCCTGAAAATACGCCTGAGTGCCTAGAAATAAGGCTTTTGAAGTGAGGCTACAAGACTGTGCTTGGGTTGTGACGTTGTGTCTGGGGGCCTAGGCGCACACCTTGTTGGCTTTTGATTTTTGAGAACAGTCTCTCTATGTAATTGGTATAAGTTTCACTATAATCAACACTAGAAACTGATTCTTGATGTTTTAAAAACACAACTATGGTATAATAAGGTCCAAAACGCAATGCCAAACACCCCTAACCAAAATAATGCTTATTGATTTTGAATAAACAGACTAATCTATTTGGTTGCCAAAATTCAGAATTGATCTCTCATTTTTATATAGGCTGGCTTCAGTCCTTCACCAGGCACTTAGAAATCATGGCGGGAGGGAAAATCAGGAAGGAGAAGCCCTCACGTGGAGCTGCTGGTTCTTCAAATCACTATCAAGGAGGTATACAGTTCCACAAATCAAAGGGTCAACATATCCTGAAGAATCCTTTACTTGTTGATTCCATCATCCAGAAAGCTGGAATCAACAGTACAGATGTGATTCTTGAAATAGGTCCTGGTACGGGTAATCTTACCAAGAAACTACTAGAAGCCGGGAAGTCTGTTGTTGCTGTTGAGCTTGACCCACGTATGGTTCTCGAGTTGCAGCGCCGTTTTCAAGGCACTCCACACTCTAATCGACTCAAGGTAACTATTTAATTATAACTTCTAAATTTGCGCATGAATCAAAATGGGGCTTTACAATTACGGGCATGCTAGTTATAACATTAGTTGCATGATATACTCACTCATCAACCTTTTAAATCTAGACTTATCTATTTCTGAATTCTGATTACTAAATAGTAAATACTGGATACTTGCACCAAAGGGAAATATATCTCTACATCCTTGATCCTCCTAAACGTCTTCCTACTGGACTCTTGGAAATAATCCACAAGATGTTGAATTTTTTAGGTGTATGGATTTTTTCCAGTGTGTTCATGTGGAAAACTTTTTAGAAGGGTATAACATTTCTCTATATCAAAGGTGTAGGATGTGAGATTTTGCTGAAGTAATTATGAATTGGATGCTACATTATTCTCTGAATGACCATCTTTGACATGATAATCAAAATAGTCAAATACAATGCCTTTTTTGTTTTTTGTGCATTTGCATCTCTACAACTTTTCTACAACTCCTTGTTTTTGCAAGTTGCAACCTATAGCACGCTTCTTTTGTTTTGTCACAAGATTAATGGTCAACTTACTAGTCAATTGCTTCTATGTATGCAATGAAAGTATTTGATACATGCAAACTTTTGATATAACTTAAACTAAATTTCTTTACATTTGACACTATTTATAGGTTATCCAAGGAGACGTGCTCAAATGTGATCTTCCATACTTCGACATATGTGTAGCCAACATTCCATACCAAATATCATCTCCTCTTACTTTTAAATTATTAAATCACCGCCCGCAATTTAGATGTGCTGTAATAATGTTCCAAAGGGAATTCGCCATGAGATTAGTGGCCCAGCCCGGTGACACACTCTACTGTCGCCTTTCAGTAAACACCCAACTTTTGGCCCGTGTTTCTCACTTACTAAAAGTTGGAAGAAACAATTTCAGACCTCCACCAAAGGTTGACTCGTCTGTAGTCAGAATCGAGCCAAGAAAGCCCGCTCCATTGGTCAACTTTAAAGAATGGGACGGTTTGGTCAGACTTTGTTTCACTAGAAAGAACAAAACCATAGGAGCAATCTTTAAGCAAAAACGCGTACTTTCAATATTGGAGAAAAACTATAAGACCCTACAGGCGTTACAGATTTCTCAGGGAAACAGTAATCAAGTGACAGCTGATGCATCTGTTCTTGGAGATACCAGTGTGCTTACCATGGAGACTGATGATAATGATGATGGTGATGATATTGATGATGATGGTGATATGGAAATGGATGATGGCGAGGCAAACGGGTCAGAGTTTAAAGATAAAGTTTTGGGAGTGTTGAGACAAGGAAAATACGAAGAAAAGAGATCGTCGAAGCTTGCTCAAGCTGATTTTATGCATTTGCTATCGTTGTTCAACCAAGCAGGTATACATTTTTCTTGAACGAGTTACAAATTTTCATGATGTATGTTATAAATTTTTGCTATAATTTTATATATCTATGCTAACTATTTTTTTCATAGGATATAGTTTGTTTTAGTTGGGATGTTTGGAGATGTCAGATTTTGTTAACTTGATAGTAGTTTGTTTCATTTTCAAGTAATATAGTTTTTTTTTCTTTCTATAATTGCAGTTTTTGCCAACTTGATTAATAGTTCTTTCTTTCAAGTTCTCATATGCTTAGGTTAAATTCTTGTCAAAGATTATGTATTATTGGTTCTTTCAACTTTATTCATCATGGCGCTTTATATACATGTACATATACATGCACATACCCATATACGTGTGTATGGTGTACATATTGATATATACACATCACACATGCATGTTTGCATGTACATGTGTGTGTGTTCAAATGACAGCGTGACGGTACATGTACATATTGATAAACATGCATGTCTATATGTACATGTATATGTATATGTGTGGATGTGCAAATGAGTATATAGCATGACAATTGTGTTGGGATAATGACTTTACACATCTATATACTTATAGATGTTCAAGACATTAATTTTAAGCCATTCACACTTGAAGCTTGTAACCTCAATACTAGTATATTAAGCCAAAACTAGTTGGTAGGTAGTAAATTGTTGTAATCAAGTTGTAAACATAGTTACGGGTTCTAATAAAGTTACAAATGTGTTATTAATGGGCTGACGGTTTAAACTTCTAAAGTAGATTTTTTTATAAAACCTATTTTGATTACAAACAGGTAGATCGTTCAATTTGTATTATTTTAATTTTAGTACAACGTGAATATGGTTTGAATATGGTTTGTTAGACATGTCAATCGAAATATGACATTTTATTAAACCGTTAAGATTGATATTTGATGAACTTAAACCTTATTAATTTCACGTTAGGCATCACAATTTCATTAAAAGGACCGGAGAAACTTGAAATCTAGTATGTCTTTGGATTTCAATTTAGAGTTTATGATTAGAAGATTAAAAATTTTAAATTCAATAACCCCAAACTCAAACTAACCTTATCCAAACATACCAAACCCTCACCTTTAATAAAGCCACAACCAATGAAATAAGCGTGGATGCACTTTCAACATGACCCAACTAAAGTACTTTGGCCATGAGGTATGGTATGAGTTATGACGTCCCAGGCGTAAAAGCCTAAGCGGTGGTGTTGAAGGCATGAAACACTATTCGTGATGGGCGTTGTGGGGGCGTAAATAGCCCTACCCGTTAACGTGTTAACGGGCATGAATGAAGATGAAGTGTAATATTTTAAAAAAAAGTCGATGAGGTGGAAACAGTTTTCTTGTGAATTGAATCGAAAGACGTGAAATGGGTGATGTGATGCTTATTTGAAGTTAAGTGGGATCTCATAGACGTAAAGATGCGATGTATACATGCATGCATCGGTTGACCTGTTTTGAGATCTCATACGCGAGTATAGTTTGGATGTGATATACAAAATAAATGAAAATAATTTTAAATAGTTTTTTGTCAAAACTTCTTCACTTAAGTTTATAAATTTACAAATTGCTATCCCTTATTGACGACAAGTAAAGAAAAGTAGACTTCATAGAATATATAATATATATCTTGTATGGCTTCAAACCCACGGAAGAAAGTGTTCGTCAAAGAAAAGGTCTAGAAAATTTGTTTTTCTTTCACACATATCTATAAAAGAAAATGATGTTAAAGAACTTTTTTAGAAAACACTTTCTAACCTAAACTTCGCAACTAACCTTTTTGTAACTATAAAACTTAAGTGATTTAAATTTAGGAGTCAATAACATATGTTAGCTGACATCCGGTAAATTTTCGTTATCAAACTTCGTTAGTTCCGTTAAATCTTGCATACACGTGTCGTAAACACACACTAGTTGTCTTTTAACGTTGGTGACCTAATAATAATTAATAATGTTACATTATTGATAATCTAATTGATTATGTGATTATTGTGTTATGCTTATGTGTTTACACAATTTAAATGTTAACGGTGAATTTTATCGCGTAACGTGAAAACACGTATATTTAAATTGCCTATCTTGTGACTTGTGAAAATAATGTAAATATTATTATTGTTGATTAATAATGTTGGTATTATTAAGTTAAAACCTTTCAAAAAGTGTTTAAAAGAATAATTTTTATAAAATATAAAATAAAGGGGGTTAAGTGTAATTACCTAAAACTAAAACTTAACAAAATTAACAAACCCTAATCCCCCCAAACCCCAAATCGGCCGCAAACCCTCACCCACTCCCTCTCTTTGCGATTTTGATCAAGAAACAATCATTGTGCTTCGGTTTTGGTCAATTTCAAGGATTACAACACGTAGGAAACATCAATTGCATGCAATTACACGTTTAAAGGTTAGATTTTTCAAGTTTTTGTGAGTTTTTTTATGATGGCCGAACCTAAAATCGTTTACGGATCTTCATAGGGTCGAAATTGATGTTGTTTGATGATTTTAGTATGTTGGTTGGATTGAATACATGTTGTTTAACGTTGATTATGCATGAATTGTATGTTTTTAGTGGATTGATCATGAACTTTGGTTTTATGCAAACCCTAATTCGAAATTAGCATGATTATGTGAAGTTGATGATTGTTTGATGAATGTATGATGATTAGTAGGTTGTATGAATGTTAGGATACATTGATCTTGCAAGAATTGATGAATCGAAGTTGGTGTTCATAGGTTACTAATAATAGTAACTTTATTTTCATGACATGATGATCTAATGATAGGTTGATGTTGTTGATGGGTTCATGATGTTAATTAGATGCTAGATTGTTGATTTGAATGCTAGAAACCTTAGAATGAATGTTGTTGTTCATATCTTGCCAAAAGTGGAAACTTTTGCTCATGATGATTGTTAGATTATGATGATTAGGCATTGTTGATCATGTCTAGATGTTGTTATGAGCTTGAAATGGTATAATTGTGATGAATTCATGAATACATTGAGTGTTTGATAGATGTTGGAATGTACTTTCCCAAAAGGGAAACTTTATTTGCATAAAGTTTAAAGAATGATAGTTTGAACATGTTTGGATGTTAGGAGCATGTTAGTAAGTTCATGGATGAATTCTAATGTGATAGAACATGTTAAATTAGTTGTATGGGATGCTTGGATAATCATGGGTGATGTTTGGACTTTGATGATCATGTATGATGTTGATGTTGATTTGTAGTTAGGATATCATGTTTGGGACTGGAAATTGATTGTTGTGATGTTTGTTGAATGCAATGAACATGGTTAATGAATATGATTATGATCATCATACACGCGTGCGAATCTGAGGCCCCTACTTAGTAGGATTGACAGGGTTTAGGATGTGAAGTCGTGAGTGGCTTCACATGGCATGTGGTGAGTGATTTGATCTTTGTGTGGCATGTTAGTTGTGTTATAACTAGTGGACATGTTAATGTTCTAGATTCGCATGACTTGTATGATACTTGGTTGTATGATGATCTAAGTGATACACTTGGATAATATAGCATACATATGATCTATTTGAATGTTAACCATGTAGGATATATGTGTATGATTGCTTGAATGGTTTACAACACATAAAGTCACCAACGGGTCAAATGGGTCAACTGGGTCAAACGTGTCTGTTTTTTCTGAAATCTTGAGTCCTTGGTTGTAGTGTACTTATGGTTTCACATGTTCTCTATTTACACTTACTCACGTACTTATATGATCTAGGTAACCTCTAAAAGTTGTCTGTCCATTCTGTCTGTCAAGTAAAACTCTAAGTGTCTATCACGCATATCAGGTGAGTTCATGCCTCACTCTTTATTTAATCTCTTTTGGGGGAGATAGCATACTGGTAAATCACAAACGCTTTATATATTCAAGTTGTGTATAATATTAATATAGTGTTGATGTCATGGAAAAGTCCTCACACTTTCGAATTGTTAATATTGAATAGCGGGGAAATTTGGGTAGTACTACTGGGTCTAACGAGCCCCACCTGTGTGACTCGAGGTCAACCGGGTGCAATTTGTCCTAATGAACATTGTCACGACCTGTTAAGTCGTGACAGGAGGCAACAACGTAACACAGTCAGCTTCAATTACGAAATCACTATGAGTTAATATTTATTGTTAATGGATTAGCTATCTGTTACAATGCACTACTTTTATATCTATGTTATTAAACTGTTTATGTTTGAATATCACTCTTGAACTCACCAACCATTGTATTGACATTTTAGTATGCTATTCTCAGGTCATTAGCTTGCTTGCCATTAGGAGCACTACAAGGTTTCACTTGCATTCTAAGACCTGGTTTTCAGAACATTTTTAGTATTTTAATGGTTAATGTTTACTCTTTTGGGTTGGCACATGTTTTGCCATAGTATACATTTTTATTTCCTTGGGTTGTTTTACAAAACGCTTCCGCACAGTTTAAAGTTTGTACTTTGGTTGATTTTATTTAAATTATGACATATAGAGTCGTTCTGAGTAACTATTGACTGTGATCCTGGTTTGTTCACACGCCTCGCGGTAAAACTCCGCACATGGATTTTAAGGGTGTGACAGTTACGGACAAACTACTGATGTATAGCTAAAGTTGGTAATTACCAACAAGTTACAACAACTTTTCTTTCTTTTTTTAAGAAAATATAAGATATCGATGGATTATCGACATACATGTGTGTCGTGGGTTTTCCCGCCAAAATACTAAGTGTTTATCACTAGGAAAAGATCGGGTGCCTTTTATTTTCGTAATCTTTTCGTAGGAATCATTCCTAACAAACTCATCTTTGAATACCCTCAAGAAAATGGGACTCACGTTTTTGAAAATGAGTCTACTCAAACACAGTAAAGCTTGTTTATGCTGACCATTTACATTTACCGACAAAAACATCTCTCAATGATTCATCTAAAGACTTAAAGGAACCATTGTAAATCCTTACGGGTTCTACCAGAAAAGCCAACTCAACATCAAGAAATGGTGTTGAACGGTCGTTTACGTTTGATGTCTATTGATCGTGGGGTGTTTATTCGATACTTATAACATTTAATGGCTTTATTTTATACGAATATTAGTGTCGAACATGTGTACTTTGAGTGTGTTAATGTGTGTAGGTGCTAGAAGAAAACAATATATATTTTGGGAGCTTTACAGAAATATTGAAGCAAGTGAAAGAACCGGATGTGCAATTACACGAAAGATGGAGCAAAATCAAGTCCATCAGGCATCACTGTATCAATCACCGTATCCATCGTTAGGGGTGTTCATTTTTTGGATATCCAAAAATTTTGGATAGTGAATTTCACTATCCGAATCCGAAATTTTGGACATCCGAAATTCAGATATCCGAAATTTCGGATTCGGATTCGGATATCCAAATTTAAAAAAAAATGTATTATTTAATAAATTTTATAAAAAAATTATAAATTTTATTAAAATTTATTTCATATATCCGAAGTTTTTATTAAAACATCCCAAATATCTAGAAATATCCGAAATATTTAATTAATATTTAATACTTTTATTAAATTTTTATAAAAATAATTTGGATATTTTGGATATCCGAAATATCCGAAATTCTCAAAATCACTACCCGAATCCGAATTCAAAATTCGGATTTTCAGATATTTCGGATTCGGTTTTGGATTCGGATATTTTTGAACACCCCTATCCATCGTTGTATCATACTCTGACCACAGTATCATACACTGGTTACCGTATCAACCATCGTATCCTGAACAAAATCCAGTGAAAGAGCTCTGTAAAATTTCACACTTGGAGTATGATACACCGGGGTGGGCGTATGATACGTCGGTCACCTCACAAACCTCCGGATTTTATGGATTTTCTTCCCTATTTAACCCTAATCATTAGGGTTTCGAAAAAGACTTCTCCCCTACGAATTTTATAGGTTTTCAAGGCGTTTTTTAGAGTTCTTTTCACCACGGTTTCACCCATATCAAGATTTAACAACATCCAATCAAGCATTGAAGATCCAATCATGCCAATGAGCATCTAATCTTGTTTGTAATCACTTTCGGGATGAGAGTTCTTGTAAGTGAAACATTAGGTTTAGTTTGAACCAATGTTTTGGGTTATGTTCTCTTGACACAAGAATATAATTGTACGTTTGTTTAAAGTTAAAAGACTTGTTTATGTTTAAGTATTTGTGTGCTTTCATTCGCATTCAATTTTCTTGCATCTTGAGCAGTTAGTCATGTATGTGCATTTTTTGCATAAATGAGTTGGTAATTGTGTGAACAAACGAGTCTTAAAAGTTTATTTCATAATTATCACTTTAATCAAATAATTTTGCAAAATCATTTCTATGTGATTCCCAATAAATTCTTATAAAACCAAGTGTTTATAACATACATGTGTAATATGAGTATCACTCAATCACTCGTTACTAACTGTGACACCCTGCATTTTCCGTTCATTTTTTTATGAACACAAACATAGTTTTCCGATCATACATTCATGCATTTAATGTTGTTTACTTAAATACTTCATTTAGTGCACAAACATTCACGAATCCTTCATGTAACGGTAATTCGAAGAATTGCCGAATCGTACGCGCGTATGTCCCCGAACGTTGGTGATTTGTCAAAATAGTTTTCAAACAATCAATATTGGTGTGAGATTATGAATTTTATGATTATGTGATTAATTATGTAGCTTTGTTGTGAAAATTGAAAATTTTCTAGCATTTACGCGTTTTCGCGTATTTTCGGCTTTTAACGCCTAGTTATTATAAAATTCCTTTTGAACTAGAAAAATACATACTATTCATTTTATTAATTTTTGTTTGATGTTATTTGAGCATTTGGTGGTTTTGGTGTAGAAAAAGTTCAATCGCGTAGCGTTAAAACGATTTTTATAAAAGACGGGGGGTCTTTCCCGTAAAAAACAAAAGTATAAAACCCATCCCTCCAACCCTAATCACCATTTGGCCGTCCCAAACACCTTCCCCTTTATTATTTTCGTTTCAAATCATCCTCAAACATAAATCACACCTTCTTTGATCTTGTTCTTGCATATTGGTGATGATTTTCATCGTTTCTTGCATCAAACGCGTACTAGGAATCATCATCTAAGCATTTCAAGTAAGTTTATATGTTTGATTTCATGTTCTTTGATATTCATGATGATCATAAACCTAGATGATCCAAACAAGTCAAAACTTGAAATTGATTGAAATTGATGATTGATTATGTGTTAGTATTCGATATAATGATGTTTGTATGGATTGGTTTTATGAAATTGTGTTGTTTTGATCAAAACCGAGACTTGCTTATAATAGAAATTTTAATTTGGGCTTTTGTAGAAATTGTATGATTTTAATAAAATTGGATTGTATTTATGATTCTAGGATGTTAGTTGATGCTAATGGATGAAAAGTCATGTTTTAAACTTTTGATTTTGGCTCGGTTTTCAAGTACGTTCCAATATAGGACATTTTTTGGGTAAGTTAGTTTATAGGTGATGACTTATGCATGTTTGATGAGATGTGACTATTATTATATGATGTTTAGGGCATAAGAATAAATTGGGAATAATTGAATGTTGAAAAACGCATCGTATGAGCACGCTTGCTATTTATGAAAACTTTTGTGACTTGATGTGATGAATGATGAATATGATATGTGTAGAATATGTCATGGTAATGTTATAGATGTTGGGATGATCATTGGAGCATGTTAGGAGACTTTGAATGAAATTTGTGAAACTTGTGTTCTTACGTTTTAGTTTTGGGAACTCTAGGCATGATGAAGTTTCTAGGTTATGTTAACATGTTATGGATGATTATTAGATGTGTAACATGTATAATTAAAATGTTTGTTGTGTTATGATTCATAATCTTTAAATGGATTGCACATGTGTAGCAATGTTATACTTTCAAAAATAGATTTCCGATATGAACTTATATGAATCCTAATTTGAGCTATTTGAGAATAAATAACATGCTTTTACTTATTTAAGTCACCAACGGGTCGTCAAGTCAGTCCGGTCAACTTTGGTCAACAAAAGTTAACTTTGGTAAAAAAGTCAACTTGGTTAAATATTTCTCGAATATGCTAACAATTATGTTGTTTGGATACAATGGGGTTCATTTGACCATTATGTACACACACTCATAAACATGCATTTGTTAGGTAACGATTAGCTTTTGGTTGTTCCTCTTCATGTTTTTACTACGCATCTAAGGTGAGTCTTCACGGCCCCTATTTTACATTACTTCCTTTTTGGGGAGAAAACATACAAACTTTATTTATAAATGGTTTCTAGTATTATTGTTTATCGCCTGTTACGTTAGTGCAAACATATATGAAAGTCCTTACATTCTCGAACCATTAGTAATGAGTAGCGAGGTAATTTTGATTAGTACTACTGGGTTTGACAAACCCCACTCGCGTTAGTCGCGCTAACTCGACTGGAGTCAAACGGGTGTTTAATTGACCTACATTTGCCACTGTCTGTGTTAGACGTGGTGGGAAGGCAAACAACTTACAAACAGTCAGCTTCGGTTTGAAATGCTAAGTAACTTGATTATAGGCTAGCTACCCATCGATATGTTTTAATTACTTTACCATACGAACATTTTCAAACATATTATCTGTTGTTAAACCTGTGAACTCACCAACATTATGTTGACACATTTTAGCATGTTTTCTCAGGTTACAAGAACGTTTAAGGTTAGATTATACGGCTAAGGATTCACTCAAGACATACATCAGAAATTTATTTTCTTGCATTGAACAGTTTTATTTGGGCGTTGTGTTTTACGCAACTTTTAGTATTGGTTTAAAATTTTACTTATATGCTTCCGCATTGATTATTGTTCAAACTATGTTTTACTCTGATTTAAAGTTCAAACGTTTATTTAAGCTCATATAGTGTCGTTTGATATGACCGTGTCTGAGATTCTGGTTTGTCACACGTCTCGCGGTAAAACTCCGCCGGTGAATTTTGAGGACGTGACACTAACACATATCCTTTACAAACACAAGAATAATCTTGCCATTTAGCAAAGCAATAAACATATGATTGGATAGAATTAAAGATGAAGTCATGGAATTTTAGAAAACGGGACCACCGTCACCTCAATTTTAATCAAATGACTTGATGTATTTAGATATACACCTTGTTGTCACATGCTATTGAGGAATATTTTATATTATATATATTTTAATTACTTTTTATGCATATATATATATATATAGGGGAGGGTTCAAATTAAAACCATCTTTTTTTGTGAGAACTCTAAGAACCAATCTCATACAAATCACATGTCATTTTCTCATTTTTTAAAACGTTCGTAACTTTTTTTCACGACATCATTTTTTCAAAAAAAATTTCACCATAAAATTAAGTATTTTTTATCTTTCCAACGCCTATCATATTGATATACGTTTCTAAAAAAAATCATACATCCGTTGTTTACATATATGTAAATCTAGTTATACACATGTGTAGTACTGGATTTACACATGTGTAAATCCGATATTACACATGTGTAAAACGAATTTCGTTAAAAAAAAGGGAATTTTTTTATTTTTTATAAATATTTTTATATTTTTTTATGAAAGAGGGAAAGTTGGGAACATTTTTGTGTTTTTATTTTTTTATTTTTATGTTATATTTTGATTTATAAAATTTTTAAATATATTTTTGTTAATTACAATTTTGCCATTGAGAACTAGTGGTAATATATATATATATATATATATATATATATATATATATATATATATACTTTTACACCATTTAAAAGTTAACCATACAAAATTTTCAGAATTACACTTTGTAATGTGCAAGTGTGGTTTATGTTGTTACACCGATTCCTTCCCTTTTAGCGGCTCCGTCTCAATGTGCGGGTGGTCCTATTTCGATCTATTTATTTTGTTTTTAATGTTTTACATTTCACGTGTAAAGATTAATATTTTTACGTCTATTCTTCCATTCGGTTTTAATTTTCCGTTTTTATTTCTTTTAATACGAGTTTTCCGATGTTGTTGACCAACAACGGTGGTATGGATAATGGTGCTACTTGGTATGATTTTACCCATTCGTCGCAACGCGAGAGGCTTACTACTAGTTATATATAATATTTGTATTCGTGTTTATGTGTTATATACGTATCTATTATCTATCACTCGAAGACCTTGACTATTTTCCGGAAAAAAAACAAGGATAAAACATATCCCGAATCCATCCTTTATAGATAATTAGTATGTATCTACTACATATTAGATTGTGATAATGATAAACAAAAAAAATAAAAAGGAATATCATTTTGGATATCTTAGTAATTAAATATAAACTAGTATTAAACCCTCCGCGTTGCGACAGGAGTTGTAAGACCGTATCAAGTGACACTAATTTCACACCACTAGCAATGATCGCCAACATCGGAAACTCGTATTAAAAAAATAAAAATGGGAAAATATCGAACGGAAAGTAGTCGTAAAAACGTTGAATCTGCACGTGAAACATAAAACATTAAAAACAATAATTAAGTCAATTTAAGACTCGCGTGTTGTAACAAGGCCATTAAACGGGAAAAATAGACGTAAAAAATGTTGAACCACACACGCACGTTAATGCGTGTTAAATTGTAAATTTTAAACCGATACGTAAAATGAAAAATTTATAAAAGATGAAAATTATAGGGAACTAAAGTTAAAAATAAAAAAATAGAGGAGTTAAGTTATAAAAGATATAAAAATATTAGGTAATAACAAAAAACAAAAGTGGGTACAACCTATTTAGCCTAGATTACAACTCATAAAACATAAAACGATTTTTTTAAATAGAGTTTTTAAAGTGATGATGTTGACAATAAGAGTTTTTTTTGTTGTGATTTTTGATATTAGAGGAACCCGCCCCTGTTATGGGTGGGTTTTTGTCTCGGTCAACGTGGGTCACAAGGAATGCATGTGAATGAGCAGATGTCAACTCAAACTCAGAACTTATACCTACCATAAGCGAGTTCTCAAAAAACAAATTTTAATTTTGATGGTGTTTTGATGTGTCAAATTAAAATAACCCATCCATACCACTACAAAATTCCAACCTCACATTGAACATTTTTATTTTTTATACATTTATTCCCAAACTCAAAACTTACAAAAGTTTAATATTTTCATTCCAAAAATAATAATAATAAGTTGTAGAATTACACCAGACCTACTGAATAACAAAATGTTATTTTAAAATAGTCAGCATAGAGCTGATTAAATAATAATCGTTAAAAATAGCAATTCGTTATTCAGTGGCCTTGATATAATTCTTCAACTTATTATTATTTTTTTCAGAATGAAAGCATGAAATTTTTATAAATTTTGAGTTGAAAGAAAAATCTTAGGAATAAATGTATAAAAAATAAAAATGTTGGTCGTTTATATAAAAAAAGATTGGAATTTTGTGATGGTATGGGTGAGTTCTCATTTTGATTTGACACATCAAGACACCATCGAAATTAAATTTTGCTTTTTGAGAACTCGCCCATAGCAAGGGCGAGTTCTGAGTTTGACGTTTCAAATTTTAATAGATAAATATATAAGTTTAAGAATAAGATTAGTGGATTTATAAGTTAACAATTGTAACAAAATTCAAATGAAGTATAACTTCTAATACTTTAATTTATTACTTAAGAATTAAGATGTCTAAAAAGATTTCGAGAAAGAATTGACTTATTATTTTGTCGTTTTCTTATACGTTCAAATTTAATGAGCGTTGAATAATTCTACCCCATTAACACGCGTTGTTTGGACATGGTCGCCCACTAGTTATTAAATTTCATGTTATGGGTTGGTTTTTATTTTTTAAATCAAGTGGAACTATATTATTATCATTGTTATTATTATGAAAGAGTTTAAATAATAATTGGAATTTTAACTTTAAAAAGTGTAAAAGAAATTGTATCAACTGCAATCTTATTAATCAATGGTTGATATTAAATGGTAAGAAATTCTTTTGTTAGAGTGGCATTTTAAATGTTTATGATTTTATATTGTCATTCTGATGACTTTTTTATTAACTTTTTTTAAACGTTTATAATTATATACATGACTATTTCTATGAATTTTTTAAACGTTTATAATTTTATATACGATATAATTTTTTTGTTAAATGTTTAAAGCTAGATAAAAATATAATAACTTTTTAAGTTTTTAAGCTTATATGATTTTTATTCGTCATGATGTTTTAGGTTAGAATAATTTTTTTCTTTTAAATGATGAATTTTAAAAAATATAACGAGAAAACAAAATGATAATATAAAACACAATAACAAAATGGCTTATTCCGTTTTTTTGCTTGTCATTATGCTATTCTTGTTGTTGTTTGACTGGCTAATCCACTTGATTGAACCGAGATTCTGTTAGGCCATCGTTCTGATCCACCCTAATTCGTTTTGTTGACAAAGAACTGGATGGCTTGAATTGGTTCAACGGTTGCAGCGAGGAACCGAGTCGGACCGAGTTTTCGATATTATATATATCATTTTTTAATATTTTCTATATTTGTGGGTTTAACATAAACTGGATTGTTGGACATATTATCATTGTTGTGTTATATATATAACTATAGAATGCATATAAATAATTATGTTGATATATATATGTACTACACATATAATATATAATATATATATACATATATAATTATGGTGTTGTTCGTTTCTTAAATCCGATCCGACCGGTCAAACCAGTCAACAAAGGTGTTCGGTTCGCTATTCAATCTGATTCTAAAAACATTTGCTATTCTGAACACTATGAGTTTTAAAAACAAATTGATAAATAACATTATTGAAAACACAATGATATAAATAACATGATATATATAAACTTGAAACACAATGATAAGAAACATGACACAAGGTGAACTAATATATGACACAATGATCGGTCCTATAACCGTATTAGACACAATAATATCATTGTTATAATACCTATACGTAATTTCAAAAACATCTTATATCAAAATATCGTTTATAATTAATAGTTTTTAATTGGTAACTATTTAATATTTTATTCAACATGTGTAATACATGGTATACTAATATATTATTTTTATGTGATACAAAATACAAGTATAAATAATTTAATTTTTAGTATAGAAATCGGTTATCTTTCTTTCTGTCACATACATTGATTAACCCAACTAACCCAACTTACAAATGCTCATTGAATATTTTCACCATTCTTTACTCAAATTGGTTCCATATTAAGCCCGTCACAACAACTATTAGTTTGCACAAATAAATAAGATATAATTAAAGATAATGAGAAACCTATTTTAGAATCAAAATGTTCTAGAACATAGTATAAATCTCAAACATGATTAGTTACAAATTCAATCGGCTTGAATCTATTGAAGCAATTCTCATATCATCGTACGCTGTGATAGGTTAGGTATTGAGATATCAAAAAGATGTGATGGAAATAATGTCATGTCACAACTCACAATCGTTGGGGTACATATATTTTTCAACAACATAATGTAACGTTCATGTACTACTTGTGATTTTAATTAATGAACAAGAATAACAATATATAAATATAGTAAATCATTAATATATTTCAAACGTAGTTATATTTATAATGAGTTCGGTTATTGGGACACCTCTCAGTTATAAATCAACATCACAAATTTATACATAAGTCGTATAACTCAACACGCATCATAAAAAAAGAGGTCATATAGTGTTGACATATAATCTCTCTTACAAACCATCATAGTTTTCCTTATTTTTTATGTTTTTTTCTAATCTAACTCATCTCAATAAATGCTTTAGATATTATTGCAAGCAAGCTAGATTGAAAATGCTATAACATGGTCTATAAAATAATGACCATTTTTCATCATTTATAAGAAAGCTATTTTTGACATTTTGTTTTACTTTCTAAATCATTTTTACAAATTAGTGTGTGTTACAAATAAATTAGTTTTTATTTAAATTTGCTAAGTAAAAAATATCTCATCAAATTAAAATTTTTGTTATTAAATGTGTTGATTTGACAACACATTTTTTTATATAGGTGTATGGCCGTCTTACCTGGACTTATACCCTTTGTATATAGGGTATAACTATATGGGCGTATTGCCACTTCTATACGAACATATAATGTCAAATTAACAGGAGGTTAATAATTAAACTAATTATTTTTAATGAGTATCTATTTTTAACCTTTTACTATATATACGCTATCTATATAATTTATTTCGATAATATTTAGTTATAAGTAAAGTTTAAAATTAATAACTATCCATGTTATAAGATGTCATGTTGATTAATAATCTAATGGTAAGAATCAAATATCTTTTAAAAGCCACTTAGATACAATATTATTAAAATAGATTAAAATAACTAAAAACAAAGTATTGCTTCTTAAAAAATCAATCTTATACAACTAAGGTTGGGAATAAATAATGCATAACGTTAGCGTTGTCATACTAATATTTTAACATAAAGAATGAAATCCCTTCTAGTATCTTGGCTTCATATTATTATTATATTGGGTGGTGCTATAGTTATAAACTATTTTTATTTGTTATACTTCTTACTTAATTTTTTAAAATTATTATCTTTTTATTCTATGTTTTTCTATTTACATATCACCGATTAATATGTTAAACTAAAACTTTTAAGTTTTATTTATTTATTATTTCTTTTAGTTATTATTATTTTTTTGTTTTTTTATTATATTTAATTGTAGTAATTATGAACGTTTAAAAAAGCCAAACACAAACAATAACTAAAAACTGAATCGTATGCGTAACAAAAAAACCGAATCAAGTCGTGAATTTTGTTTTTGGTTCGGCTAACGATTACATAAAATTTTGCTTATTCGGTTCAATTATCCGTATCAACCGAATAATAAACACATTTAATAGGTTAAATCGGATAATCAAATCATATAGATCGGTTTAATCATTTAGTCGGTTGAATTCAATTCCTTTATGACTAATTTTAATTTAAAAAATATTTTTTAACTTTTTTTATTACAAGTTTTTCCTACCTTAGAAATGTATATATCTACTTTATACGATTATCTTTTATTATTTAAAAAAAATCTATCGTTATAGAAAAAGTGTTTATGGAACTTTTGAAGGGAAAAACTTTTTTTCTAAATTAAAAAAGTTTCAAGATAAAATATAACAAGTTTTGAAATTAGTTTTTAAAAAGAATAGTATAACAAATAATATAGAAGGGTATTTAACTATTTATATCCTAACCCATTTATTATATTTAAACTCAATATTTTTGAAAAGTAAAATATTGAGGCTTATAATAACATTCTTCCCAAAGTCAAATAGCTCACCACCATCGTATAACTATAACAACACGTCCTCACAACTCCTCCGCCACCAATCGCCACCAACCACCACCAACGACCACCGTCTCCGATCACCCTCCGCCGTCGCCGGCGGCAACCACAACATCAATCATCTACAGTCTCTCTGCAACTCTTCATACCATAATTGGAAGATACATACAATCACATCATAAATCGATCGATCGATAAAAAAAAATGTCACCGAAGAAGTTTATAGTAGAAGTGGAGCCTGCGGTAGCGGCGAAAGACGGATATCCGTCAATGGGACCCGTTTACCGCAGCGTGTTCGCTAAGGACGGTTTTCCGGCACCGATTGATGGTTTGGAGTCATGTTGGGATATTTTCCGGTGAGTGGTTGTTTTGATATGTAGGTTTGCTTGTGACACAAGCAAACCGTACGTGTTTGCTTGGGACACAAGTAAACCATGCTAAGATATTGTCCGCTTTGGTTTAATAAGGGTGGAGATGAAAGTACAACATCGATTGATAAGAAAGAAGCCTTCCTTATAAGGAGATAAAAACCTTCTATACTAGTTAGAGTTTTGCCTAAAAGAGCAATTTGTCAGACGAAAACAAAACCGTAAGATTCTGGATGAGCAACTGATCGGGGGTTAAACGGATAATATCTTGTGCTTTTAATTGCTTGTTTGAACTTTTTGCTAATGAAAACTGCTTTTATGTTTCGATTATGATACTTAAATTGAAGTGAATAGTGATTTGAAATTGAAATAGGAGTTTTTTTAGCTTAAAATTAAACAGATTTTGATCCGATTGTGATCATGTTTGCTAACTCGAGGTTAACGGAGCTTGTGAATTAAGCTGTCACAGGGGGGAGGAGTTGCGTTTGTTCTTATCGTTATTAGGCAATAAGCTTTTAAAATCATGTTTGACTTTATTTTTTTATTGATTTTATTTCTGGTTATTTAATCATTGGTACATATGATTTGTGATGTGTGTAGCATCCATCTTCAAATAGTTAATTATTAACCATTATATACAATTATTTGCAAACATCTATAAGTCTAAATTCATTAATTACAATTTTATTTGTAAACAGTTGATTGGTGAAGTTGTACAGTTATGAAGATGATCATTTATCTTGTTGAGATATTAGTCAAAATTTGGGGCATATAGGCCTACATGATTAAAATGAATCCATAAACAGCAGGATACTTAAGAATTCTTATATAATCCTACTAGACTGATTTTGTAATCCTAAAATTAATATAAAACCTATGATTTGATGAATCTGTTTGAAATGAACCAGTATAATATAAAATGCAGACTTGAGACTTCTTAACCATTCATCATTTATTTGAAATATTGCTGATCTTGTACTTTTATAAATTTCCCGAACAAAAAAACATTGAGGGATGTTTTGCTTCCGTAAAGTTATCAGTTGTAAAGATCTGAATTTGAATATCTGTTTGTGTTCGTTTGTCTGTCAACTGTTGTGACAGCTCTTCAAATGTTTGTTGGTAATTTTACAGCCTGTCAGTGGAGAAATACCCGAATAACCCGATGCTTGGTACTCGCGAATTTGTGAACGGAAAGGTATACTTGTGTCTGATTTGTATAACACCTGAATTTTTAAATCTCCCACCTCTCTTTGATTTGGTTTTTACATTTTCACATGAATTTTTATTAACTCTACAGCATGGTGCATATGTATGGTTGACTTACAAACAAGTATACGACAAGGTGATACGGGTTGGAAATGCTATTCGTGCGTGTGGCGTCGAGCCTGTGAGTGACCCTGCTGATGACTATACTTATAACAGCATCTCTTTAGCTTTGTCCATTTCTTTCTTCTGTTTTTGTTAGTTTTTTTGTATGATTATTTTAGCATTCTCAAACACTATTTGCTTAACCTTTTTCTTAGTGTTTAAAGTTTATACTGCAAAAAAATGTACCTCTCATCTTCTTGACAAACAGGCATTTGCGCCTTACTAAAATTTGTTGATGATGTAGGAAGGACGGTGTGGGATTTATGGTGCCAATTGTGCAGAATGGGTTATGAGCATGGAGGTAATGTAGATTTTAGTGTTCTGTATGTTTCTTTTTGCTTTTGTGTTAAATTGTTAGTATGATACTACAATCAACAATGATGCTTCTGACTGAAGCTCCAATCAACAAACGCTAACACAACTGAATAGTCAAAGATAGAAGAAACTTGTAAAAGGAACAAAAGTTATGATTTGTCCAACTTATTCTTTTTTTTTTGTTGACATTGCAACAAAATACTCAAAATCAGATCACAAGTGCAAAGTTTTATTAAGTGACTCACTGGATGATTTTTGTAACTTACTCTTGATCTTTATGTGTTGGTAATAAGTATTGTCACCCAACATTATATTGTTCTAATATTCATGGTTTAATGCAGGCGTGTAATGCTCATGGGTTGTACTGTGTACCTTTATACGATACCTTAGGTAAGCATTTAGCGTTATTACTGAATGGAAATTCTCGATATGTTGTATTCTGTTTATTTCTGTGTTATTTAGTATATATAGTTTACTTTAACCATCTTTCGCATATAGGTGCTGGCGCAATAGAATTCATTATTTGCCATGCTGAGGTTTCACTTGCTTTTGTCGAAGAGAAAAAGATCCCTGAGGTAACTGGCGATGCTCGTTTTATATATGCATAAGTTTGCTGCAGAATTAATAAAAAATTTCTGTTGGTCGTTCAGTTGTTAAAATCAATACCCAAAGCTGGAGAATATCTGAAAAGTAAGTTACTCATCATGTCTAATTTTCGTAATTTCTCAAACATTGATGTGCGTTTCGTAGATTCTAACATTCATCACTCTTTCTAGCAATCGTGAGCTTTGGGAAAGTTACTCCTGAACAAAGAGAACAAGTCGAAAAGTTTGGTTTGGCAATTCATTCATGGGACGAGTTCTTGTCGTTGGTATGCTTTTCTAGTAATTTATATATTTGTATTAATATGGACTCTTGCGGTTGTTTTAGATGCGTGACATGTACCTAAATTTAATTTTGGTGGTTTTTTATCTACTTTCAGGGTGCTGATAAAGAATTTGACTTACCACTGAAGAAGAAAAGTGACATCTGTACAATAATGTACACCAGTGGAACAACTGGTGATCCAAAGGGTGTATTGATCTCCAATAACTGCATGGTAACACTTATAGCTGGTGTTAATCATCTACTAGACAGTGCAAAAGTATCAGTGAGTTCCCACCCTTTGTTTAATGTAGTATATACTATATAGCCTATATGATGTATACATGAAAGTAGATTTCTGATTTCAAGCTGTTTCATACTTGTGAATGTTATATTTTCAGTTGACTACAAACGATGTGTATCTCTCATTTCTACCTCTGGCACATATATTTGATCGGCTGATTGAAGAATGTTTTATCAATCATGGAGCAGCGATAGGATTTTGGCGTGGGGTAAGCTGAATATATGCATGATTACTGAATCTTGTTTACGTTATATTACGGTTTTCATTGGATTGGATTTGTATCAGATCGATTAGTGATCTGATCTGATCTGATCAAACTATTATAAAAATATATGGCTGATGACCCAACTAAATCTTCCCTTGCTTTTTAGTTCTTATAAAGTTATTATAGTATCTCTTTAAAACACAACTCTGTAACCATTATTTTTATGTCAGGACCCAAGCTTAACTTAAGGATTTACACTATCAAAACTCTTTATGCAAAATGTGGACCGTCTTAATTTTTTTTGTCAAAAGATTATTCGTGTATTAAGAGTTAGTCAACATACTTTTACTGGACTTGATGTTACAAAACCAATAACGATTAGAAGATATATTCTTAAATATAAATGGCCCGTTCGCTGACCTTTTACTTCATAATAGATGTATCATACGTCACATAAATCATAATTTATGATTATATATACAGGATGTTAAATTGCTGATTGAAGACATAGGAGAGCTGAAACCTACTATTTTCTGCGCTGTTCCTCGAGTCTTGGATAGAATTTATTCCGGTATTTTGCTGTCAGTCACAAATTTCCTTCGTATAGTATTCATATAATTATGTTCCTGCTAGTATGCTTCGTTTATTTTGTTAGGTTTGCAGCAGAAAATTTCTGCTGGGAGTTTGATCAAACGCAACTTATTTAATCTGGCGTATTCACAGTAAGCGTTCTATATCATATGAACTAAGATCAACCTTCACTTTTTGTTTTTAAAATCTGTTATCGTTCGTGTTGATTGAATTTGTCATGTTGAACTCGTGCAGCAAGTTACGTAACATGAAGAAAGGAAAACGACATGCAGAGGCATCTCCACTGAGTGATAAAATTGTCTTTAGTAAGGTATAGTGTATCTATATGTTCTTTCATTTATGCCCTTTTTCCTTTCACATGTGAACATGTCGTGACTCGGTGTATTAAAATGATGCAGGTTAAGCAGGGGCTCGGAGGGAGAGTACGCATTATCCTATCTGGAGCTGCTCCACTAGCTCCTCATGTAGAAGCTTACCTTAAAGTAGTGACATGTTCTCATGTCCTTCAAGGATACGGTAACCACATGATGTATTTATTTATTTTACATCAGCCAAAACAAGTCAACTTAGACGGGTCAAAACAGGTAGTTTTTCATTTGGGTCCAAACAGAGTCAGGTTGGGTTTGATCAGTTGACCTTTTGTCCAATAATAATCATCTTTTAGGTTAAACGATTAGACGAGGTCTTATGCGTCGAAAATACAGTTTGGGTGACTTTTGACGCCTTTAACTTATTTGACCCGTTGCATTCATTTTTTTTCCTTATTTTACATGTTTGAATCAAAAGATATTAAAACAGTCCACTTAACCCATTCATATGTAAATGGGTCGAAATAGCCACCTTTACTATGTCGTGATGTGGATCAGAAATACAACAGCTCATATGATGATTTATGTACTGTGGGTACTTGAATTGTTATGCTTACAGACCAACATCATTGCAAAAAAACAAAAACAAGAATCAAAATTTTGATCTAAGAATTAACAATCGTATTACTATTACTGTTACTGTAATGTAGGCCTGACGGAAACATGTGCTGGATCATTCGTCTCAATGCCAGACGAAATGGGCATGTTGGGTACAGTGGGTCCACCAGTACCAAATTTGGATGCTCGTTTGGTGTCTGTTCCGGAGATGAATTACGACGCCCTTTCAAGCAAACCGCAGGGAGAAATATGTATAAGAGGGGATGTCCTTTTTTCAGGGTATTACAAGCGCGACGATCTTACAAAAGAAGTTTTAGTTGATGGTTGGTTCCATACAGGTGTGTGCCTTAATATAGATCTTTGTAATAGTATCTTGCTCATAGTACATTATTATGTCTCTTTAATACATACATACATGTGTACGCATGTTATGTTGCAGGCGATATTGGCGAGTGGCAACCTGATGGAAGCATGAAAATTGTTGACCGAAAGAAAAATATATTCAAGCTATCCCAAGGCGAATATGTGGCTGTTGAAAATCTAGAGAATGTTTATGGACAAGTTCCTGACATTGACGCGGTAGGTATTTTAACATTATATTATCATTCCAATCAGGTCTGGGCTCGGCTCCAATGAGCCAGGCCTAACAAAGGCTCATTCATTAACAAAAGTATCTAGCCCTGATTGGGCTAGATCAGTCCTAACCGTTTTGTGTCTTCTTTAGTTTTATCATGTAAATTGATGTAAAGGTGTATTTTACCGTACTAACTTAAAAGTTTAAACATAGTTTTAAATCAAATGATAAAATAGAAAATTTGCATGTAAACTAGAGCATACAGTATAATGTTACTTAAATTTAGCATATAGTATACACCTACCAATAAAGATTCAGAAAATACCTCAATTAACTTTTATAAATAACAGTTTAGATATATTATTCAAAATAAATACAATTAGTAGCCCTTTGGGCTATATGACCCGGTTATTAACCGGTTTCTTGGGGTTGCGGGCTTTGGGCTTAGCCGATCTTTGCAGGACCGGGTCAAACAAGGTTTTAGGACTTGTGTTGGGCTGATTGTAACAGCTTTTAGGTTTTAGGATTTGGGCTTAGCCGGATTTTGGGGGATGGGTCAAACAAGTTTTTCAGGACTGGTGTTTGGCCCGGCCCTAGGTGTGTGCGCGCGATATGAAGAAACTTTAACTTGCTATTTCAGGTATGGATATACGGGAACAGCTTCGAGTCTTGTCTAGTTGCTGTGGTGAACCCGAATCAACAAGCGATAGAACATTATGCGGAAACACATAATATTTCTGGGAATTTTAATTCCTTATGTGAAAATCCCAAGATCAAAGAATACATAATGGGAGAGCTCACCAGAATTGGAAAAGAGAAAAAGGTTCAATTTCCTTTTTTGAACACTTATGATACATGCTTCTATATTTTGAAATAAACTTTAACTATAACTGAGGTCTTGTAACCACTGCTTTGCAGTTAAAAGGTTTCGAGTTCATCAAAGCTGTTCACCTTGACCCGGTCCCATTTGACATGGAACGCGATCTTTTGACCCCAACATTCAAGAAGAAAAGACCGCAGATGCTCAAATATTATCAGGTATTATTATTATTATTGTTGTTGTTGTTAGTGTCGTTCTTATTGTTATGGTGTTGTTTTCTGATGAATATATCGCGCCTATTTGCAGAATGTAATTGATAACATGTACAAGACTGTTAACAAAAAGTGAATCATGGCATAAACATGATATTCTTCTCTGCTCAGCTAACGGTTTACCGTCACCATTAGCAACTCTTGATTTGTTTTGAACCGTATACTTCTTCCATGTGTGATTGTATAGTTTGTGTTATATTCGTATTATAGTAATCTTTTAATGTCAAAAAAATCATGTAATTACATACGTGTTAAGCAGCAGTGATTTGAATAGTAATTTAAGAAATGTATTTTTTGATTTGTTATATGAACAGTTGTTGATAATAACATGCACTCTGATACTTTTAATTCTCTCAAGGAGAAGCGTTTATGTTATGTTTGTACAACATGTTTTTACATTGATCATTCATTTTTGGCTATTCTGTTAAACGAAGTGATTTTAACAAGTTACAATTAAGGAATAAATTATATCACTAAGATTAGGTATACTAATTACTAGATATCACTAATCAATATTTAAAAAAATAATCCCCAAAATAAGTAATTATTTTATTTTAAGACCGATTTTGTGGTCAAACTTTCTAGAAGCATAGAGGTAATTGCTATAATATATTAGCCCAAAGTATAATATTTTTAATGGTAAGTAACTTCTCACTTTGGTTATTTTACTTGAGAGATAATTGCATGAATGATGCATCTGGTTTAATCAAATTACATGTTTGGTTTTTAAATTTTACAAATTGCAAGATTTTTATGTAATTATTATATGTTTGGTTCCTAACAATAAGTTTATTCATTTATATGCATTTTATAAAAATTGAACTAACATATTAATTTAATTTCAGAGACCAAAAATGCAACAATCACATCAAAATTTAGACTAACTTTGCATTTTAGTAAATTTTAAAGACAAAACATGCAATGATTACATTAAAGTTTGAACTATCTTTATAATTTTTAAAGTTTGAATATCAATCATACAATCTAATCAAACCCTAAAAACTATTTATGTAATTTTCTCTTTATTAGTAGCTTGTTATTTTATTTTATTGGTTGTATTACTTCCTGTATTACTTTATTTTTTTCTCTCTCTATTTTTACTTAAGAGAAGAGTATGTATGTTATACATGGGTATACGTTTAGCCTATTTTTTTACTTTAGTTTTATAAAGACATGTTTAGCCTACTTTTTTACTTTGGTTTTATAAGGACAACAAACTGACAATAAAAGTATTTAAAACTTCAATTAGACAATCTTTGATTGTGTAGTTTTGTACATAGTTAATTCGACTCTCGGTCCCCATATATTCTTTTATCTAGATTTTCTTTTTTTTATAGTTTTTTTTTCTATTTTTTGAAATCATGGATGTTAATTAAATTGTCCAATTTAATTTTTCTTCCACTTATTTTCAATTTTCAAGATTTGACTTTTACTTGACAAGAGGGGATTTGTTATATTGTTCAACTATTCAATAATAAAAGAGAAGTGAGGAACAAATACACAAATGTATTGCATAATCTTCTGCATAATAAAACCTCAAATGCAGCAATCTTTCACCACAAATCAAACCAGAAACAAGTGAATATTAACTTCAAAAAGCTAATTTGAAGTAAAAACAAACTCTAATCTATATAAATTATGCTCTATGCTAATCAAAGAGGATGAGAAAGAGGATGAGCACTTCTGTAAATCCCTCTCTTCACTCCTTTCTTCCTCCATTTTCACACCTTAAAAACCTTGAATAACCCAAAAAGCACAACTAGAAAACCACTTCACTTAGTAGCTTCTTGTTGCTTGCATAAATCTTTAAACCCGTAAAAAATTTACTTTGATCAAATACGTCTGTTGATCACATTCGTGGCCATGACTTATGCCAATGTGTAGCTCGAGACTGAGACTTGTGCCGGTGAAGCAGAGTGAATGTACACAAACTCCATGCTTTTGTCAGCTGGTAATGAGCTAACCCATGTAGGGAACCCGTAGGAACCACTTGGGCTCTTGGTTAGACCCCATAGAGGACCGTAGAGTTGGGAGACCGATAGGCTAATATTCTTGATCGTCTTCCCTGATTTGTTGGTCACTATAGCCAAGTATCTGTAGTATGTTTTCCCATTTGCTATCCATGAAGTTGTAGCCTTTTGTTCAATGGCAATTGGAGCTACACAAAGTAAAGATAGAATCTTGAATCAGAATATTTCAAAAAGATTGCAAGTTTTGATGTATTTTTAAGAAAAGTTCAAAATTATCATGTAAAGTGATTAAATAAACTAAAGATCACAAACTTTTGTTGCATATTCATGAGTAACATTTTTCCTTATCAGGGAAGCTCTAGCTTTCTATTTTAACAACAAAATAGCAAGAAAAATTCAAAATTTTCATCTAAAAGTATTCAAAGTGAGTGAAGACAGGATCTTGAATTAGATTTCATAAAAAAAGATTGCAAATTAATCATCATATACTAATAAATAAAACATTTTCTAATATGGGTAAGCATAATTTTTCCATCTTTCAAAAATATTAGTTAAAGAAAACAAAATTTTGAGCTAAAAGTTTCATAATGTACCTGCTAATGGAGTTTCTTTAACTGGATTAGGCTTTGGATGAGCAGCGACGGGCTTAGCCACAGGAACTTCAACTGCATACAATACCATACGCGTTTAGTTCAAAGAAACCTAAACAAAAACATTAAATGTGCCTAACTTGAAACGTACCCGGAAGTAGTTGGTTGTAACCACCAGGACCACCATGAAGCCTAGCCAAAATACCAAGAAGCGGGGCATTATTATAAGTAGCAGGCTCGGTCTGCTCATAATTATCCCTATGGTCAGCAAAATTGTCATAAGCATCAGGGCCACCAACAATGGCCCCAGTCAAAAGATTCGGGTCACTCGCTTTTCTACTGAACCACGTTGCATAACCACCTCTGCAGCTAACAAACGACGGGTCAACCTTAACCGACACAATAGACGAACCTCTGTGGTGAACTTGTTGTGGGTAGTTGTTGCCATATCCAACCATGTAACTTGTTGCCCTTGGATTGTCCCCAAGAATGTAATCCACCTAACAAAAGTTAAAAACTTTTAGACAACTTTCAACCATAACGACTTAAAATAAGTAAAATCAGGCAGTTTTCTTTACTTGTGATTTGGCGAACGCCAGTAGCTCTGAAGGGGCGACACTGCCCGAAGAGCAATGTAGATCTCTTCGGGCAGATGTCAAGTAATCAGAGTAAACTGTGAGTAGAAAAGATGCACTTGTGACAAACTGCAAGTTGTTCCATCTTTGCTTATAAATTAGACCACCAGGAGTCTTTTGAACATTTTGACTACTCTTGCCAAGACATGAACACATGAAAGATTCTGCCTTTTCTTGGTACTTTCCGAACACCGGAGCATGGCTACCGGCTTTTCCTCCCATCAGAAACTGCATAAAAGCAAACACAATACAAATCTTTAAAAAACCCTTCTTAACAGTTTATAAATGATGCAATTATAACACCATTTATTGAAAAATAGAGTGGTTATACTAAACAAAAAGTAAGCTTATTGGTCAATTTGGATCTACTAAAATCATACATTGTGTCTACTTAAATAAGCAGACTAAATTATACAACATGTCAATATAGGTAGTTATAATAAAGCTATCATGCCAATGAGTTCTAGATCAACTGGTTTAGAAGAAGACACTATGATTTTTCAAAGTGAAGGTCATGGGTTGAAGTCTCACTAGGTGCAATATGCTCCTAGTGGGCCAAGGGTTTTACCACAGTGGGCCTTTAGGTGATGGGTTTCCCTTGGAATGGTGGGCAAGCCGGGTCACTAGCGTTGTCTGTGTTAGCCGGCGTGGGTGGCCTTTCGCGCGGGCGTGGGTGGCCTTTCGCTATTGGGTTTACCCAGGTGAATGGGTTTAAAAACTATTCGTTAGCCGTTCAAAAGAATAATAATAAAGCTATCACTTCTGAATTTGTCTTGACCCGGACCCAAATTTGGTCAGAACCCATTTTAACTCAATATTTGACCCGACCCGTTTGTTATGCTAGGCTTAAAATTAAACAACAAACCATCTTTGTAAACAGTATGTCAACAAATAAGAACTGTTATACATTATGAAAACTTTAATAATCAATACCTTAGCAACAAGGGTCTGAACACCAGCATACTTAACGTCCCAACCGAACTCTGTCATGGCCCACCCGGTCCCACCAAGGGCGTCCCCGTTTTCACCAAGATAATCCAAGTAGTACTTATTGCTTGTTGCCTTGTACATCCAAGCAGCTGCCCATAGCAACTCATCCTGCCCAAATTCAAGATTAACAAAAAAAAATATTACTAAGGATATATATGTAATTCTCCCGGTAGTGGTTGAAACGGTTAAAATTGGTTGTTAGAAGAGATTGTGAACACATACCGCGTAGCCACTAACAGATCTATAGTACTTCTGGGCCACGGTTATGCTACTGTCATATTTGCCCCTGTATTTGTCGGCGAAATCAAATAACTGTAGACCAAAAAACCCGTAGTTAATAGAGCGTTGAAAGGGTAAAATACGAAATGAAATACGATTTGGTGTGGTGTGACGAGTTATGATAAAAAAGCTCTAAAATATACATTTTTATCGACTTTAAACTCAAACAACTACAAAAAAATTTCCCATTAAAAAATAATATTCCCTTAGTCAACCAATGAAAAAACATCACATATCGGTAAAAATAGACATGTGTGCTTTTATTATTTTTACATATGTTTAGCCGTAATACTGGTTTGTTCTGTTTGGTTTTTCAATAGACATGTGCGCTTTTATTATTTTTATGTGTCCATTAAAATCTATCATTTATGTTACATATTCTTTTATGCGATTTTCGGGGTAAATGTAATATGGTATACCCACCGACAATATCGAAGTAAATCTACAATAATCAGCAAATCTGTACGGTGAGACCACATTATCCTTGTCGAACAGCAATTATACCTAAACTTTTATGACTCAACATGTGCGCCGAATAAAG
Organism: Flaveria trinervia; assembly: GCA_025506515.1. Taxonomy (NCBI): domain Eukaryota; kingdom Viridiplantae; phylum Streptophyta; class Magnoliopsida; order Asterales; family Asteraceae; genus Flaveria; species Flaveria trinervia. Next base: position 5,032,359 of record CM046454.1, on the reverse strand, counting down.
TATCAAGCAAAGATTGAAAACCCTACAATTGCCCTTTTGATTTATGAATATGTACCTAACGCATTAACTATTGTACAACAACCCCTGAATTTAAATTTCTAGATTCAGAAAACAATTCTAGATAATCAGAACTTTTGTGCATTAAAAGCTGTATGTTACTCTGGTTTTATAAATTGTAGCTCTGGAAAATGAAAGACATCAAAAAGTGAAAATAAAAAATGACTTGTTCTATGCGAGGCGCATCATATAAGCAAAAAGTGGCCACGTAGGCACAAAGCAACCTCTGCTAACGTAAACGGCCATTATATAAGCAAAATTACGCCTACCTCTTGCTATCATACGCACACTTTTGCTAACGCGCGCCTGTCTTTGGTCCAATTTGTCATTAGACTTTGTCTAACATTCTCACTTTCACTTTTAAAAGTGAATTTTTGCATATTTAAAACTAGGATTTTATATAAAAACTATCGGGAAATTTAGCAAATCTTCTTGACTATAAAGTATTTACAATGGAGTCCTTAAAAAAAACGAATATGTTTGGTATATTATATGTAACGGTTTTGAGTGATTATACATGAAGAGGAAAAAATATTATTATGGATTGTTATATTTGAAGAATCACTATTCAATTTTTATAAATTTTTATAATGGTTGTGAGTGGAGAAGAAAGAAAAAGAATAATATAAAAGTATAAAACGTATTATTTAATTAAAAAAATAAAATAATTTTTATTGTAATTATACGGATAAATATAATGAAGCGAGTAATGAAGTACCTGAGTAGCATGGGTGAGAAGCTCTCGGGAATAAGCAGGGTTAGAGCGACGAAAAACAATAGAGGCGGCAGCCATAGCGGCAGCAGTTTCTCCAGCAAGATCCGAACCAGGGTTACTTTCATCAATTCTATACGCATATCGAGAAGTCGTCATGTCCTCCGGCCTTTGCCAACAATAGTGATCCGTGTTACCATCTCCCACCTAATAACATCATTTCAAGTTTTCAACCGCAATCAACAACAAACACCAATAAAATAATAAACCATCACAAGATAACCTAGTAGTAAAACAATAATAATATTATGAAAACATTAAACACAAAATCAAAAGGCACCTCTCCATAGAGAACATGAGGTTGAGGGTGAGCTTTGATGAGATAATCAGTGCCCCATTTGATAGCATCAATGGCATTCGAAAGCTCACCATTCGAACCCATTTGACCCCCATATTCAATCACACTCCACGACATCATCGTCACTGTAAACGCCATCGGAAGCCCAAATTTCACGTTATCCCCTGCATCATAGTACCCTCCAACAAGATCCACCTTCAAAATTGCAACAATGTAGATCAATTACAAGCTTAAACAACACCCATTTGAACGAATTTCATGATTCCAACGTCAATTGAACAAACAGATGCTGAATTAGAGGTTAATTTGTTGTTCATACCCCGTTGATTTTGCCGTCGTAGAGCCCTGAATTGCCCCTCCATTTGACTCTTTGATTTGCTGGAAGATAACCGGATCTCTGAGCTTCGAAGAACAAAATGCTTTTGGTTAAAGCAGCACCGTAGTCATGTCCACCTGCTAAAGCGAGAGGTACAACACCAGAAGCAGAAACAGAGTATTCACCATTGAATGAACTGTAATCGATTTCTCCATCAATGGTGCACCAATTTCAACTGTTTTTTTTTTCGTTTTTTTGATGGTTTTTGATGCTTTTTGATGCAAAAACTGATGAAATTGGATGGTTTAATGGCAATGGGGGTGTGATTTTGAGAGAGAAAGTGGGGAAGAAGGTGGGATGAAGGAGTGATATATATGGAGAAGATGAAGGGGTGTGAATAAAGTGGAATCAATTAATGTGTTTGCTTAAATTGAATATTTAATTGTTGATGTTTATTTCACGTAATTATTGGGGAAATTGAAGAATGAATGGTTTTTTCTTGGTATGAACAGGTGAGCGAAAAAGAGCAACGCATGTGAGTTTGTTTGATTTCATTTACTCGAAATCGGCGGTTATTTTATTTTATTTTATTTTTAAATAACATACAATTTTATTTCAAAATAACTATTTTTTTTCTTTTGAACGACAAATTATATCGTATTTTTAAATTACACGCCATAAGTGATGTTTTTAGAGCATTCATAACCGGTTATTTATATTTATGTAAGTGTATTTTTTATATTATATGATATGGTTATAAGTGGTTGTGAGTGAAAGATATGATAAATTTATTGTTCAATCTGTATTTTGGAGAATCACTGTTCAAAACCATATAATAATTTTAATATATTTTAGGTGATTTTTAGTCAAGAAAAAAGAAAAAGTAATGATAAAGTTAAAAATGAGAAAGAAAAAATAATGATTTTTAGTGTAATTAAATAAATAAAAATAAAAAATAAGTTGTGAATGCTCAATTTTACACTATACAACTTACAAGAATACTCAATTTTGAGAATAGAATTAAAATATTTTACGACTAGTGTGTTCCTTTAAAGGTGTATAATATTAAAATGCTAACACAAAACATATTTTAAATCATCGTTATAAAAATATGTAGAATTTGTATGTAGTATTTTCCAGGTATAACGATCTATGAAATAATGACATATAGAATATAGATAATTTTAGGTAGTTTCCAAACTTCTACTCAATTTTGGTTTTTAATGTAGTTTTTACATTTTAACTTAATTTAGGTTTGTGTGTCTTTATATGTTTTTTTCAAAGGAAAACGAATATTGCTATGATAGTACGATTATTCTCAATTTCTCATGCGGAATATTTGTGACAAATTGGGTTATGTACCATCAATTAGTTACGGGTCCAAGGAAAATAAAAAGAAGATGTACAATTGACAAAGGTATTGTATGTTAGTGTTATTATAACAACTATAAAGTACTTATTGAAGTAATATTTATTTAGATTATAAAAACACACACACGCACTTGAGGAGGAGATGCAGTGTTTGGTCGTAGAGTATTAAGGATACAATGTTTTACATGTGAAACTCCCGGATATTGTGTCATCTTACGCTAAGATTGATTATGGCTCAGAATGATTTAAATAATGGATTGTGAATGTACTGACAAAAGATAACACTAACGAGACAATAAAAAAGTTAGGTGTCTATGTTGATGACACACAATGAAATTATAAGTTTGTATGTATTAGTGAAGATGAAAGTAAAAATGCTAGACACGTTAACAAAAAGCAATTAAAAGATCTCAAATAGGGAAAAAAAAATTTGATAGTTGATTTCATAAATCATAAAAATAACTTTTTTGTAAAGAAATTTAATAGCCAAGATGTTAAATTTCTTTATGTAACCGACATATTAACTCTGGCCGATATTGAAATAAAAATGTAACCTTAAGAAGAATTTTATAGTGTTTTAATGGTGTTTTTGTAGAGTTCTAAAATCGTTCTGTATTTTTTCTTCATACTCTTGTTGATCTACATATAAGTCAACTTAGATTTATGAACATCAAAGTTATATTGAAGATTTGAAGATATAAACCATGCATTTGAAAGTGCAAATTAAGTGTTAAATGAGCTATTGTATTTTTCTGAAGCCATACACCCCAAAAACATAATCGATTGGTTCATGATTTCATTTATGGCTTTAAATATCGTTTTTTAAGCACATCTAAATTGTGTTCTTTCTTAATAGTGTTAATGTGCCATTTAATGGTATACTTTCAAATAATATGAGCCTAAAACACCAACAATGAATAATCAAATCTTGAGAAGTCAGGTGATATTATTGAGTTAACTCGCTCAATACTTAGACACGTTTCTATAACGATAATACGGTTTTGATTACCACTATGAATACTATTTGTATAAGCTGCTGCTAAATACTAGTTTTATAAAAAAACATTTCCCGTAAATAAGAGTGCTATACATATAGTTGGACCGTAAGGTTGTCCATGTGTCCTCACTCGACTAATTTGATACTTCAATTCCCAAAGCTTATATCATCTTCGAGCTTGTTGCTTCATTTTCAACAGCTTTTCATATTTTCATGTGATTCGATGCTTCACTACCCCTTTCGCAAGTAACATGAATTGAAATTGAAATTGAAAATGGATGAATTGGATTACATGTGGAGCCGAAAAACATATCATAGTTCAATTATTTACTTACATTGTTCAATCAAGTTCATCTTCATGATAGTCTATATATATGGGTGTGGGATATGGATGTAGAAGTTGATTTTCTGATAAAGCAGTGATTAATTCAATTAATTTGTATATTCTTTCAAACGAGCCTTGTTTAGCTACATGGAATTAGGGTGTGCCTAAAAAGTTTGAGTATTATGGCTTGGAGCTTATGATTATATCGATAAATAAGTTGGTCAACATGTAAAAAGAGGTCATGGGTTCAAGTTTCACTCTGAGCTAAATGTTCAGAGTTAAGTTAGAGAGTTTTCTCAGTAATGAGTTTCCTCCTGAGAGGATTGAGGGTATGGTCCCATCTGGGAAACAAATAGTTGGGATCGATTAAAATAATACTTATTTCTTGAAATAGTGCTGTATATTTGTCGTTAAAAAACAACAAGGGGCTAAATGATCCATCTATTGTATACTCATATGCACAAATCATCAATGGTTCTGAAGCATAGTGGATGCAAAGGATGTGTAATGCTATTAGTCGATGGCCTGGGATTAATCTTCCAAGTTCCCTAATTCATAATGACTTAATGTAGTATATTGATTATATTTCATTGCATAAGGATAAACAATTTTAAGTTGAAACCATTATCGTGACGATCTAGTGGTGTAAATTTTTATATAAATATCGAGTTCGCCCCCTTAAAAAAAATTAATTTTGCCCCCGCCCCTTCTACGGAGATGTTCAAGCTCCGCCACTGTTGATGATATTCATAAACACCGAGATCTTTGATAACTTTGCTAATATTCAAGATAATATCTATAATTATATTTTTAAGAGTTAATTACATAAATAGTCCTTGTGGTTTATCTAAAATTAAAGGTTTGGGTACTCGGTCAAAAAAGTAACATGTTTGGGTACACACTTTTATTGTAATAAGTTTGAGTATTAACACTAACTGACGTTAACTTTTATGTTAAGTTTATAGGCATTTTAGTATTTTCACATCATATGACTACTTATGTAAATTAGAGGGACTATTCATATAATTTAGTTAAAATAATATATTTATATACAGTTATACACATGCACACACATATATGTCGTTACGATCGAGTACCACCACCGTCTATCACCGCTATCCGCCGTTGGCCACCACCACAGTCACCACTAGACACATCATCTTCATCATGATATCCCCACATCACCGCCATCCATCTTTGATCTCCACCCCTAACTTTAGGTTTTTTTATGTTTACCCATTTGTATTTTTATGATGGGGGTGGTCTGAAATGGGAGCGGGTTAAATGATGGTGGGCGACGATGGTGGTGGATTCAATAGTGGTAGTGGTTGATTGAATGACGGTGATGGTCTGAAATGAGTATGAGTTGAATTGTGACATGCGGCGATGGTGGTGCTTCGAATATGAGTGGGTGGAATGATGGGGCGTGGTAGTCGCGGGGGGTTAGGGGTGTGGATTGAAACAAAAAACCCCTCAAAAGGTATTTTAGTAATATTATTTAAATTTAACAGAAAAATTAACATCTATTTATCTTAATATCTCATCTCGTTACAAAATTGAAATCACAATACCCCAACTTGTTACAAAAAACTCTTAGTATCCGAACCAATAATTTTAAATAAACCACGATAACTATTTATGTAATTAACTTTATTTTCAATCATTCATATTTATGGTATTATAGTTTTTTCTAACAACTAATTAGATTACTGACAGCCGCCAATGAGTTCTAGATCAACTGGTTTAGGAGGAGGCATCCTATGGCTTTCCAAAGTGAAGATCATGAGTTGGAGTCTCATTAGGTGCAATATGCTTCTAGTAGACCAAGAGTTTTACCACAGTGGGCCTATAGGTGGTGGGTTTCCCTTGGAATGATGGGCGAGCCGGGTCATCAGCGATATCTGTGTTCGCGGTTGTGAGTGGTCTTTCGCCATTGGGTTTACCCGAGTGACCGGGCTTAAAATATATTCGTTGTCCGTTCAAAAAAAAAAGATTACTGACAGACTACCGACCCACTTAATAATCTTCATCACTCTAGTACGTAAACCAAAACACTCTAAAAAAAAACTCACCATAGGTGAGAGAAAACTTTTTAACCTGATCTAAAACCCTTTTTTTATAAATGAGATTTGAAACCAAAATCTCCACTTATTTTAATATAGTTTTAAAATACATCACCTCATTTATTTGGGCTAAAAATTATTGATTTTTATTATACCATAGTAAAAAAAGACTACAATAAGCTTAATAGAGTGGTTCAAAACCATGTAATTAAATTTTAATACAGTTTTAGTACAGTAAAAATTATTGGTTTTTATTATACCATAGTAAAAAAAGGCTAGAATAAGCTTAATAGAGTGGTTCAAAACCATGTAATTATATTTGTATCTTGTTAGTTAGGGTATCATTTATGTCATAATCAGCTTTCATGCCAGCTTTTTCCAAAATAAAAAAAGAAGAATTAATTGTATTTTATTTTTATTGATACTAAAATTTAATAATCAAAACTATGATTATTAAGCGATGACAATTCGCACTTAAAATTTGACCAGTGAAGTTCAAAGCTCATTTTCATTCCCAAAAGCAATCCGAATTGCATAACTTTGGGTTACACTTAGTTTCAACTTGATTTTCATTTGATTTCGCTTATAAAAAACGTACTGACACGATTGTCTTTGACCAAAATTTAAAAATATAACTGGTTAAATATTTAACATGACATATTTATCAATAATGATTTAATTCTTGAATTATTAAAATCTAATCTACTATTTATTGTGATAATTCTAATCTACTATTTATTGTGATAAATTCAACATTTGCCCGTAGGATTTCTTCCTCACCCAAAAACATATATGAAAATAACATGAAATTTTTATTGTATCAATTATAGATTAGTCCTTAGTCATAAACTTTCATGTAAAAAGCATACGAATCAACATTTGACTATCATAAAAAAATCAAGAAAAATATATCAGTGAGATGTTTACTTAAAAAAGAAACACTCATTTACATGATGTAATTTGTTTGATTCACGTATTCTTTGCAATTAAGAGATATCTTAACTTATTAGTAATATCTTCTGTTAATGTTTAAAGTTAGGAATGTTTTAAGGAGATTATTGCACGACAAGTCGTTACTAATAAAGGCCAAAAAATAAATTCAAAATTAATAAAATATCTCTTAACTCTTATGTACTAAATTTCAATTAAATACAGCAATTATTCTAGTTTATAAATAAGCAAAATTAGTTTGATGGTCCTTCATCTTTATAACAATTGTTTAATGTTTAAATTAACGTCTCTTGTATGAACTTACTATATTAGAAAAGCAATAATGAAGGGTCCTAATAAATAGACACCTCACTTTTTAGATCGACACTCATCTATACGTCACGTATGGGTCCATACGCGACGTATAGGATCGAATACACTAAAAACGAGGAAAATTCATGGGGGGCGTCAGAGAGCTATACGCCCCGTATAGCCCTATACGACACATATAGGGCTATACGACGCGTATAGCGAATTTCGACACTGACTACGAGGAAAAATTCAGGGGGGCTGTCAGAGAGCTATACGCCCGTATAGCCCTATACGACCCCTCTATACGACACATGTAGCCCCATACGACACATATAACCTTATACGACCCCCCTTTATACGACGCGTATAGGGCTATACGACACGTATATAAATTTTGAGGTGTTGATTTAAAATGTTAGGATGTCTATTTAAAAAAACACATAATAAAATGTTGCAATTAATGTCCCAATAACTCATACACCTTCTACATTCTCTAAGTTGACCACTTCAATCATTAGGTTTGCTTTTATGATCAACAAGTCTCAAATGAACACTCCACTCTCAAATCTCAAACGTTACTTAATTTCTAATAAGAGTTTCTTAAATTCAAATGTTTAATCTACACATATGTAAATCATATGTATAGGTTGCACTATTTATATATTTGTAACTAAACAAATCATTCCCTTTTGAAACACATACGGACAGTTTTATATAATTTTTACGGTTTTAATATATAAACATACAAACTATATTTTAATAAAATAAATTTTTTTTAAAACATGACCTGTTGATCTAACCTTATAATAATATTATCCATCTTAATTTTGATCAATGAATATCAATATAATTACATTTTGGCACCAATGATAATTATCCCAAGTAGCACCAATAATCCTTAGATAAACTATTTAAGATGAGTTACACGTGGCATGTTAATATTGAAAGGTCATGTGTTCAAGTATTACTTTGAACAAAATGCTTAGTAAGTGTTTGGTATGCATAATTTCAATGGAATTCAATGAAATTGGTATCTGAATTTCATTGGTCATTATGTTTGGTTGGTAGGAATTCATTGGAATGAAATTTAAATTACATTTTGAACGTGTTTGGTTGAGAAAATTTTTTAATTGAAATTAATTTCTTCCAATTAAGGATTTCAAATACCACTGATCTCGCCTCCACCACCAACCGCCACCTACCATCCCACCCACCGCCACCGACACTACCGACGACCCTGGCCGCCGTCTGCCCTCGATCCGGACCCGTCCACCCCGACCGCCAACCACCACAGTCGTCCCCCGTCCACCCCCGACCGTCTTCCATTGCCGAACCGATCGTCCCCGCCCCCAAACGCCGACCGTTGCCCGTTGCCGCCAAACTACCGCCGAAGACGCCGCACAACCTTGGTGCGGCCCACTGTTACCAGACCGCCATCACGCTAACCGTCGACGGTCACCAACCTCCGTTGTCAAACCGTGTCTCGACGACAGGCATTATTGGTTGGTGGCAGCAATGGGGTACGATAGGTTTTGGCAACGGGCGCAGTTGGTAGTCGCGGTCGATTGTCGGCGGTGACGGCGGTGACAGTCGATGGTATGTAGCGGCGGTGATCAAGGTGATGGCGGGTTGTAACGTGTGATAAATTTCAAGTATTTTATAAGTGTATTGTCACTAGAAATACATTTGAAATTTAAATTCCATCTATAGATTTCAATTTCTTTGAATTTAAAATTCTATGAAAAATATTAAATTTCAAATACAATTCATTTGAATTTCAATTAAAATTACAATTCCTACAAATTTTACGAAGCAAACGCTCCCTTAAAGCTAAGCCAGTGTGTTTTCTCAACAATTAATTTATTTCTAGGAGGGTTGGAGGTGTAGTCGCAGCTGAAAAACAACTAGGTAAACCCGATTAAAATAACACGTATTATTCGAAGCAGGATCGTACATTAACGATTAAAAAATTCTTTTTGGCCTATTTTATATTATATGGAGAGAAGTAGAAATCGACTTTGGGAAAGAAAAGACAATGGTCAAAAAGGTGCCCACGTTCGAATATTTTTACAACCGCAATCAACGGTTTCCCCAAGAAAAACTAAAGTTGCTAAAATGCGCATTATCCAATTGTTTGTACACTTTTAATTAAGATATTTATAAATGATTTAACTTATTTTAAGGATCCATCTGAACACCATTTTATGTTGAAAAGTCAAAAGCACCCACACCGCAATTATCGGTTTAGTATCAGTCAACAAGCAAATGGTTTCCCATTTCTTATTTTTGGGGAGGTGATTTAAATATTTAATACAATGCTAAATTCGTTTGATTATGTTTGTTATTTGAGTAGTAATTAATAAAAACATGTTCGTTTGTTGTTGTTTCTTTTACCTATTGTTACAAGATGGTCAAAAGCAAAAACTATTTTAAATTGAATTAAAAAGACGATTTGTTTTTAATATTGATTTAAGCTGTTAGAGTTCAAACATACGAGGAAGTGACAATAGAAAATGAAATGGGGTTGTAATGATTCATTTCTCTACTAATCCTTATAATACATAGGCAGTTTAAACAATTATATCAAAAGTAAATTTAATATGTGTTGGTAAAATATTTTATCTTCTGTTTTGTGTTAGTAATATATTTTAACACGATATACACACATATGTATTATATTTGTTGTATATATATGCATGTATGTATATTACCATTTGTTTTGTGTTAGCAGTATATTGTGATGTGTAATATATTGTGTTGTATAATAGTAAAGAACACATTTATAATGACAACTAAAACAATTATAAACTGTTAAACAACATATTTTTCTCTTAATGTATTGTACTTTTCTAAGCAAATATCATTTTTAATATACGTGTGTATGTACTAGGTTAAAAACCAAGTGTATGCCATGTGTTGATCAAATACGATATTATATATTGACTAATTAAAATTTACATATTACGCATCTGCGATATATTATATAGTTTTTAATATTACTATATTACACTTTTTTTTACATTTCATCACCACGCATACAAAAACTCTGTGATAAAAATGCCCTAAAATTAAACGGTATTCAATACTTTTTTCAGTTGAGACATATTGTGCAGTTCTGCTTAAATAGGTTATTGTTTTGCAGGACCTAACTACATTTTGGGAAAATACATTTATTATACTATTAAATATGCTTTTATATCGAATTAAAAATCGACCTAATATCATATATCACGAATCAATGAGACCATAATAATAATAGTAATAAATCTTTTTAGTACCTATAAATTTATTATATGTGACATTAGTACGATCAAAAAACATTTTCAATTAGAAAAAAGTGAGAATATATATAAATATATTTAGAGAAGGCTTTGAGTGGCCAAAATATTCATATCTTCAAGAACTCTATATAAATGGTTGTAGAATATTTTTGTGGATTGATATGAACTTTATTCATATGACGACAAGCAACAAACAACATTAGCAAATTAACGAAATCCACTATGTTTCTAGTGGATTTTTTATTCTAGATAATTCGAATACAAACAAACATCTTTCCACATAGCTTTTCCTATATGTGTCAAGTAATTGATCATCCCATGCATAATGAAGTTGTTTACGAAAATTTGTTGAAAAATGTTTTTTATAGTTAATTAATATTGTACTTGTAAAATTTACATCATTATAGAAAAAAGTTAACACATTCAAACAACTGACGTGTGACTTGTCAAATTCAAGTAGTTATGACTTTCAGTTATGTGATTTTAAATTTGTAAAGACGTCTAATGTTTGATTTGTTTGTTTTGTTGCCTTTGTTTATCGGGGTTTGACTACAAACTTTCACAATTAATTGTGAAATGATGGATCGAACATGAAAGGGTATAAGAATCCTTCTTTAAATAGGAAGGTGGACTTTGACATTGATGTGAAGATAAATAAATGATAGTTGATGAAAAGATAAAAAGAAAAAGTCAAATTCTATTCCTTTGCTAATCAACTAGTTGCCATGGGTATGAGACAATCTAGTCATCCCACGTTATATATATTTACTCAAATGTGACTAGAAACTCATCATTCCAATCATTAATAATCATGTTGTAGCTTGTTTTTGAAAACTCAGAGAGAAATGGTGTTGTGAAATTTATTTATTGATATCATAATATTTAGACATCATGAAAAAGAGCTAATAAGATATGATCTTTTTTAACCTTAAATCTATTAAAAAAGCCTACATCGATTTGTAAATAGGTCAACTGATATATGATATAAGTTGTAGCTCACATTGAATATATTTACTCAAATGTAACAAGTAACTCATCATCCAATGATGAATAATCATGTTGTAGCTTGTTTGTAAAATAATCATAAAGCAATGATTTTTAATCTATTTATAGAAGTCATGATATTTAAACATCATGGAAAAGAGTTGATAGCATACGCTATGTGTTTAACCTCAGACCTATACACGTGATACCGGATATGTATTATTTAAAAAGAGTCAGATTCGTTTTGTAGAACGATCAACTAAAATATGATATAAGAAATGTCACAAAAGGGTATGTGTTGAAGTCGAGTATCTTTTTGACATATTAAGTACATACATTAATTTTCATAAAAAAACTCTAAATAACAAAACTAGGGGTGTAAAAAATCTTCATGGTCTACCTATCACCTTTCAACTAGTATCAACTACGTATACAAATTGTATATGTAAATAGGGTTTATGAAAATTTAACTGATTAATTAGGTGAAATATAATAAATAAATTAGTGTGGTTTAATGTTTTGACTTGATGGTAAAGAGGTTGAAAGAAGTTAGGGTACCACATGGGCCACCAGCCAAACCTTTGACCTTAATAACTTAATTTAAACATACACTCTGTTAAAATAAAATTCACTAGTGGCGTATTATTTTTAAAATTCTTTTTAAAAATGTGTTGACATATTTTAATATGTTTAAGTTTTGTAGGTGGATCGCGTGTTATTTAATTATGTATAAGTTAAAACGTTAAATAACATAATTAATATGTTTATGTTATAGTTGATGTGTTAAAATATAGTAAATACAATTTGAAACAAAAATATAATTAGTGTGGAGGGTTGAGTCCCAAAATCATTTATGAAAAATAAATATTATATTCTAACTTTTACTTGTATCACAATTAGAAAACTTTAGTATTAAAATAATAAATTATTTAATCGGCTATTCTCATTTATGATATTTAAAACAGAAAATAAGTTGAACGATTTTTTAAATATTTAAACTCCTTTAACTTGTGTTATTTCTTATAAAAGTACAACTCTCATAAAACATAAAACTAATAATCCATTTATGCAAAATACGTGTTTGATGTAGCATCCATTTATCGTCTTAATATCCATCGACATGTACAAAAGTTTCCACAAATAACTATATCTAAAAAGCGATATTCCCTAATTTTGAGTTATTTTTTTTTTGTTATTCGAGGTATTGGTTTGGATATAATACAAACTTAGGTTCGTTCATGATAATACAATTCACTAACAATAATAATCTTCATACACATTTTATATTACAACATAATCATCACAGATTTACACTCTCTTTAACATTGGTTTTTATTTGATTTTGATTGTATATTTTTTATTTTATTTATAATCATCATTGTGAATGAAAGCAAGTAGAATTCAAATGTAAATCTGTGAAGATTATGCTCATGAGATTGCCTTTGATTAGTAAGGAAAAATTGAGAGTATTATTAGCCATATCATCAGCAATGGATCATAGCTTTTAGTATTCAAATACAATAAATTTTTTATTAAATTTTCATGCTTTCTTCAAAACCTACACATTAAAAACTACAAACTTTCACCGCAGAAACGGTATTGCAAAAGTTTTGTGAAAGAAATAGTTGAAACAAACTTTAGAAATGTAATATTCATAACCAAACTTAAAGTCTATTAAACAACTAAAAACTATAGTCTAAAATGTTGTTTATCAACATGTAAAATGTGTTTTCACACAAACACACAAGTCAATACACACATCAATACATTAATACCTACACACATACATATGTACATATACATACCCAGGCATATGCCTATGAGAGATAAAGAAAACCATAGGGAAGTTAAAACCAAAAGCATTAATCTTGCCTTCTTACCAAAAGAAAAGAAAATATTAACAAATGAACACGTTATGGATACAAAGATTTGATATTTATGTTTGTTAATAACTTAATAACAAGAGGATCATAAAGAAGACAAAACAAAAGATTTCATATATTATTAATCATAACATATATTAAAATAAGTAGAGAAAATAAGCAATTTTGTTTTATTGCATGTGTGAAGATATGAAAATTTATAGGTTTTTAATTTAATGTTATGGACACCGCAAATCAAGGCTCTTGACCAATCACATCGTCACACGCCATGTGCTTCCCGCCGTTCTATTAAACAAACGCACCTCCTTTTGTCTTCTATTTTATAATTGTCATAATGGCATTATTAGATTCTTATACATATTATAATGAAAACTTAAATTTCATTTTATTGAAGTGTATTATTCATCTCGAGTAGTGTTATTCTAAAAATGATATATAAAAAGGGTTAATATGAGTTTGATATTTGTTTATTTTTTATTTTTAAGTAAAATATTGTTTTGATTATTTTGTTAAGTACATAAATCAATGTGTTTAATATGTTAGATCATTATGTTAAATATCTTTTTTTATCATTGTTATTTGTATTTATTATTGTGTTTTACGTTTAAATAATTTATGTTGATTTTATCATTGTTTTCTATAGATTATATAACTTTTTTTGTTATTATATTTTTATATTACAATTATAATTATATAATCATATTGTTTCACCGGTGTGTAATACAAAACTTATCATATAAAGTGTTGAGCGATGATTAATATGTAAAAACATAATATATTTATCATTGGGTTTTACTTTTATATTATTTTATGTTATTATATTATTGTTTATATTGTATTAAATTAATTTATTTTATATTTTATTATTGTAGTTTACATACTATAATTACACAATGATGTTATTTAATCATTATGTTTTTCTGAACTCAATGTTTTAGAAAAACACAATGGTTTTCATGGGAACACAACGATGACGAATTAAAAGACACTATTAAGGGTAGGAAAAACAAAATGACGGCAAAAATCACAAGAAAAACATATTTTTTTATATTTTTTGTATAACTATATTGTATGTGTTTTAAAGATAAAAAACATTTAATAACAAAAAGAACATCGTATATAAAACTTATAAACGTTTTGAATGAAGTGAATGAAAACTTGAAATAAAGTAAACAAAAATGCTTAGGTCTTTAACATCCTTCCAATAAACATTTTTCCTAAATTTAAATCTCAACGACCAACTAGAAAATGGTTCATTAACATCAATTCTTACAATTTTGAGATAAACACATTTTCTATTTGAACTCTTAGATTTTCTTCATTAGTCTAGAATAAAACTATTGCACTATGACTTTATAATTAATCGAAAGTTACTAATGACGTGCATGAGTAAAAGAGAAAGTCCGCCTTTTTGTTAATTTTAATATAGTTTAATCAATTTTTTTTAATTCGAATAACTTTTAAAGTAATTATATATTTTTAAAGTAATTTTTATTTTCTTTAGTTTGAGTATAATATTATCATATTTTATGTCTTTAAAATACGCTATGCATCTTTAGGCAAACTACACATCAAACCATTTACATGGTGCGTTTTGATTGTTTACATAGTGTGGACATGTGTCTAACATGTTTACATGACATAGATCAATGTCCGGTATAATAATTTTTTATTACTCATTATATGGTATGTATACCCCATGTACGTAGTGTGGATGTGAATGCCGTAAACATATGCACGTACATGGATGCAAATACCTCTAACTCGAAAAATCCACAAACATACAAATTACATGTCGTATCATCTTTAAGAGTTAGAGTTATAGAGAGAATGATAGCCGAGAGCGTATGCAATTCAGCGAATTCTTGAGGGGAGGCTGGAACGTTCTTTCATTGGGGAATAAAAAATATCCGATTATTAACTAGTTTTATACAATCAGCAACATAGCACTCCTTCACTACTTCAAGGGAAAACATGGCAAGGAAGCGTGTATATAGCGGCTCAGATTCAACCCAACAGTCTGTCACACCCCGACCGACGGCGGAATCATCGGGGCGGACGAATGGGAGACAATTGCTCATAGCACATGGAACTAATTTAGTTGGAATATTATTAAATATCATTATTCAATAAACATTACAACGCAATTAAAATAATAACATAACAATCAAGATACAACAAAAAGCATAAGTCTTTTAATTGGTCTAGGTTCAAGTCCTATATGAGCACAAGAAGATCTACAATCATCAAACCTGAAACATGATAAAAATAAAAATGTCAACTAAAAATAGCTGGTGAGTTTCTAAGGTTTTCATACATAATAATAACAAGGTTACAAGTAGCAATTCATGTCATAGGTTATAAGTTAGTAAGGTTATAGAACACATATCGTTACAACCAAACCTCAACTTGATTACAAGTATATAAGATTGGCTAAGTGTATTTAGTTCCCATGATGAACAAGCATACGTCATCAGGAGTCGGCAATACATCGACTTTAGCACCAAATAGGTTTGTCAGGCCCAAAGATCTAAGACGTCGCCAGGCTAGCAATAGTTAATGATTGTAAACAAACTATGTATCTCATATAATCACTTACAACACACAAATAACCATGACAAAATATGAATTGCAAGTGCTTTACAAGTCTAAACGTTTACAAGTGCATTATGTATAAGTAATCATGTTTCACCCCAAAATAGTATGAAATAAAGTAAAAAGGGGGCAAGAAAAACTCACATTATATATATAAGGTGATGACAAGAAAAAACAAACGAGGCTCCAACGATTTCTCTTACAGTATGCCTAAATGTATATGTTCCAAGATTAAGTTCGATAATAGGATTAACAATAAGACGTGAACTAGGGTTTCAATTGTAAATTTGGGGTTTAAATAGTTAAATGAAATAATAAATCGTTTACGTTTTGATTTAGTAAAGATAACATAAATCAATTAAATCCAAGAATAATTAAAATGATTCAATAATTTATTTTATTGATTAATAAAAATTAAGTATAATGTGTGAAAAGAAATTAATGTAATAATTAACTATTTAAAACTTGACAAAGATGATTAATTGCATGCTTATTAAATGGCTTTAAAATTATTTAAAATCATTTTATAGAGTTTTAAACTTTTAAAATGATTTATCATAAAATTCATATAATAACAGTAAAGTGTACTATTTAATATCAAGCTTTTAAAATGATTTATATGATTTATTATCGGGACTTTAAAATAACGTATAATAGAAAGTGATCTTGTTTTATAAGTTTCAAAAATAAAACTCAAATAAAATTTTAAAGAATACATTATTGACTATTATATATAACATGTTTAAATGTATAAATAAATAATTAATTATTTAAATAACTATTAAAATAAGTATTTCAATAATTATTTATTTAAAACATGTAGGTTTATAACGTTAAAATAATCTACATTTGAACTAATATAGTTTTATTATCTTTGTTACATAAAATAACTAATAATATTATCTTTGCTACCTTTTACAAAGAAATTAAATAAAATTAAAAAAAACACAAGTTTTTAAAACCTTTCAAAAATTTAGTTTAATAATTTCAGGAATATTTTAGTTAGCAAAATAATTTTTATTTAGATTAATTAATATAATAATAGTTTTCAGAATAAAAGAAATATAAAAAAAATAAATAATAATTAAATAAAAAAGGTTGGCAGAGACCCGGTTCGAACCCGGGACCTCATGCCTATGATGAGTCATGATTACCGGTCGGGCTAAATCCCATTTGTGTTATAAAGTTCCTTTTAAAATGTTTAAAAACACCAGTTTCGAAATCCCCCAATTTCACATAAACCCTAACTTGATTTGATCCAAATTGAACACGAATTCGAAGTTGTTAACGGAATCCAACTTAGGGCTTTTGATCCCTAAGTGAAATCGAGTATGTAGATGAGTGAAACTTACGTGATGAGTTCGGGTTTGATGAAGACGATGGCAAGAGCAATCGCGACTACGTGGATACAGATTCAAGGTGTAAACGTTGTTGTTATTCAAATTGGCTTTGCAGGTAGATTCGAAAGTCGATGATAAGCAAAAGCCCTCTGTTTATTAGTAAAGATTTGCTCGATTTCGCTATGAACAGGTTATGAGTTTGATTCGGTTATTTCGATTATGATACTATGTTTAACCTACGGTTTCAACTGAAATTAACCTTGTTCATTCATTCTAATTGATTGATAATACGTTTATGGATGTATTAATTAGACAATTGATTGGTTATTAAGACGAAACTGATTTGGGTTTTCGATTGTAGGTTCGGTCGAGAGCACAGAATTGAATTGCTCGATTAAACTTTAATTTAGACGAATCATAGGTTCAAAACTGATGTTCGAGAGTTAACAATCGATTTAAATGTCTAAAATGAGCATGTCGGGTGCGAGGTGGTCACCGGAGGAGTCACCGGAGGACAGAGAGGCCGACGGCGGGGGAAAGGTTTTGGTTTGGGAAAGTTACACCTTTGGTCCCTGTGGTTTTTGGATGTTATTATCTTATGTAAAACTTTTAATTTTGGTTTTTTAAAAATTACACATTCAACCCTAATCTTTATAACACTCATTTGAATAATAATCCAAACTAATAATTTGTTAAATTTTATAACATTTATAAAACTTGTAAACTTTATAACTTGATTATTTATTGTAAGTAATAAATTTATATTTACTCATAAATCTTTATTCATTTTATAACTTTATGAGAAAGAATTACTAAAAAAACAAAAATTATCACAAGTTATTTAGATAATTAACAAATGAATAATTCACATTATAAAATACAAATTTAATACATTTGACACATTAAAATTATTATAATAATTTATAATAGAACTTAAAAATCCAGTTTCTAACTTGGAAAAATGACGGATGTTACACAGTCTATCCAGAAAAAAATGTTTTGGCCGCACCTGTGTGACATTCGTCATTTTCGACTAGCTTTGTATTTGTTATCCTGTATTGTACACCCGAATTGTTTTGGTCTTCGGATCTTTTAATATTAATAAAATGATGGATTTTATGTTGTAATCATGTTTCATACTTGTCGTGGCGTGACCACAGTTCGTTTCAGCAAAATCAGTTTTTTTAACGTTTTCGGTTCGTTAAGGTCCGGACTTGTATTTTAACCATCCAAACCAACCAAGACCTAACCCATAACTATTCTAGAACCCTCCAAACATGTAGATACCTGGTCATAATTTATTTAAATTAAAATTTATTTTAAATAAAAGAATCAAAGTGCACCCTTTTACCCACCGGACAAACGCATTACCCATTTCCTCAAACCCTAATCTTTTCCTATAAATACCACTCATTCTCAACCATTTCACCTGCACATTTTCATCTTCTTCTCCCAAAATTTTTGATCTTGTAAGTTGTTCTAGCTAGTTTTGCTTAAGTTTGACTTTAAAAAGTCAACGGAACCGAATCTTGCATTTCAAATCATTTCGGGTATGTAATTTTGGTTATTTTCAGTTTTTCTAAGTTATTTTATGTTACAAAACCATTTCATCTTTATTTAAGTCTTGTGGGCATTCAAACTCATATTTATGCATTTTAGACCCGTTGGGGTCGTTTTCGGGAAGTTTACTCGATTAACTTTCTTGTTTGAGTTTAGATCTGGAAGTTTTACCTTATTTTTAGTTCAATGGTTTTGGACATGTGGTAACCATCCTCGGGTTCATACCGAGTCAAAGACGAACCAAACCGAACGCTCGTTTAAGCACTTTAAATAACTTTTAAGTGACCATGTTACATCAAACACTTTAGATCTGAGTTTTCTTGATATTTTAGTTATTATATGGTTGATATGGAGGTGTAGAACAAATCTTGGCTTGAACCCAAGTTTCGGGTAAAAACCGAGTAAAACCGAACACCCGTTTTAACGAGTTAGTCAATGTTCAAACCACCAAAAGTTCAACCTATCTTTTTAGTTATGTTTTAATTTATATTACTCATATTACTTAAGATTTTGGAAGTGTTAGAACAAATATTAGCTCAAACCAAGTTTCGGGTAAGAATAAACCCGAGTAAAAGTCGAACTTATCGTCTTAACGAGCTAGTCACCGTTCAAAACGCCAAAGAAAAATCTTTCCTAATTTTTTAACTTATGTTTCGTTTATGTTATTTGTATTAATAATATTATGGTATGACGAAACCAAACTTGGTTTATACTAATATCGGGTTTAAGCGAATTTCTTTATTAATTAAAGTCTCAAACTCGGGTTTAAAAGAGTGTAAGTCAGACCTTGATGCTTACATTAATGGGATCCTGCATACTAGCACTAAACCAACTCCCATATGTAAAACTTAACAATGGTTGAGTAAAACTAAACATCAAGGACCCGTTTTCTTGTAAAACTCATTTTATACTTACGTTATTTAAACACACTTTGTAAAATATAACTAAAACTCCCGAAAACCCAAGTCTTATTTTTATGAACTTTTATACCATTTATATTTCATCTTCAATACTCAATACTTACTCAAGATCTTTCAATCTAGGACACGCACGTTAAAACCGTCGGACTCGCTTACTTGAGGATTTTATTCAAAATTTATTCATCAACGTCATTTTATTCCATGTGAGTAATTTCATCCCCGTTTTCTCTCTATACTTTGGGGGTAGCAAGCATACTTACTCAACAAAAAAAAATGATTTAACATCTAGATCCTCAACCCACAACCACTAGGTTATGTGTTGCTTAGAATAATTGTCCAATTGTATGTTATATACCTCATATGATTAAGTGCTACATGTTTATTGCTTTTGATCGTTTAGCCTCATCCTCATCCTCAATAAGTATGATCATACGCTCCTCCTTGTAATATGGTAGTTTTATCAATTAGAAAGGAGCCTCATTTATTTATGATTGATATACCTCAATTGTCACTTTTATTTACGGCTTCACATATTTGAGTTGTGGATTTTGCCTTATATTATATTTATAAAGTCATGAATTGCTCACCAACATACATGTTGACAAAACATATTTTATGCAATGCTACAGGTTTGATTATCGGTTGATTGAAGATTTAAAGACGTTACTTTATTTTGGACCGTTAGGTTATTAGTTAAGAACTATTTATTTTCTTGTATTTGTAAGAACATGTTATGAAATGAATGAGTTGATTAAATATTGTCACTTTAATAGTGTCGTGTGCATTTGAACAATCTTAGTTGCGCCCGGCATGTTCCGCCGCTTTGGTCGGGGTGTGTGACAGATTGGTATCAGAGCCATGACTATAGCATAGGTGGTTAGACGTAACGACCTATTATAGTTTATGCTTTAGGGTCCCAAAACGTGTTGCCTATACGTGTTACCCTACTTGATTGTTTATTTGCTCTTATTTACTTATTTATTTCATTTACCCTCATGTACACACACACACACACACTTTATAGAAATCCAAGGTATCCTTACCTTACCTTAAAAAAATAATAATTAATTAATTTAAAAAAATCAAATTATGGATCTCAAAATTTGAGTTTGGGTCCCAAATTTTTCGATATTTCTCATCTCCTTAAAGCGTGACATTATAACGGGTTCGTACTAACTGGAAGAGGGAAAATACCTAGATGTGAACCTTTGGCAAAATGATTCCGAGAATCAAAGGTGATTTACTTACCTGGAATGTTCAAGTCAAGGTGTTTGATCTTATAGGCCAAAGCGAATGCGCGTTATATGGGTTGCTAACTTTAAGCAGTCACCGTAACCGTTCCGGTTACCTCCATTAATATTGTTGGATTGAAATATGAAAGCCACGGTGATACGTGTACTAGTGTTTTGATCCCTCCCTCGATTTCGATTTGTTTTGAGTTGAAACATGAAATCCACGTTGATACGTGAACTAGTGGTCTTGACTTCTCATTTTATCCCATTTTATGATCTTGGTTGAAACACGAAAGACGCGATGATTCGCGTAACGTTTCGACTCCCCGCATTACCTCGTATTTCCTTAAGATTACTGTCGGGACAACAAGTCATCGTGATTCATGTATGTATTTCCCGCCTCAAATCTTAACGTTTCAAATTTCATATATATATATATATATATATTCATGTGTTAAAATGTTTTATTTTATAAGGTTCACAAAATCTTAACGTGATTCATATATATATTCATGTGTTAATCACCATCATATTTGGACTAGCTACCCAAAATCTCATATTGTCTCACTTTTATTATTTTTAGAATGCCTCCTCTTCGTCAGCGTCAAGCTCGTCAAGCACGTCGAACTCGTCGCCCCAAGAACTCCGACCTTAAGATAGCCGAATTGGTTACAACTCAAATGGCTGTTGTACTCCCCACCCTTGTTGCTCAAATTCAAGCTATCCAACCGCAACCTGTTGCTACTCAAGTCACACCCTCTCATGCTACATTTACTTATAAACAGTTTATGGGCGCCAATCCACCGAAATTTATGGGTGAGGAGTGTGCTACCACGCTCCTTCAATGGTTTGAACGCATGGAAAGCGTGTTCTTGCATTGTGAATGTCCGGAGGCCAAGCGAACCACTTTCGCATCAAGTGTGTTCGAGCTAACCGCCCTAACGTGGTGGAATAGCATCATGAATGCCAAAGGAGCGGAAGTCGCTATGACTCTCCCTTGGAATGAACTGAAGGATATCATGCTCAAAAATTTTGCCCCAAGCATGAAATTCAAAAATTGGAGGCCGAATTTGGGATCTAAACAAGATAGCGGTAACAACTCCACTTACTCAAACCGCTTCCACGAGCTTAGCCTTCTAGTGCCCCATTTGGTTACCCCACTCGAGAGGGCAATCGACAAATACGTTTCGGGTTTGCCAATGCAAATCCGAGATTCCATCATGAGTAGCAAGCCACAAACGCTTAATGATGCGATCACTCTTGCCGCCGCCCTTTCGGAGAACCATGTCAAAGCAGGGACTTTATCCCGAAAAGATTCCAAGAAACCAAATGTCAAGGCCATCAACGATCCATCTCCAAGCTCCAAAGTTGAAGCCCAACCCCAATCCATCAATACTCCAACTCATCTCACCACTCTAAAAAGAAGCATAAACCGAACCATCGAAACTTTGCTGTCACTCATCCAACTCAACCCCAATTTGAATCTCAAGCTGCCCAAAATCGAAAACCTTACACCGGTCCCCATCCCTTGTGCAACACTTGTCAACGCCACCACCCATCTTACTCCGCTTTTCGCCAATGCTCAAACTGCAATCGTTACGGCCACCTTAGCAATGTGTGTCGTGAAGCCTCCCGTGGACAAATCACTCTACCAAGGTTTGTTCCGCATAATCCTCAAAACCGACCCATGCCTTTTGCTCAAACTCCTCCTCAACCGAGAGCTTGTTTCAATTGTGGAGACCCAAATCATTTCCGTAATGCTTGTCCTCGACTCACTTTTGCAAATCAAGCCCAAATCATGCCTGCACCATACTACACAACTCAAGCCTACCAATTGCAAACTTACCAACCTCAAGTCCCACAACTCATGGCTCCTCCGGTTCAACCGCTCAATCAATTCAAGCTCCTCCTCCCCCGCCTTCGCAAGCTCCACAAGTCACCCATGGCAACCAAGGGCGTGCTTTTATGATGAATGTCAACCAAGCCCAAGTTGCCAACGATGTGTGAACGGTACGTTTTTAATTAATGAGCATTTTGCTTCATTTTATTCGATACCGGAGCTGATAGGAGTTTATTTCATTTAAATTTGAATCAAACCTTGCCGTACCCCGTACTAAACTTTCTCGACCTTTTTCTGTCGAAGTCGCCAATGGTAGCACAATCACTATCATTCGGTCATCCGCGATTGCATACTCACTCTTTGTAAGCATAAATTCTCAATTGACCTCATCCCGATGCAAATGGGAAGTTTCGACATCATAGTAGGCATGGATTGGTTATCCTTGCATCGTGCCGAAATTGTTTGCTATGATAAGTTTATTCGAATTCCACTCGCCAATGGGAAAACTCTCAAAATCTTCGGCAAAACTTCTCCCAAAAAGCTCAACCTCATGTCGTGTTCTCAATCTCAAAAGTACGTACGCCAAAAGTACGTTCCGTTCCTAGCTCAAGCGGTGGCAAAAGACCCCGGAGAAAGGAAAATTCAAGACATTCACGTTGTTTGTGATTTTCCTGATGTTTTTCCCGACGACGTCTCCGGTCTTCCACCCATCCGTCCCGTCAAATTTGAATCGATCTTTCCCCGGAGCAACTCCCGTAGCTAAGGCTCCCTATCGTTTAGCTTCTTCTGAAATGCAAGAACTGTCAAACCAACTCCAAGAACTCTCAGATAAGGGTTTTATCCGTCCAAGCTCATCTCCTTGGGGTGCACCCGTTCTCTTCGTGAAAAAGAAAGATGGCTCGTTTCGCATGTGTATCGACTACCGTGAGCTCAATAAACTCACCATAAAAAATCGTTACCCTTTGCCTCGAATCGACGACCTCTTTGATCAACTCCAAGGTGCAACTTGCTTCTCCAAAATCGATCTTCGATCGGGTTATCATCAATTGCGTGTTCACGAAGATGACATTCCAAAAATGCTTTTCGTACGCGGTATGGACATTACGAGTTCATGGTTATGCCATTTGGATTAACCAATGCACCCGCGGTATTCATGGACCTCATGAACCGCGTTTGCAAACCATTTTTGGATAAATTCGTAATTGTATTTATTGACGACATCCTCATCTTTTCTAAATCCGAAGCCGAGCATGAGCATCATTTACGTTCCATGCTCAATCTCCTAAGAAAAGAACAACTTTATGCCAAATTTTCGAAATGTGAATTTTGGCTAAAAGAAGTTCAATTTTTGGGTCACATCGTTAACGATAAAGGTATTCATGTTGATCCCGCTAAAATTGAGGCCGTAAAAGATTGGAAGACTCCATCCACACCTACCGAAGTTCGATCCTTCCTTGGTTTGGCCGGTTATTATCGGCATTTTATTCTAAACTTCTCTAAAATCGCACTACCCCTCACCGCATTAACTCATAGGGGAAAATCTTATGAATGGGGACCAAAACAAGAAGAAGCTTTTCAAAATCTTAAGCATAGCTTTGCAATGCTCCTATCTTAGCCCTCCCTGAAGGAAACGACGATTTTGTAGTATTTTGTGATGCATCCAACCAAGGTCTCGGTTGCGTTCTCATGCAACGAGGTCAAGTTATTGCTTATGCCTCAAGACAACTCAAAGTTCACGAGAAAAATTACACAACTCACGATCTCGAACTTGGTGCCGTCGTTTTCGCTTTAAAAATCTCGAGACACTATCTTTATGGTACAAAATGTGTAGTATTTACCGATCATAAAAGTCTTCAACACATTTTCGACCAAAAAGATCTGAACATGAGACAACGGCGATGGGCCGAATTACTTAGTGACTATGATTGCGAAATTCGCTACCATCCCGGTAAAGCGAATGTCGTGGCCGATGCCCTTAGTCGAAAAGTTAATGTTAAATCTATTTTGCTCTATAGCATTATCATCCAAACCGATCTTCAAAACCGCATCTATCGAGCCCAGTGCACCTCCGTTGATGAAGGTAACATGTACGAAGAAATGTCATGTGGAGCCGAACTTCAACTCGAAACTAAACCCGATGGCTTACTTTACTTTCTCAATCGTTATGGGTTCCCGATCGTGACGAACTTCGTACTTTCATTCTTGACGAGGCTCATAAGTGACGTTATTCTGTGCATCCCGGTGCGGATAAAATGTACTTCGATCTTCGTCCCATTTATTGGTGGCCCGGTATGAAAAAGGATGTGGCACTTTACATTTCAAAATGTCTTACATGCTCAAAGGTTAAAGCCGAGCATAAAAGACCTTTCGGTTTACTCGAGCAACCCTCGATTCCTGTTTGGAAATGGGAAGACATTGCCATGGATTTCATCACTAAACTCCCAAATACCCGAAACCAAAATGATAGTATTTGGGTAATCATCGATCGATTGACCAAATCGGCTCACTTCATTCATTCCGATCCGAGAAAAGTATTCCGTGGAACAACTAGCTCAAATCTATGTCCGAGAAATCGTGTGCCGCCATGGTATACCATGACCATCATCTCCGATCGTGATGCTCGATTCACGTCTCATTTTTGGAAATCGCTTCAAAATGCTCTAGGTACTCGCCTTGACCTTAGTACCGCTTACCACCCTCAAAACGATGGCCAATCCGAGCGTACAATCCAAACCCTCGAGGATATGCTTCGATCATGCGTACTAGACTTTGGTGGAAATTGGGACTCTCATATTCCGCTTATTGAGTTCTCCTACAACAATAGTTTCCATTCTAGTATTGGTATGGCTCCGTTTGAAGCTCTCTATGGTCGCAAGTGTCGTTCTCCGATTTGTTGGAACGAGATTGGTGAAACTCAAATCACCGGCCCTGAGATGGTTCAAGACACTACCGATCGTATCGATCAAATCCGTAAGAATCTACTCGCCGCTAGAAGCCGTCAAAAGAGTTATGCCGATAAACGACGAAAGCCTCTAGAATTTCACGTCGACGACCTTGTCCTCCTCAAAGTATCTCCTTGGAAGGGGGTAGTCCATTTTGGAAGAAAGGAAAACTAGCTCCTCGTTTCGTAGGCCCATTCAAGATCCTCGAAAGGATTGGAAAAGTGGCTTATAGACTCGATTTACCGAAAGAACTTTCCGGTGTTCATCCTACCTTTCATGTCTCAAATCTTAAGAAATGCTTAGCTGAGGGTAATCTCCACATACCACTCGACGAAGTACATATCGATGAGACAATGCAACTTGTTGAAAGACCCGTAGAAATTATGGATCGCAACGAGAAACGAACCAAACGAAGCCGTATTCGGTTAGTGAAAGTTCGTTGGGAATCAAGACGTGGTGCCGATTTACTTGGGAAAGAGAAGACGTCCTGAAGGAAAAGTACCCGCATCTCTTCGTCGTAGCTTCTTCCTAATTTCGGGACGAAATTTCCAAAAGTAGGGAATACTGTGACATTCGTCATTTTCGACTAGCTTTGTATTTGTTATCCTGTATTGTAAACCGAATCGTTTTGGTCTTTGGATCTTTGAATATTAATAAAATGATGGATTTTATGTTGTAATCATGTTTCATACTTGTCGTGGCGTGACCCACAGTTCGTTTCAGCAAAATCAGTTTTTTTAACGTTTTCGGTTCGTTTAAGGTCCGAACTTGTATTTTAACCATCCAAACCAACCAAGACCTAACCCATAACTATTCTAGAACCCTCCAAACATGTAGATACCTGGTCATAATTTATTTAAATTAAAATTTATTTTAAATAAAAGAATCAAAGTGCACCTTTTACCCACCGGACAAACGCATTATCCATTTCCTCAAACCCTAATCTTTCCCTATAAATACCACTCATTCTCAACCATTTCACCTGCACATTTTCATCTTCTTCTCCCAAAATTTTTGATCTTGTAAGTTGTTCTAGCTAGTTTTGCTTAAGTTTGACTTTAAAAAGTCAACGGAACCGAATCTTGCATTTCAAATCATTTCGGGTATGTAATTTTGGTTATTTTCAGTTTTTCTAAGTTATTTTATGTTTACAAAACCATTTTCATCTTTATTTAAGTCTTGTGGGCATTCAAACTCATATTTATGCATTTTAGACCCGTTGGGGTTGTTTTCGGGAAGTTTACTCGATTAACTTTCTTGTTTGAGTTTAGATCTGGAAGTTTTACCTTATTTTTAGTTCAATGGTTTTGGACATGTGATAACCATCCTCGGGTTCATACCGAGTCAAAGACCGAACCAAACCGAACGCTCGTTTAAGCACTTTAAATAACTTTTAAGTGACCATGTTACATCAAACACTTTAGATCTGAGTTTTTCTTGATATTTTAGTTATTATATGGTTGATATGGAGGTGTAGAACAAATCTTGCTTGAACCCAAGTTTCGGGTAAAAACCGAGTAAAACCGAAACACCCGTTTTAACGAGTTAGTCAATGTTCAAACCACCAAAAGTTCAACCTATCTTTTTAGTTATGTTTTAATTTATATTACTCATATTACTTAAGATTTTGGAAGTGTTAGAACAATATTAGCTCAAACCAAGTTTCGGGTAAGAATAAACCCGAGTAAAAGTCAAACTTATCGTCTTAACGAGCTAGTCACCGTTCAAAACGCCAAAAGAAAAATCTTTCCTAGTTTTTTTAACTTATGTTTCGTTTTATGTTATTTGTATTAATAATATTATGGTATGACGAACCAAACTTGATTTTATACTAATATCGGGTTTAAGCGAATTTCTTTATTAATTAAAGTCTCAAAACGGGTTTAAGAGAGTGTAAGTCAGACCTTGATGCTTACATTAATGGGATCCTGCATACTAGCACTAAACCAACTCCCATATGTAAAACTTAACAATGGTTGAGTAAAACTAAACATCAAGGACCCGTTTTCTTGTAAAACTCATTTTATACTTACATTATTTAAACACACTTTGTAAAATATAACTAAAACTCCCGAAAACCCAAGCCTTATTTTTATGAACTTTTATACCATTTATATTTCATCTTCAATACTCAATACTTACTCAAGATCTTTCAATCTAGGACACGCACGTTAAAACCGTCGGACTCGCTTACTTGAGGATTTTATTCAAAATTATTCATCAACGTCATTTTATTCCATGTGAGTAATTCATCCCCGTTTTCTCTTCTATACTTTGGGGGTAGCAAGCATACTTACTCAACAAAAAAAATGATTTAACATCTAGATCCTCAACCCACAACCACTAGGTTATGTGTTGCTTAAAATAATTGTCCAATTGTATGTTATATACCTCATATGATTAAGTGCTACATGTTTATTGCTTTTGATCGTTTAGCCTCATCCCCATCCTCAATAAGTATGATCATACGCTCCTCCTTGTAATATGATAGTTTTATCAATTAGAAAGGAGCCTATTTATTTATGATTGATATACCTCAATTGTCACTTTTTTACGGCTTCACATATTTGAGTTGTGGATTTTTACCTTATATTATATTTATAAAGTCATGAAATGCTCACCAACATACATGTGACAAAAAACATTTTATGCAATGCTACAGGTTTGATTATCGGTTGATTGAAGATTTAAAGACATTACTTATTTTGGACCGTTAGGTTATTAGTTAAGAACTATTTATTTTCTTGTATTTGTAAGAACATGTTATGAAATGAATGAGTTGATTAAATATTGTCACTTTAATAGTGTCGTGTGCATTTGAACAATCTTAGTTGCGCCCCGGCATGTTCCGCCGCTTGGTCGGGATGTGACAGCCTGAAGGCCTTTTATTAGATTTTAGTAAGTCAACACCCTAATCAATCAAATAACTGTTTATTTTTGAAATATTATTCCAGGGACTAGGGATTGAGACTGCTGGAATAAAACTTCCAGTATCTTGATGTATGATGAATAGACCATATATCACTTCTCCATAAACTAGACTTTTCATCTTTAACCTCCACCACCATTTAGCAAGCGTGGCAATATTAGCCTCCTTGGGATCACTCAAACCAAGACCCCTAGTCTTTTTTGGGTGATAACTTTCTGCCATTAAACTTAGTTTATTCGACTTTTGTTAGCTTCAACTCCTTAAAAGATTGCCTTCTTATTTTTTCCATACAATCAATAACCTGTTGGGGCGCACTTTACAACAAAATAATAGGGCGGTACAACATTTAGGATCGAATTAATGAGGGTGACACACCCTCCGAATGAAAGATTTTTAGATTTCTAAATCGAGAGCCGCTTTTGAAAAGTACCTAAGCTTGGTTTCCAATACTTTACATGATTCATATTAGCACCAACTTGTAGCCTTAATTGAACATAAAATTTCCCACTTTACAATGTAGAAGGGCAACCATGGCTTGTGATTCGTTTTCATTGACCCAACACCATACATTTTACTTTTGGAAAGATTTATTCTAAGACATGAAACTAAGTAAAAACATCTAAGAATTCTACGAAGACTAATAGCATTTGAACGATTCCAGTCACATAGAAAGACCGCATCATTCGCAAACAGAAAGTGAGAAATGACCAGGCCAGAGATGGTGCAAGAGATACCATGAAGAAGACCTATAGAGACAACTTTCTTTGTAATTCATGTAAAGCTTTCTACGAAAACCACCTTCCAATTCCCAATATATAAACTAAAGTTTTATTCAATAGCTACAATAATAATATCAGAGTTTAAGATTTAAGATTTAACGTAAATATAAATGTCATTGTTAATGATGTACTTAAACACGTTAACGAAATAGAGTGGACAGAGGATAATGTAAAAGACACCGTGCACAAAAATATGCCAACATACGATAATGATATATAATAGGTGTTGGAAGGAGATTCATTACCAATCGTTTTCCACAATACTGTTAACTAAATGTCCTCTCACTTCAATTGGGATGTACCAAAGGACAAAAGTGATGATCACAACTTTGTAACGATTGAAGTCTCCTAGATACATTCACAAATATTGTTTGTAGAATATTGTAATTTGTAGAGTAATATAGAAAATGATCAAGTAAACATATAGATAGATGGTCGAGTTATATTACTTGTATAATTGAGCATGAGTAGCATACAAAACTTCATGTTTCAGTATTGTATAAAGGTCGAATTCTCGTTTTTATATTTTTTGAAGACTGTTGTTCAGGTAAATTATAGTAAATGGCTCGTGTAAACGTAAAGCTACTCTTAGAGCATTGATAGTGGGTTCATTATTTTTATCAATATAATTACACTAAAAGCACTATATTTTCTTTCTATTCTTTTCAATTAAATAATATTTTTTATACCTTTATCATTACTTTTTTTTTTCTCTTATCCACTCACAACCACTTTAAAAAATATTACAAAATTTATAGGGATTGAATAATGTTTTTAAAATATACCAATCCACAATAACATTTCATCTCTTCTTCACTCACAACCATTAAAAACCATTTCATACAAAGCGCACTCATATATTTTTAAGGACTTCACTGTGAATGCTCTTACAACTATGCATAAACAAGGCAAATAACATCATGTTTTAAAGTTCTTGAACTCTAGGATTTTTTTTTTCACCATTACAGTAGTAGTATGACACCCTAACTAAATAACGTCCCTCAATACCTAAAAGAACAAGCAACCGCTAATAATTAAACTAAGTTTATTTCAACTCAATAATACTTTATATTTTCAACAAACGATCCCCACGGGTTCAATCCTGAAAAAAATAAACAATCATGACAAAATTGTCTTCCAATCGTTGGAATTGTAAATTTTTGCTATCGTTGATAGCTTCATTTATTTCTTTTACACGTTTTGTGAACAAGGCTTGGACCATCCTATGAACGTGACCAGTCTATATCATGTGAGAGTATCATTTATCGTTTCGTTTTCTGCAAACATATAATTAATTGCATTAAATTTATAAAAAAAAGTGTTAGAAGTTACACATTCAATCTTCTAAACACATAAGTATTTGTTTATATTTTTTTTCTATATTATTAAAATTAAAGATCTAACTAACATCTGGAATATTTTATTATTAAAAAAGCTAGTGAGGAGCTAGAAATATACAAGCACTAATAGAGGAAACATCACATACGAACACAATTACAATTTAAGATTAAAGTTACACCAATCATTCCAATCAAATGCATTGAGATTGAACTGATTCTTGATCCAAAGATACCCCATGACTTTAATGTTATTTTTTCTAAACTTTTTTGGTTTGATAGTTTTATTTTATAATAATTTAATTTGTACTTTTAAATTTACATTATTGTTTGTTATGATACTTGAGTTCTCTCATTTCGATACCTTCACCAGAAACCTCCATTTTACTATAATAAATTTAGGTTAATGTTGTAATATGTTGTGTTGGGTTTTTAAAAAGTTACATTAGCATTGAAAATGATACTTGTATTTAAAACAACCTTTTTCTATCAAAAGTTGTATTAGTAAACGCTACCGCTTTATTAAAGAAAATACAATATTTTTCTAAAGATTACTACTAAACGTATTTTTTAATACATTTTTTAACGGCCAACGAATAATTTTTAAGCCTGGTCATCAGGATAAACCCATTGGCGAAAGGTCACCCACGTCCGCAAACACAGACAGCGCTGATGACCCGGCTCGCCCACCCTTACAAGAGAAACCCACCACCTATAGACCCACTGTGATAAAACCCTTAACCCACTAAAAACATATTACACCTAGTGAAACTTCAATCCATAACCTCCGTTCTAAAAAATCATAAGATACTTTTTTCTAAACCAATTAATTTAAAAATCATTAGCTTAATGCACATATATCAGTTGCAATGAGAAAAACAAAGTATTGAACATTATATTATTTATCAAATAAATTTAATGCAGAAAACAATATTTATAAGTACCGACATAGGTGTATGAACAGGAGGAGCAGACAAAAGTGCATAGAGCCCATAACCTTTACCTTCCATGCTCTTTTGCAACCTTCCATACACACACAACAATACAAGTATATTTATACAGCTTTATTACATTACATTTTCCTTTTTATAATCTTAAATTATATTTGTTTTTGTATATAGTCAACAGTATGATGCATATTCCATGATTCCACTTTTTTTTGTATCAAGTTGATAGTTAACATTATCAAAAATGTCTAATCTATAAATATTAATAAAAAAGTTTTTATATATCACTTATCACAATTTTAAAACTATTAAATTTTATTTTCCTGCTTCTCTCTCTTAATAAATATCACATTAAATACAAATGATATTATTTAATTCTTTTTATATTACATATATACTTTTTTTAAAGTGATCTTTCTACAAATGCAATTTTTAAGTAAATAATTTTTTTATAAATAAGAATGTTTTAAAAAAAAAATAAAACTTCAAAAAAACACAATATATTTTAAAACCTATGACTTTTAAAAATAATTCTTATGAAAAAAAAGTAATTAAATTTCAAAATAAATTATTAAAAATGGCACTTTTTTAAAAATGTTTTGTTTTGAAACAAATTATTTAAAAACCAATTAAAAAATTCAAATAAATTAAAACAAAGTATAAAATATGATATTGTTATTTTATCACTCGTATATAATGTTAATCATACCTATAACTTATAATACAACAAAAAATCTTTTGCTACTTAACATTCTCTTAACTTGTGTTTTTGCTACTTGTCAATTTTTTAGATACTCATAAATAAATTTTCACTCCAAAAAAGTATTATAATAATTTAAATTCTCATACAAATTTCTCTCTCTTATTAATTTTTTTTATTAATTGCTATGTTTTTCTTTCTTATCTAATTTTTTTAAAAATCAAACTATCTTTTTTTAAAATAGATTTTATGAAGGAAATTAGAAATCACTTCTTTTAATCAATACCTAAATAACAAAAACTAAAATTTTATATAATATGAAACTTTCTAAAACATTAAATATTTTTTAAACAAAATATTTTAATCATTATGTTTTAAAAAATTATAAACAAGTGAAATATTTTTAAAAAAATATGAAACACTAAAGATATTTTTTTATAAAAAATCTAAAAATGAATGTTTAAAATGAAACTTTTTACATAAGAAAGTAAAAATAGTAATTATTTTATATATTAAATCTATATCTATATCTATAAATACTAATAAAAGAATGTTTTTATGTGTCACTTGTCACAATTCTAAAGATACTAAATTTTATTTTTTCCGCTTTTCTCTCCTAATAAATATCACATTAATACAAATTATATTATTCAATTATTTTTATATTACATATATACTTTTTTTAAAGTGATATTTCTACAAATGCAATTTGTAAGTAAATAATTTTTTATAAATAAGAATGTTTTTCAAAAAAAAATCTTAGAAAAAAACACAATATATTTTAAAACCTATGACTTTTAAAAATAATTCTTATGAAACAAAATTAATTAAATTTCAAAGTTATAATAAAAAACTATTAAAAATAGCACTTTTTTTAAAATGGTTTGATTTGAAACAAATTGTTTAAGAACCAATTAAAAAAGCAAATAAATTTAAAAAAAATATAAAATATGATATCTTTATTTTATTACTATAACTTATAATAAAGCAAAGAATCTTTTTCCAATTGTCTTTCTATTAACTCGTGTTTTTGCCACTTGTCAATTTTTTAGATATTTACAAATCAATTTTCACTTTAAAAGGGTATTATAATAATTTAAATTCTCATACAAATTGTTCTCTCTTATTAAAAAGAAATTTTATTAATTGCTATGTTTCTCTCTTTTATCTAAGTTTTTTAAAAATCAAACTATCTTCTTTTAAAATAGATATTATGAAGGAAATTAGAAATTACTTCTTTTAATCAATATCTAAAAGACAAAAAACTAACCTTTTATATAATATGAATTTTTCTAAAACATTAAATATTTTTTAAACAAAATGTTTTAAATTATTTTGTTTAAAAAAAATTATAAACAAGTGAAATATTTTTAAAAAATCTTAAACACTAAAGATATTTTTTTATAAAAAATCTAAAAATGAATGTTTAAAATGAAACTTTTTATATAAGAAAGTTAAAAATAGTATAATTGTTTTATTTCTTAAACAAAAGTATATATAATTTTAATTATATTTTACATTAAAATAGTATAAGTAAAGTAGATATATACGTAATTAACATTATATTTTATCTTCAAACATGATTTTATAATACATAAGTTTTTATTAATAATTATTTAATATTTTATTTATTCAAATCTTGTATTACACGAGGACTAACCTAGTATTAAATAAAAAAAGTGTAATAAGTACAATTATTAAAACATATGTAATTGATTCATTATATAGACCATAATCCTTGGCTGACATAGAAGAGAGAGATACGAGCAAGGATGACATGACAAGGCGAGAGACTATGATAAATTGTCTTGATGGATGAGGTCGGACGAGAATTGTGACATAAGGGAGTGGACGTGAAAGAGCTTGCATAAATAGAATTTTTGTCGGAGAAGTTAAGATGGCAGGGACCGTAATGGTCTTGGACATGAATAAAATAAAAATCAACTCATCAGAGGTAACGAAAAAAGAACTCATTAGATCATCTCTAATGCTAAAACCAATAAAATTTTGTTATATATGAAGATATAACAGACACTACAAAAGATCAATCAGACAAGAAATCGTCGATGAGATGAAACCCTAGGAACACACGAAGCGCATAATCAACGGGTAACGCGAGTTGACCTTTACCCGACTTCAGTAGCAGCCCAATAAGCCCAAGCTTAAAGTCCACTAGTCCAGTCCAAATATGTTTATGCAAAATAAAAAGATATATAAATATAACAACTTTATCAAAATTAATTAAAAGACTTCCATAGAGAGTGTGCCTTTACAACAAAACCTTTGAAATTGAGTTCAATTCTCCACATCATAGAACGAGAGAGTAATAAAACCTTAAATTCTTGATGTTAAAAAAGCTAAACATAACTTCAAACATGTAGACTTCAAAAGTGTCATAGATCAACAATCACAAATATCCAAACATAAACTATTAAACTAGCGTTAAAACTTATTTTATAACAACTCATAAAGAATTTGTATATAATCATAGAGGAAAGTAAAACTAAAAACTAATTTTTGTCAAAGAAGGCTAAATACGTGCTGTCTTTTTATATATTATAATATATGTTTTAAAATTTGTGTTGTCTGATTTAATTTTTATACTGTATGTTTTATAATTTGTGTTATTTGATTGATTTTTATATTGTCTGATTAAATTTTATACTACTTTTTAGAATTTGTGCTCTTTGGTTTGTACTAGCAAAATCTGATTTTTTAGTAAGAGGGATTGGTTTATCACGGATAATGGATCTAACCCTATGACAAATCAATTCGAAGAGTTCAATCGAACTTCATTTGAGTCGCTTTTGAGTTGATTAAAATCATTCATAGCATACTTAAAGCAAAAATCAGTTTTTATCTAAATCTATGCCTAAAATTATATCTATACTAATAGACAAACTAAATGAATAGCTTACTTTCGGGCTTTTGAATTTCATTCCATGTGAGAAAAGTAACCAGATTCTCGTTACGTAACATGGGAAAAAAACTAGTTACTTTTAACGGTAAATATGCGACCTTAGTTCGGAAGACAAATGTTATTTTAATCGGGTCAACCTATCAATTTACCATTTGAAATCGCACCCCAACCCTCCCCAAAGAAACTCATTATTGAAAAAATTCATTAACTCAACTTTAAACATTTTAATCGAAGTGAGAGTTGAACACATAATCTCATGGTTAACTATTGATAATAAATTTTTTTGTCTGTTTAGCCGCACATAAAACATGGACCACTATAGATTAAGTGGAATTTTAGGCGCACCGTAGGAATTTTGAAAAAAACCCGAATCTTGACGGTTTGAGAATCTATAGGTGAAGGTTTGCCCTAACCGTAACCTTTTGGTTTGACTCCTGACAAAAGTACACTGATAAAGATACACGAGTCTAAAACAAAAGGTCACGGTTTGCCATAACCGTGACCTTTTGATGTTTTAATTTTTTTTATCTCTTTTAATTGTGGTGTATTGGATAAAAAAAACTTTTCTATTTAAAAATGGTTATCAACAAAACAAAGTAAATTGTGCTAAAAACTTTTTTACTTATTAATTTAGCACAAAAAAATCATGTTTCTTTTTATTCTCGAAATTTGATGTTACAGTTTGTCCAGTAGTTCATACAAAATTTAAATTTATATGAACTACTGGACAAATTATAACGTCAAATTTTAAGAAAAAAAAGACATCACAATTTTTTCAGTGATAAATTAATTAGTAAAGTAGTTTCTTGCACGTTTTACTTTTGTTTTGTTGATAAACATTTTTAAATAGAAATTTTTTTTATCCAATACAATTAAAAGAGAGAATTTTTTTAAAACACCAAAAGGTCACGGTTAGTACAAACCGTGACTTTTTGTTTCAGACTCGTGCATATTTATTAGTGTACTTTTGTCAAGAGTCAGACCAAAAGATCACGGTTAGAGCAAACCGTCACCTCTAGATTTTCAAACCGTCATGTTTTAATCACAACGTGACGGTTAGATCCGGTTTTCTTCAAAAGACACATGCGGTGTCACCAGCAGGACCCTAGATAAAAGATTGAAAGCGGCCATTAATTCACCGAGGGTGGGTGGGCCCACATATCAACGGTGGCTACTAGCAGCATCGTGCGGTGGGGTAGAGACCATAGCCGGTGGAACCCTAAAAACATGGTTAAGAATAGACAACTCAATAGCTCATGATACATGTAATATGATGTGTGGGTTTCTATCACGTGATACCACGTGCATGATCCAACATGTACACTTGAAAGAAGACTACACCTACTAGCTATGTCCGGAAAAAAGATATTAGATTGAAGAAGCCACACCTACTTGAAAAAATAAAAACTGGTCTGGTGTTTTAATGGTTTATTACGATTTGAGGCTTTTATGTAAAATGTCGGCAAGTTTGGATCATTATTTTGTAACTTGTAGTTAGCGGTCAATCCCAACATTTATATCAAAACCGGTTGAATTGAACCGTAAACATCTTATTTTATCTTACTACACTAATAAAAGGGTAAATCAAGGTGTCACGTGTCAGCACCACAATCATTCTCATCAATTTTTCCCGCCTGTCTCTTCTATTAAATAATTATCTTAATTACTAATAAAACTATTTTAATACATTTTAATTTTAATATATAATAAACTAAGAAATAAATTTATTTATTAAGGTTATTTCTAAATAAATTGATATTTTTAATAAGTCAATTTTTTTAAAAAATAATCAAATTTGGGAGTTGTAATAAGAATTTTTTTAAAAAATAACATTTTTATACGGTTTGTTTTAAAATTAAAATGTTTATTTTTAAAAAAAATTAAAAAGTTGATATCATTGTTATATTATTTATAGTCATTTATGATACGTAATTTTAGTCATATCATATCTTAAAATATCATTTTATAATTAATAAATTTATTATATTAATATTTTATTTATTCAATCTGTGTAATACACGTGTTTAATAAAGCTAGTTAGTAATAATTATGAAAGATATTTTTAAGTTTCAATTGGTTCCACGGATTTTGTCATTGTTGCATATGAATCACATGGGTGACTCAAGCCAAAGCCGAAGCAAAAAAACACAATAATAAAAACCTATCATTGGATTTTAATTTATGTAAGGCTTCAGACTTTTTAGAAATAAATCTATATATAGATCGCGTTGATATATTTAGAGTTTAATCTACAAATACTCATAGAATAAAATTAACTCCACAAATAATAAATCTTTAATTGTTACTAGTGTCAAGCCCCGGTAAAGTATGAGTGTTTATAATTAGAACTTTCGAAAAAACCCTTTACCTTTTGATTTGCATGAGGCCCTAAAACAAATTTACAAGTTTTGATTTTTGAAACATGCCGGATTAAAAAAAAAAATATTACTTATACTGTTACTTGCTAGAAAAGGATTTAAATTTCAAATTCGAAAATAAACAAATTCTGTTAATTCTTGTTAATTTTGTAAAGAAAAATGACCTTTTTAATCCACCATATATTGGCAATATGCCAAATAGTAGTTGATTCTTTGTGGTGAGGGTTGGGCCTTTGGGGTCTTGGGCATATGCTTGGCCCAATTACACGGTCCATTAAACTTAAAGGCCTATTAATCCACTCATTTTAACAGTTTTCACTTTTATCATTTCATGCAAGTATGAACTAGAGTCTAGAGATGGGCAAATTGCGTATCGGGCCATACCTGAAATCGGGTTAGGTTCAATCGGGTTTTTTGTATCCGAGTACAAACTCGGGTCAGGTTCACTTACTTGAAAACCCTACCTGTCATACTTGGGTTTGAAACCGGGTCCAATACCGGATTTATTTTTTTTTCCTTTTCTTTTATTGTGTGTATGTCCAATACTGGGTTCAATATCAGGTTCAATACTGAGTACAACTCGAGGTTAAACCAGGTTAGGTTCAGGTTGGGTTTGCTAAAAAACTCAAAAACTAAAATCGGTTCCAACCCTACGGGTTTAAACGAGTCCAACCCGGGTATGCCTCCCATCGGGTACTACCCGTACCCGGGTCCGGGTGGGTCCGAACTTGGTTTTTATGCCCACCTCTGGTATGAACTATGAAACAGCTTATAATTTATAAACATTCCAAGGGTGTTCACAAGGATTCATATTTTACTAGTTTTCACCCGCTAAAACGCATCTTGCACTTGTCAAAATGTCATCAACCGTTTAATACCTTAAACGATTAAACGAGAAACCAGTATAAAACAAAATTCGAAAATTAAAACTTTAAAGAAACTCAAATACACACACGGATTTGAGGTGATTACAACGGTATTTATACCACACAAATGACAAACCCTTTATAACTTAATTAATCAAAAGTATGCTTCAAAAACTTACGAATACTCTTCATAAACCCGACTTCACGTTCTCTACTTTTCACCACCACCGTAGCAACGCCACCGCCATCTCCACCGCTCCGGTGGTTCCTCCGCAGCTGCCGCTGCCGCCGGTGGTACTCACCTCCGTCATCCTCCTTAACCTTCAACCGATTCAACGAATCCTCACCGATTTCATCCCTCACAACGACGTCGTTTCCGTCGGAGATCTTCGATCGACGCATCATCACCAACGGACGTTCAAAACTCCGGTGAAGACGACCTGAAGGTTGACGAACACGAGGCTCATGAAAGAATCGACGGTTAATCGCGTGAAATCGAGCATATTCCGATCTCGGAGAGGAATCAACTCCGATCATCCGATCATTCTCCGATTCATCAGATTCGTTCATGTTTTCGGTTGAATCGGAACTCGATTTCTTCGAATTGCTCGATGCAACAGCGAGATTTGAAGGTTCAACGTTGCAATCGATATGTGTGTCGTCGGTGGTCCGTACGATCGGCTGATCGGACGGTGGTGGTTGTAGGGAGATACGGGCGGTGGTGACGGCGAATAATAATGTGAAGATGCTGACGACGGCGAAGTTTCCCTCCATTTTTTGGTATGAAATTTGGGGATTTGGGGTTCGGGCAGGTTTATAGGGGTTTCGGGCAGCGGGCAGGAGGATCACCATACACGTGATGGGATTTGTTGTGGATTAGAGGTAGATGAAGAAGTGAATAAAATAACACTTTTTTAAAGCGTATTTTGCTTAACGGTGTATATGTGTGTAAAATGATTTTGAGTCTGCGGTAAAAAAGAAATAAGCCTAGGAGCTGATGATATTGTTTTTAGCGTATGCAAAATAAGTTTTATCGTGCTTAATATAGGTTAAAGATGAAATAATTGATACAAGTGTCAAACCCGAAAACGATTTATTTTACTAATTCTATTTGATGTCTATAATTCTTTTTATACGTTTTATGGGCCAAGAATGATAAATTGCAGAGTCTAGCATCTTAATCTTATTTATTTTTCAAAAATGTAAATAATTATTTAGTATACATTTTGTTAATTAGATTTAATCGTATCATAAACAGGTTAAGAATTACCGGTCCTAATTGCTTTTCAATGAATATTTATCTTGAGAAAACAATTTTGTTTGAAAACTTAAAAACACTCTTATTCCCAAACCAATGTGTCAACCAAACTTAGAATCTGAATAATACAACGAAAAACAGAAGACACATGATATCAAATATAAAAGAACAGACTAAACATCACAGTGATGAACATAAGAAATCATCATAAAAACGTAAACCCTAGGAACAATTCCCACAAACATAAGTTTATAGCTTGTATTTTCCACGACTTATGTGTGTGAAAGTATAGTAAGGTTGAGACAAGTGCCTTAGTGGGAAGTATATATACGATACACTGTAGAAGTGATCTTAGTTTTGATTTGGTTGTCATGGTTTTTGTGTTTAAATTTTTGAATGACTTGTTTGGAGTCGTGTTTTACGTGGTTGATTGGCTACGGATGTGTTGAACTCAGATCTTGTGTGTGTTTAACCATTTCGGTAGTATCAATTTATCATGTTGTCCAAGAATTTTTTGCTAGTAATGTTGCGGATTCAACATATATAAAGTGGTATACAAACGACAAAGCTAATAAAAAGGATTGTAGCTTATATGTAGTGTTAAACGGTTACGGACTAATAAGACAAGGTCCTTCTCAAATGAGATGAGATAATATTTCTATAACGTATATAAAAATGTGTTGTAATAATATGTAAAGCAAAATACGATTTAAAATTCAAATGTTAACATAAATCAAGGTACCTTTAGTAATGAAAGGGTTGCCATTGATAATGATATGAAGCTCCTTGTCTTGGGTCTTATATATTATTCTTTTGCGGTTAATTCCTTCTTTAGAGATGCAATTGTATCCATAATTGTGAATGATAGAATGTTGTTAAAAGTAAATTATACCAATTGATGTAATATATTTATAATACAATCGTGAAGTATAGATCATGTTCATGAATTTACGAAAATAAGTAAAAGCTCCATTTTCCGCCCAATTCTACAATCTGATCCCTTTCAATTTCAAGTTTTGATCCTTTCTAGAAATTACACATGGTTTTACTATTGATTCATCAATAACATCTTTCATCATTTAACTAGTGACGTTATACACACCCATTTCCAACCTCGTCATCCAATTTTGGACTTTGGTTACCATGACAGATGATAGTGCAGATGCCACAAGAGAAGCATTGTCGCATAGGCCGGATGAGCCATGGAAGCTAATAGAGTAGGCAAGTGTGAAGAACGGATGGTTCTCGCTACAACACTTGGACTTGAATATTTTCTCCACCTTATTTTCACTTTGAATTAGGAATTTCGTTTGATGATAGGGCTAAATGATCCTAATTGTTCAACCACTTGCACTTAAATACTATCTCCACTTAATTTCGTTTTGAATTAGGGTTTAGGTTTGATGGTGGAGATATGATGATCCTTGTTCAACCACTTGGACTTGAAAATCAACAACACTAAATGACTTCTTTTTAGAATATCCGTTCAATGGTGAAGATCAATGAAGGCATTCAAAGAAAAAGAAAATCTTTTGAAGAAAAAGAATGGAGTATAATTAAAGTTCGTAGAAGTGAGAATGGGTGGTTGAAAGTAATAAATAAAGTTACTAAAAACGAAAAGTTAGTGAAAATTGAAAAACAATTATTAATTGACTCCTAAAAACGGATAGAGATAAACAGTTAAAAGTTAATGTTTCAAACTAAATATATCGACCCTTTCGAATAGCCCATTTGTGACAAAAATAAAAATGGGGTTTCAGGTGGA
This sequence comes from Flaveria trinervia, assembly GCA_025506515.1. Taxonomy (NCBI): domain Eukaryota; kingdom Viridiplantae; phylum Streptophyta; class Magnoliopsida; order Asterales; family Asteraceae; genus Flaveria; species Flaveria trinervia. Next base: position 4,990,462 of record CM046454.1, on the reverse strand, counting down.
GCATAGGCTTTTTTTGTTTTTTCTTGAGTGTTGTATCAGGTAATGAAAATGATAAGCTGGGCTAGTGGCCAGAAGAATATGATTACGTCAATTTTAGATACACCAAACAATGACTAAGCAACCGTTTTACACTAAACAATTATAATCGGTACAACATATTCACATCTTTTTTACTAGTTTTTTTTACTTTGACATTCAAGATCACTAAAATATTAAAAAATATTCAATAAAGATACAATTAGTAACATATTATTAATTTTGTTAAACTTAACCCTTGAATTAATTAGTAGATTCAATTGCATATTCTTAACTTTGGACATATGTATGTTAACCGTTAGTGATTTCGGTAAGCAACAAAATTCCAATTTCGATTACTTCTAGAGCTAATATATATTTATTAATTCAAACCAATAATATTTTCTAAATCTTTGTACATAAGGGGTGACTCCCACATCCTTATTTCATTGAAATAAAACACAATGTTATCAAGAGCTCTATACACCAAGCCCAAAAGAAGCTTTAGGTTTCTTCGCATCCTTTTTTATTAATTTGATGCAATTAAATAAGTTTGCAATTATTGATCATTATAAACTTTTCATGTTAGGTATAACAAAGGAAGTTGTAGATCATCTCTCTCCTTATGTGAATACGATGAGATCTTCATCGGATGCATGGAGAATGAGTTGGTTGTGCCTTGTGGCGGCGATGCTATGGAGGAAGATGGTAGGTTTAGGTGGAGATTGAAAGATGTGATGTGGGCTTCTATAGGGGTTGTGGGAGAGAGCACATTAGGTGTGACCGAGAAAGTGGTGTTTTCAGATGGTACATGTAGCATGTTGAAAAGGTTTAGGATGACTTGTGTGAGGAGGAAGGGGTTTGGGCAACGTGTTGATCGATTGGCTGAGATCGGACAATGTTGTGATTATCTTGTTCCAGTCAGGGCTTATCTTTATTCCAAAAGGTTCAAGTTTGTTGTTTGTGATTACTACCCGATGGGTAGTTTGTATGATCTACTTATCGGTATGTTCCATCTTTTTTTAACCAATAAGAATGACTACTGTCATATTCTTTACTAGTATAGTATCCCGTGTATGACAAAAATGAATAAATAAAATATTAAATAATTTGTAACAAAAATTAGAATTTATAAAAATATATATTTAAATAAGATATGATCAAGTAAAAGCAACATGATATCATTTTAAAATTTCGTTTTATAAGATTGTGTTTTTTAAAATATTTTTTAAAATTTTGGTCTTTTTTAGAATTTTATTTACAAAAAAAATTATCCTTATAAAATCAGAAAAAAACGGTATTAAAAAAGTTCGTATCTTAAAAAAATATTTTTGTTCAAGAAAATTATTGTGTGTTATGCATTTTCTAAAGTGTGTTTTTAAATAAAAATCTAGTTTTTTTATTTTTTACGATATATTTTCTTTTTAGTTTGGAAATGTTTTAAATATTATATTACTATATATCTATTATCAAAGAAAATAAAAATGAGGCGTATTATGTTGACACATGATATCTCAAAACCTTCTTATATTATAACTAATAGACAAACTACAATTAGATATGATATTATTAATTGTCATACAAATTGATGATCAAATTGTCTTGGGGTGAATATTTTAGGGGCAAGAGAACATGGTCACACCCAACTTACATGGAAGAAAAGACTCAAGATAATCTTGCACATAGCAAGAGCCATTTGCTTCATCCATGCGCAATCATCACGACGAGAAAAAAACATGATCATGAACGTTCATGGAAACCTTAAAACGTCCAACATCATGATTGATGTTGATTTCAATGCATATCTATCCAACTACGGCTTCTCCCAACTCGCCATGGAAGTTTATGATAACCATCATATGAAGACAAGTTCGCCCCCAACCCTACGCGAACCATTGTCACAAAAAAATGACATATATCAATTTGGGTTGATCATGTTGGATATTTTAGGAGGGCCAAAGGCGTTGGAGTTAACAAAATCATGTGACTTTGAAAGAAAAGAAGATATTAAAGTTAAAGAATGTGAGTTTTTTGAGTTTTCTTTTGAAGGGAAAGACAGATGGAAAGTTTGGAAGGTTTGGAGCATGGCCTTGAAATGTACAAATAGGTCATGTGAAGCTAGGCCCTCAATTGAGAATATACTACTACACTTGAGCAAATAATGGTACGTACAAGCATGTGTTAAAAATCAATAGAAACTTTTTTTGAATATGTGTTAGTACTAGAGACAATACTTAAGGTATATTGTAACAACATATAATCAATACACACTTATTGATTAGGAATTATTATTATATAATTATTCTTATTGTACTTCTATAAATATTTAATCAATAACATATAATATTTCATGAAGTTTTTATCACTTTATATGAAAAATTAATCAGAACATATCTTCTAATTATGATAAATATATTATAATAAACTCTAATAAATATATTATCACAATAATTATATGATTTAAAATCAATATTATTTGATCTAATGATAGGTTAAAACATTCTCTCTCTGATAAATATATATATCGTCATTTACGGTAATGATCAATCTACACCATCAAACTAATAGCCTACACTCATTGTATAAAGCTTTCTTAGTTAGTTTTAACTTTTATGAATGACATTTCTAAATTCAAATGTAGTTATTGTTGTACTTTTTAGTTTAACAAAAAATGAACCTTTTGAGAGATAAAAATAAGAGACCAAAGAACATGATAAATATAATATATAATATATTTTGGGGTTTTCATCATTACATATGAAAACCTAATCAAATCATATCTTCTAATTATGATAAATACTATATCAACAAACTATAATTAACATATTATCTTAATAATTATATGATTTAATACCGATATTTTTGATATTTTTTTAAACAACAATCTAATCTACTCATATTTTACACCATTGTTCACCGTAGACTTGAGTCTCAACCTCTTGTTAAAAGGCATCATTTCAAACATATGGGTATCTCTATGCCAAAGGTCGTTTGCTGTAATAATCAATCTACACCATCAAAATAATAACCTATATTTATGGCATACAACTTTCTTAATCGGTTTTAATTTTCATAAATGGCATTTCTAACCTTTAAATATCGCTATGGTTGTATTTTATAATTCAAATGGATCAAGTTATCATTGTGGAAATATGATAAAGGAGAGAATCGAAAACATGATAAACATAAGGTATCAAAGAATAACTCGACCATTGGTTATGATGTTATTCCTATTAGTGGTTTGTGAAGATATTCACATGAATGCGACCAACATATATGTGTTCTATTTGTTATTTCGAGTGTTGTTAGAGTATGAGACGTATATATGCTAATATTATACCATCCAAAAATGCTTTGCAAAATATCCAAAGTGATAAAATTGTTGAGTCTTCTCATAGTTCCTACCTTAGAAGCAAGTCAAGAAATAAGCACCTTAGGTAGAGTAAAAACGATGTATTCGTACCTTAGTATTGAACAATATTTAAGACTGAAATCATATTAATACACTGACTTTTTATTCTCCACCAAAAACTTCTAACATAAGCCAAAACACACCTTGCGACTAAAGGAAATGTTTGATCAAAGTCAGAAGCCCTTGAGGGAGAACAAGTAATCAATGCATTGGAAAACATTATTAGTTTCTTTCTAATCCCATTGATGATGAACCATGACAAAGTGCCTTGATCACAATTAAAACATCATTGCTTGCTCTCCTTCAAAAGGCTTCTGATTTAGTTTAAAACACACTTCAAACTAAAGGGCATTGTATAGCCAAAATCAGAAGCCCTTGAGGGAGAGCGAACAATCAATGCTTTGGAAACCATAAGAACCATTAAGTTTCTTCTTATACCCGTGATCACAAAACCAAGACAAGTTTTACCGACTATAATCAAAACATTGACTTTTTATTCTCCACCAGAAGGCTTCTAACATAACTAAAAACAGACACTTGAGACTGTGTGCATTGTACAGTCAAGTCAGAAGCCTTTGAGGGAGAACAAACAGACAATGCCTTGGAAACCTTCTTAGTTTTTTCTTTATCTCATTGGCTTGAAACCATGAGAAACCTTATTGGAGGAGAAGCCTTTTTATAAGCAAAAACAATGAGAAGATTTGATTGATAAAATACAACGTGTTGATAAATGATTCAATTTGGTGGGGTATACATATCTTTGGCCTTTTGAAACTTAGTGCAGAAAATAGATCTTGCTAGCACTATATAGATAAGATACCAGCACTAAAAGCATACCAATCCAAAATAATGAAAGACAATCTAGCATGATTATAATATATTTTAATAATACAAGACAATTATTAAAGATATATAGCTTATTAGTGAAAAAAAAAGTGTTGGATTAATAGTCATATTATCAATTTCTACAAAAGTAATAAAGTTGCTTATTTATTTTGAACATGTGATAGTTGTAAAGTAGTTCGAGGTACATTTAACATTACTAAACAAGCAAAGTGGATACTTTTTTCACACATAAAAATTAACCTATTTGATATAATACAAAAAAGGTGTTTAGGGTTACTAATTTGATTTGTATAATTAATATTAAAGTGTAGATAAGTTATCTCAAACACATTCAAAACAACTTATCGCATATATCATTGTATGTTAATATTATGTATACGTATGAATTGGGATACAAATTACCTATAATGAAGTTGTAGATAACTCATTCATTATTAATAATTTGTGGTTGCCAAGTTACTAATAAAGTTGGATTATTTTGTAGGAAAAAAAAGGAAAATTAAAAAAATAATATATCTAGAAGGTTGACTTGGCCTTTGAGATGAATGACGAGTTAACCAATCTTCGATTTATTCTCATACAAATAACAAAGAATAAGCATAAAAAACCATATATATATATATTATATATTCTTTCATATTTGACATTCCTCGAATATATATTACCTAAAAGTCTAAAACAATGGGTTGACATCTATCACTTGTTATTATCCTCGGAATCAATACGCATAATTCAACAAGTGTCTATGGGCTCCTAAGTTTTGATTACCTCACTTTCTTCTCAACTTTATAAGACTATACGTAATGAATATTTTAAAGACTCTAAACATGATGATATGGACACAAATTGGGGCTTAAAACACCCTTACATGCTAATTAAAAAAGGCTTTAAATCCATAGGGCTCAAAACTTTTAACGGGCACCAAACACATTTTTTCCTAAATTATTGTATTAATGGGGGCTTCAAACATTAGTTAACCACTAAACTTCATTTAAAAGAGATTTAGTGAAACTGTTTTTGTTTATAATGCATTTAAGTAACATTTTAACAAAACAACCACTATCTATTCTAATGATCATACTATTGCTTATTGCACTCCACTCCACATGGCTTCAAGATTAAGAAAGTAAACCTTAAATTTTTTTAGTGTTACAAATATAAGCAGCTTAAGAATCATTTAGAGGTATCTTAAGTTTAGATAACCAGATAATTAAGGGTTTGAATATCGTCGGATGCAAAGTTATAGAAGGAATTATGTGAGTTTGACATTTAAGAATAAAAATCACCTCCTTAGCATGGTTAAAATTTGTTAATCAATTACTGAATATAAAACTTTGGACATATAAATACTAAACTTAGTTTAAACATCTATACTTATTATAAAACAATAACTTTAGTGTCACGTGTCATTCTCTTTAAGCCTTTATTTTTTTCGATTTCCGCCTAAATATGTATCTGTTCTTAATGTTAGTCTAGGTTTATTTGACTAAAAGTTAACTTTTATACAAGAGATATTTATGAAAAATTTGAAACTTTAACCCTAAATTAGTGCACATTTTTATTTGGAAATAAAATCATGCCCGACATTTCTTCTTTTTTAAATAATTTATCAATAAAACTATACAAATCATTTATGATTTTCTTCATCTATGAAATCGACGAAAGTTACAAAATTTTTTAAACCACTCCTTTTCAGTTTAAATGAATTCATGAGTATCTATTTTTGAAAATAAAATCATACCCGATTTTAAAATATTTCATAACCATCCTAGGTTTACGACCCTTATGATTTGTGTTTATAAAGTCTAATGATATCGCATTCGACAGACTTCATTTACGTTCTCATTTTGGCTTTGGTTTTATCAAGTTTTCTTCAACAAAATGTATTAATCTTTTGTTATATTTGAGTTTTCATTCTCAGCGATTATGATTTAACTTATCATTGTCTACAATTGTGTTTTTGTATTAATATTATTTTACTTTAATTTTTTTAAGTTGATCTACTTTAACAGTTTATTTGTTTTTACTTTTTAAACTTTTTTATTTCTTTTTATGTGTATTATCATATTATTATTATTATTATTATTATTATTATTATGTTTGATTGGAATTCGTTTGATATGTACAAATTGTTTTGATGTATCTACAAGTAATATTGAAAACCATACTTTTAATCCACGATTGACTTTGACATCTTCAGACAAAAAGATATATTTAAAATTTCAAAGAAGACAACGTCTGTATCAGTATGTTTTGAAATGATAATAAATAAAAGTCATGGACAATCACCATCCAAAGTTGGTTTGATTTTTAATAAGGATCATGATCTGCTCTATGTTGTATTATCTCGAGTTAAAAGTAGATAGTTGTTAAAACTATTAATATTAGACAATAATGGAAAAATAACCAACAAAACATCAAATATTGTATATAAATAAATTTTCGAATGTTTATGAATTTGAAATATTGTTTTTCATGTTCAATTTAATTTGTATATTACTTAAAGTTCTTATTTATAAAGCTATTTCATTTCAAATTATATACTATTTAGACGTACAAATATTAAAAAAGAAAAACTACTAATATTAGATATAGCTAATGTAAAAAATCATACATAAACGTTGATATACAAAATATATCAACAATATTATAACTTATGCATATTTTTAAACAATAATAATATTTTTTGATTGAACTCGTGTATTACACGAGACTTTAGCCTAGTATATGATATAACAACTGAGAAATTAGTTCTCTATGGAACCACAAATGTACGAGAACTTGTCATTCTTTAATTATTAAAAATTAAATGAGAATTCTATAAACTACAAAAGATTACCTATATCTTTTCTCTATGTAATTAATTTTCCTACTCTCTTTGTTCTCTTTTTCTTGTAACAAGTGAGGTATGATTTTAAAGTGCATGTAAAACTTGATTTAAACCATGTTTTTAGCGTCACAATCTATAGAAAAAAAAATACATATTTTTCAGAAATATTTCATTAGCAGGGGCATGTGGATTGTGGAAGGTTATGAGCATATATGAAGTTGGTTACAATAAACCGAACCATAAACGCAAGGTAACAATGCCTCCGGTCTAAGGGGTCCATACCGCTCAATAATCATCGAGAATCACTGGCCTTCACAAAAACATACCTATGACAAAGAAAAAAACCTAACGTGACACTAATTTGTCAAATTAGAAAAAAACAAGAAACGATACGCTTACCATCATTGGCCTAAGCCCTAAGGGCCTAACTTTGTAGTTTTAACCCGACACTAATTTAATGATAATAATTTAGTCACTCGTGCATATTTTTTTCATATTGGACCGTCAAACGATCAAATCGAGTCATCATTAAAAAAATTTATGTCATGAAAGTAATGGTGGAGAAAACGTGAGGGTAAAAAATTTACGTCAACGTTTCATATCCGCATCAAAAGATAGAAACAAGTATTCTTTAATTAAAACCAAAAGTATAACATGCTAAAAACATATTAAGACTTTTAATTTATATAAAATATAACATTTTAAAATTTGAATTATCCAACTGAAACACTTTTTTAATATGATTACGATTTTCAAAGTTTTCCTTTATTCGCACTCACATTTTTCTAACTAAACTCCAAGGCCCATAACTTTAACGTGCTCTTAGCTTCATAGTTCATAACTTCATAACTTCATACTAAGCCCAATTAGGCCCATAACGGCCCAACGGGGTATTAATCACATTTGGCGCGAAAATAAATCAACACTCGACGGTTGACACCTCACACACTTTAGGTTACTTTCATCTGTAATCTCATCGGAAAAAATGGCTCCAAAACGCCGGCGAACGGTGGATAATGAAAACAAACAATCAGTACAAAATCGGAGTTCAATGGTCACAAGAAGTCAGAGTTCATCGGTGAAGATAAGTGTCAGTAATAATAATAATAATAATGATAATAATATTGTTATTAAGTCGCCGGTGGTGGTATTCGCTCACGGCGCCGGAGCTCCGTCGTCTTCTGAGTGGATGATAAGGTTAGATTATTTAAACTGTTTCTCTTTCTCTTATGTTGAATTTGGTGAAAATATTGCAATTTTCAATCGGAAATTTGGGGATTTGCCTGATTTAAGATGAAAAGATGATGATATTAAAATGGTAAGACTTTGTATATTGGTCTGGGGGATGTGTGTGTATATAATACTAGAATTCATGGTTTTAACTGAAATTTTAGTATATTTGTATATTGATATTCTCGAATTATTAAATTTAATAGTATATTTAAGTGTATATAAAGTATTATGGTACCAGATAAAACATGAGCCCCATTTATACTAGGTCAAAAATGAGAATTTGTGCTGGGTTCTTATGTAGTATCTATGAGAGAGATAATGTAGTGGTGTGCAAATCGGGTTGAAGTTGGGTCAACAAACTTTAAACTGGTTTTTTCTGCAAACTGGATCGGGTCGAAACCAGTTTGATTGAAGGAAACAACTGGGTCAAATACGTTCGAAACCAGATTCACCCAATAGGGTTAAGAACTGATCTCAAACCTACAGATTGGATCGGATTGGATCGTTGGAGTGAAATCAAATAGCTAACCGGGTCGGGTCGGGTTGCTTTTTTCGGTTTCCAAACCGATTTTTTTGTCCATTAATTCACTGCTCAAATGCTTGGTATTTTATTTTGTAGATGGAAGAAGTTGTTGGCTGATTCACTAAATGCAGTTGAAGTTGTAACCTTTGACTACCCATGTGAGTTTCCTTAAAAAAACAAACAAATTAAGTTACTGATGATGAACATAATGATGTTTTGAGCTACTGATAATAACTGCTTGCAGACATATCTAAAAGAAAACCTCCTCCAAAAGCAGAAAAACTCGTTGAGTTTCACTCGGATATCGTCAAAACAATCGCTGCAAAGTACCCGCAACATCCTCTAGTTTTAGTTGGAAAATCCATGGGTTCTAGGTTACGATGACTAAATCAGTGATTTTAATATATTCGTAGATCTGTAACGAGGGTTGCGAATGGTTTTTTACTGTTGTATGCAGAGTAAGTTGTATGGTAGCTGCTGAGGACTGTATTCGGGCTTCTGCTGTAGTTTGCCTGGGATACCCGCTAAAGGTTTGTTAGATCATATGATAATATGATATCGTACGCGTAATTATTTGAACTTCATATGTTTTTCAGGGCGCAAAAGGAGCCATTCGAGATGAACCCCTTTTGCAGCTTAAAGTTCCTACCATGTTTGTACAGGTGCGCATGATAAGGGTCACTTCATATGTTTCGTCTATTTTTGTTTTTAAACTTTTTTTGCTACTTAAGTGAAATCCCCATCACGTAGCGTGAAAAATATTATCTTTTTAAACTCTTCTAGGTGTGTGCAATGTGTCCTTTATGTAGGGCTAAAAATAAACTTCAAAACTATACGCGCTAACTGACCCTTCTTCTTTTGGTTAATGAAGGGCACCAAAGACGGGCTGTGTTCACTGGAGTCACTAGAAGCGGTTACGAAGAAAATGAAAGCTTCGAGTAGACTGCATGTTGTTGAAAACGGTGATCACTCGCTCAAAGTCGCTAAGAAGAATCTTAAGTTGGCAGGAATCACTCAAGAAGAAGCAGAACAATCTGCTGTTCAAGCAATTGCAATGTTTGTTTCACAGATCATAGGTGCAAGGTGAATACTATCCCTAACTAACTTCGTATGCGCGATAAAATGCGTATTTTGGTTTGTATTATACGAGTATATAATGATATTACTCGTGTCAGCAACTTCTTTTGTATCTTATCATCTTGTTGGGACTTTTATCCTCTATGAAATGACATGTTTAGGACCAGTTTTATATGTTAACTATAACACAAACCTAATGAATTGGATGTCGTATCAAGCTGAGGTGACAAAGTAAAAAGATTCAATAACGGGTCAAAACATGTAATTTTGTTTAAGTCTGTTTTGTAACATACTGTTATGGTAATAATTAGATGAACTATTTAGAAGCGACCTTTTTATTCTATAAGATAGAGGCAAGGTTTGTTTTATCTCGTCTTCTCTTCATACTCTTCTGGAGTTAGGGAGCCCATAATATATTTTAGAGTAAAATGTCATTTTTGTTCCTGACGTTTTGTTGAATTTGTCATTTTAATCCAATTTTTTTGTTATTTTAGTCACTGTAGTTTACCAAATTTTATCATTTGACACTAACTCTGTTAAGATCTCTGTTAAATATGAGGGTTTTTTAGTCTTTTTCAACACCCTAATTAGTCAATTAAAACAAAATAATCAATTAAGATTTAATTAAACCTAAAAAACATATGAAACAACTAGTGAGACTAGGTGTTTTGATTTAAAAGTTTCGATTAACTCTAAATCACGTTGTTCAATTGAGGTCTGCTGCGAGATTTCAATTATTATTCATGTTTTGTTCGAAAGTGTACCGTTGTTCGATTGAAATTATTGTTGTCACATTTTGTTTGATTGGGGTCTATTGTTGTTACGTAACGTGACAATATCATAACTCAATCAAACAAAACGTAGCAACAACAAACCTCAATCCCACAGTATAACTCAATTGAATAAATGTACAATTAAAACACAATATCAAGATTAATTGAACCTAAAAAATATACCCCTTGAAATTGACTTTGATTTGCTCCCTTCGAATCATTTAAATTTTAAACGAAGGCTTTGTATCGAGCCGGAAAGAATAAAATATTCTCAAAACTCTTAATTAATAAGACATGTTATTTTTTTCATTCATTCACTTTCAAGATCAGTCGTGGTCTTTCAAACTTTACTTTCATCTAAATGTGTAAAAGATCCTAGCAACACTTAAAAAGTCGAGTACTCTACCGTTGAGTTAGCAACCCAAATAGAAAAAAAGATAAGTAGATACACAATTAACATAAAATAAAATGATTAAATCTAAAGCATTAATCTACGAAATAAGAAGAAATATAAAAAATATTTCTCACTAGTCGCTTTATATGCTTTTTTAATTTTAGTTGAATATTAAATGATTAATTTGTTATAATTGGATAATTAGAGTTTTGAAAAATATTAAAATACGCTCATATGTAACAGAGATATTAACGGAGTTAGTGGAGTATATGAAAATGACAACATTTGATAAACTACAGTGATTGAAATGACAAAAAAAAATTAAATTTTGTATTGAAATGACAAATTTAACAAAACGTCAGCGCGACGAAAATAACATTTTACTCTATATATATTTTATTGAAAGCAAATATTTTGTTAAAGTATGTTGTTTGTTTGTTCACAAGGGTATTTTGGGAACTCCATCTTGTTTTCAGCCCACAAGTTTCTTTCTCTAACCAAAACTGTTGATGTTTGATTTTCTTGTTGAAAGCAAATATTATTTTTGCAGTTTGGATTGTGGAAAAATAACAAAGTTGACACTTATGGACAATTTTGAATTCAAGAAATAAAATAAATAACATATGCACACTTCAATTATATTTGTTTGAACTAGTTGACTTGTTATTTTGTGGGTCTATATACAATATATACATAATATATTTCCAAATAAATATTGTGGGTCTATATATTGTCAAATAAATGTATTGATATTCAAGTATGACATTTTTGTGGTTCACGATTCGGCCTCCGATCGAATTCTAGAAGAACTGATTTCGAGTTTCAAATTCTTTTATTATTTGTTTTTTTATTTCACACTGACTTTATTAGCCTCTAATCTATAATCGAGCCACCTCGAGTTCTAATGAACCATATTGTGGTCTTGAAGGGTCATGGTCCTAGGTGGGTCATGTCATGGGCTCATCTGAAGACCAATTCTAACTAGCTTGTAGATGAATTACGTGGAGACGTGAAGTTAATACACAACTCTCGATTTGTATTCAAATCATAGTATTCCCAATGAAATTTCGTTTGAATGATCTCTTGTTACATTTATTTACTTGTTCATTTATAAGATATAAGTAATATACTCTGGTCCGTAAAAGATAGATATAAAACTATAACTTCTTGATCGCTAGGTAACTTAAAGTTATTTTTTATATTGTCTATGTCTATCACATAGAGGTGCAATTTATGTGTTTTTTTAAATAAACTTACTTTCTAAAAGTAATATATTAACGTCCATTGAATCTTTTACAAGATATGAGTAATATACTTCAGTTTGTAAAAGATAGATATAGAACTATAACTTCTTGATCTTCAGGTAACTTGAAATTATTTTCTATATTGTCAATGTCTACCATATAGAGGTGAAACTTATGTGTTTTTTAAAGAAACTTAGTTTTTAAAAATAATATATTAATGAGTTTGGATACAATCATAAAGCTTTGTTACTTTTAATCTGTTAAAATATATTCATATATTTGTACACTAATAATATTTATTTTGTAAGGAATTGTATAGTCGATTTGAGAAGTCAACGAAGGGCATATTGAACGTGTTACTTAGGTGGATTGACATATCATTATACGACGCTGTTACTGTCTAATAAAACGCGGCATTAAGACTAACCCATTTATTATTCATTATAATAATTATAACAATTATAATAATTATTTTGGCTTATAATATTATAATCCGTATTAATCCCACTAGTCAATTTTTATTAATCAAACTAATCAGATAATATGGGAATTCAGTGCATGATACGCTCAAATATATTTCTAATTCCATGTGACACGTTATTATTCATATTAGAAAGATTTTATTATGAATCATATTTGTACAAATATTTACAACAAATGCAGTTACACATTTTATTCAAGCTCCACTTTGCAACGAAATGGGGTTGATCTGATTCTCGATTTCATTACTTTCTACATTCTAGTATAAGTTCGTAAAGTAAAATTAAAAATTTTAATCATTTTGATAAAAGAACAAAAGCCATAGCATGACGGTAGTATAGATATCATCATGACTAACATAAAATGTTATCGTAAAGCTGGTAGTTTGCACATGTTTGTTTGGGTCAGCACAACTATTTTTATAACCATCACACATGATAAGCCTATGGAGGGCCCTTGCTCTGATTTGGAAGAAAGAGACGAGGGAATAACGTCAGAGCCAATGCAACGAAAGGGTGGGTTGTGTCAAAGGGGAGGAGAAAGGACATCCCGCTCATGAAGATCAAGGAGAAAGATGATAGGACCGCTAACATGAAGCCATGGACGACGGAAAAGTTGGCATTGTTCTAATTACTTTAGTAGCTTTAGATATTTTCTAATTAAGATATTGCTACTTTCTCTAATTAAGAGATTGTCTACACATGTCTCCACATATTGACAACCTTTTTTTAAGTTCCTAAGGATGATCCATTTGTGTTTCCTAGTTCCGTTGCTCAACGACTTGTCCATAGATTATATGTACTATTATAAATCACATTTCTTAACTTTTTCTAAAGCAATGTATTCTTAGTATCTTAAGGATGGTTGTTCTCATGGTTTACCAATTAGAAGCTCCACCAATATTACATTACATGCTTTTTACTTACGGTTTAAACGTTACCTTAATATTTATATTTCTGTTATTAGAAAAATATCATAAAATAATAATCAAGTTTAAAAAAAAAATTAATTTGATTGTTCACGCATATGTTTCTCAAATTTGACCATTAAACAATCAAATCGAGTCATCATTAAATTTTCTTATGTCAAGAAAACAATGGAGAAGACATTGGGGTTGGAATTTTAATATATGAAATTATATTAAAAAACATGTTAATTATATTTAAAAATAAAAAATAACCTAAAATACACGCCACCATTTTACAGCAGCATAAAAAAATAGAAAACAAATCCTAACTGAAATAAGAAAAAAAAAACTAAAAACATGTTACAACTTATAATTTAATAGAACATAAAAGGTGAGTAACTTAACTAAAACACATTTTAAACTTGAGTTACGTAATTAAAACATTTTTAAAAGCTTATTATTCTTTTACAAAGTTACCCATTTCTTATTTATGTTTTCGGTACAAGCAATTTCACAACAATTTGTTTACAAAGCTTTCTAAAGCTAGTCTTGGTTTATAAAAACGGATAGGGTTGTCAAACAACTTACAAACCTCAAAAACAAAACAAAAAGATGATCAAACGAGTCCAAAAAATATATTTAAATAAACATTAAAACAGAACATGAAGTGGATAATAAACTAGAGTCTGACCTGAGTTAGAGCTTCAAACTCTTGTTAATTTAATCCACTATGAATGTAACACGTCATATATATGTGTGTGTGTGTATGTGTGTGATAGAGAGAGAGTTGAAATGGTCAGAGCACCAAAAAGATTCTTAGTGAAGGGGGTAATGGATTAATGGGTGAATCTTTTCTTCGGAACTTTGAATTGGTCAGCAAACACTTTATTGCATTATTACTCCATCAAAATATCTCATTTTCATTTCTTCAAGGGTTCAAATTGAAATTTCTTCTAATTGTGTTAAAAAGTTTCAAAAAAGTACCTTAGTTTTATGCATTCATCTCTAACACATTAAAAATCAGAGGCACCCACCAACCTTTTAATAATCAGGGGCAAAGACCACACCCACCAACTTTTTTAGGTGTTAGAGCAAACACAAGGCTACGGTTGGTTTCAAATGAGTCAAGGTGCTCGTGAGCTGCTCGAGATTAGGATTGTTAAAAGTTGATTTAAGCCGAGTTTGGCCCTATATCAAATTACCAAAGCTCATTTAATACACGAGCTTGAGTCTAAGTTTCACATGTTAAACTTGGCTAAGCTTACCAGGCTAAATTAGCTTTAACTACTAAAAGGTCTTTAGTCTAATAATATCCAGGTGTGTTGTATGACATCCCTCCTTGAAAGGTAGAGCATTTTAAATCTCATAATATGGTGTAGATTTAAAAGTATGATAGAGTAGGTGTGAGTTTGTCATTAAAAAGTATAACTTTTAATTATTATAAATAAAATTATGATACAATAACTAATAATATTATGTTACATACATAATTTATAATTGTAAATATATGTATATCTATAGATGAATATATGATTAATAAAACCAATGAGGTTAGTCTAGCTCGAGTTTGAAAAACTGCTCATGAGCTAAGTTCGAGTTTTAGAAATAGAGTTCAAAACCAGCCAAACTCAACCTCTTTTGAGTTAAACGAGTCAAGCTCAAGCTCTCTTGAGATTAAACAAACCGAGCTCATGCTTAACTAGGCTCGCTTGCGCTCCTACATGGTTGGTTTGAACTTTACATCACTACACCTATAAGTGACGTTGCACATGGGGTCTAAATATTAGAATAAGACAAGTTGTGGGTATTGGAATAAAGTTCTTAAACTAAAGGGGTTTAACAAGAAAATCAGTTAGTTTTGAATTGGTCAGCAGCAAAAGGGACAATGACCAACCTTTTGAAAGAAAATAAACATTAAACAGCTCACACGGTTTCTCAGTCAAACTTCAACATCCTCTCTACTTTAAAACCTTAATAACTCACCTCATTCTTCAGCTCTCAAACACACCTCACCCTCCCATCTCATGAACACCCACCGTTGACTTTTCAAACTCAAACCCAATACACTTGTACACTCTGCAGCTTAAGTTGTACACAGCATCAATATGGACACTAGTGCTTGTATTATCAATGAGATCACACAAGGGATGGAATTAGCCAAGCAGCTAAAGTCCATCTTGAGTTCAGAATCTTCACTTGGAAGAAAACAAGTTTTGATTCAGGAGATCATATCATCATATGATAGAGCTTTGATGATGGTCAAGTGGGGTCACTCGGGTGGTCAAACGCCACCAGTTACACCGCCGCTAGCACCTCCAATGATTAGCCAGCCTGAGTCGTCAGTTTCCATTGATGAGAGCCCGCGAAGTGGAGATTTCAATCAAACGTTTGATGATCAACAAGACATGAGAGGTGTATCTAAGAAAAGGTATCTATCTTTTTCGAACTAGCATTAGGAAGGTGTGCATTATGTGTGATGCAAATTGCAAAGCTCTAATGTTTTCTTATTGGTGTCATAGGAAGGCAATAACGACATGGCGAAACCAAATTCGAATCTCGACTGACACTGGGTTGGAGGGAAACACGGATGACGGTTATAGTTGGAGGAAGTACGGGCAAAAAGACATTCTGGGTGCCAAATTTCCAAGGTACGAACAAGAGGCGTTATTTTTTTTTGTAATTCCTATGTTTTCTTTTCTAAGTTCTAGGTAAAAGTGGGACCCACTTCGCCTTCTAATAGAGCAGGTTCCACTTCTTAAGTGCAACCTACCAATCATTCTATTTAGTTATAATGAGTGTGGGGCCCATTTCCGCTTGGTCTCTACAATCATTCTACCAATGTATCTCTTACACATTTCTTTCTAATATTAGATAGTCATACTGATAGAGTGTGGGACCGACTTTTGTGCGGTCATAGGGTCAAATGTCAGAATATATATCTATCCCATGAAAATAGAAGTAGGTGTCTGTGAGGTCAATTTATATGACAAAATTTATTTTAAATATTCCTGTATTGATGGTAAATATTACTTAATCTTGCAGAAGTTATTATAGATGCACGTACCGTTATATCCATCAGTGCATGGCACGAAAACAAGTGCAGAGAACAGACGAGGACCCCATGGTGTTTGAGATCACATACAGAGGGCAGCACACTTGCAACCCCACCACTACGCCATCAGTTGCACCGCCACAGTCACCTGAAAAACATGAGATTCAACAAAACAACCACCAACTACCGCTACCACTACCACCAAGATCAGGAGATATGCTCTCAAACCTCAGAGAAAATCTCAGAGTCAGTACCTCGGACTCTGATGCCATGGTTCCACATTCGTTTTCCTTCCCTTCGGCATCATTTGGATCCATAGATAACTACCAACAACTTGATTTTTTGAATGAACTTGATAACAATCTTTTGCAAGGATATTCGCCTTCTTTTATCTCACCTGCCACATCCGGGTCAAACTACTTCACAGAATGTGGTAGTGATTTCCAGCATCATGATGACTCGTATCTGTCGGGAATAACCACTGCTTCAGCCACAAATTCTCCACTGGCTTTCCCCGCTGATCCACAGGATCTTAGCACAAATTTTCCATTCAACTCAGGATTTTTCATCTGATCCATAAGAATAAATGAATAATATAGTCATTGATAACATTTAAAAATAGCAATAAGTTTTGCTAGTTTTAGATAGGGATGCTTACTATCATCACTAAAACATGTTTGTACCAATAGAAGCATTGGGAACCATGCTTGTAGTCTTGTACAAATAAAATGTATGATTTAAGAGCCAGGAAACATCTAGAAATTATATAATTATCATTTGTTTATGTTGAGATGCAATTTCAATTGTTCTTAGGCTGTAAAAATAAACTTGAAAAATAAGGAAAATAAACTGAAGTTGCAAGATCTGTACATATTACGTGCACACAAAACGGCAGAATAATACATTGGTGTGTGACAATTACGATCAACTCCAGCAGACAGACTGAGGACTCAAGTTATTACACAAACTATATGTCAGAATATTTAGGGAACAGTGGAACACAAAGATTTATTATTCCCAGTTAATGGTGTACCTTAGGAAAAAATGATTGGGGAGTATCTGGAATCGACTCAAAACTTGCAGGTCGAGTTTTGTTTCTTTGTGTGATCCAAGTAGATGCAGATTCATCACTGAATCTGGAACATTCTGAAATTCAGCCTATAAACCAAAAGAAGAAAAGGATAAACATATCTGTAAGAAAACACAAGAGAGCATAAGATACAGAGAAAAACATAATATATGCACAAGATTAGCCGTAAATAAGTATCACACTGTAGCATTACAAAATCATGACCAGCTGAAGTTGCCAGTTCTTCATAAACTTTTACCTGTCCATTTGAAAAAAGCAATTCTCTGCAAATTAAATTTAAATTTTAACAGGGTTAGGGATTTAGGAGATAAACTAACTATACAAACAAGGCTTCTATTGCAAACCGAAAATTTAAAGTTTTAAGCGGTCATCTCAATGGCGAAACTTCAAGGGAATATTATTCCAAACATTTGAACAGCAACAATGGGCCACAAAATCAGGCAAACACACCTCTTTGCCTCAATAAGCAATTTAATCTTTTATCATCACATTAATAGCATATTAATCGAGGTAAATAAACCTTGAACCTAAAAGTGGATATGAAGAAGGAAGAAGTCGGTAACTGGCATCAAAGATGGCTATTGTTCCATTGATCAAACCTGCAGCTGTTCTTTGACCATAATAGTTTCATGAAAAAGTTGTGCCTTTATCTAGCTTTGTGACTGATTTCTCCATCGTGTATAGATTCTTGGAAGTAATATCCAAATATGCAATTTGAGTATACCAATGTGAAGAGAAACATGAATTCAAATATAGCAATCAAACAAATATCATTCCCATTAACAGAAATCTTAAATCATGTAACTCTGTAGTTTGTACAATAATCAAAGTGTCAAACTAGGTCAAACCAATCGTGACATTTTTAAGAGTTTCACACCTGGTTGTAGCTTGCAAATTGCAAGCTGATACCTCTATTTTGGTTACAACTTTAGATCTTCAACTTGTAAAAGGAAATCATAAAAGGCTATATATTGGATCTACAACCAGACTGAAAGTGTGATATCTTGGCTGCTGTAGAACTTTAAAACTTGAGAGAATGAAAAAAATGACCATTGGTCCAATGGAATAAAACATGGTTTACATAAGACGGCCCACGTAATGAGCTCGGGGGTATTGTTTTTGTAGTTGCGGCCACTGCACAAACAACTGATCGGCCATGTGTAATTTGTAAAGAAGCAAGCCACTCAATGAAAGCCTTTTGACTCTTGCAATACTCTCCACATAGAATATATGTGACCATCTGATTCCAAAAACCTGAAGTTTACAATGGTCAAGATATACAAAACTACTGCATTTGACTTCTAATACAATTTCAAGAAACCGTTGACAGCTTGTTGCTATCAAAAAATAATATATAAATGAATCTTGGAGAACAAGATTAAAAGATGTGGCAACTTGATACTGTACAGTCAAACAGAATCTACTTGCTAATGGGTCTACTTTTAATGCACACAACCTCCAAATTCATTTGTATTCAAATATTCAATATACCTATAATAATACTGTTTTTGTTATCCTAATGAATGCAGTAACTACTTGTAAATAATTTTAAAATATAGACATAAGTGTTTGCAGGTCAACCCCACGCTCCAGGGTTTGTTTCAGTCCTAACCCATTTTGATCAGTTACACAAATCAATTTTGTTCATATTGCCACTTCGAATCAATATCATCAATTATTTGTAAAGCTGAAGTATGCAAACCTTGAAAATGAATGCGATTGCACATATGGGTATACAAGTACCAGGACCGTTGCATAGAATCTACATAAATAAAATGAACTGTCACTAAAACCTTACAAAGACAACAAAAGGAAGAAATAACATTAGTTGACTGGGTACCACATGAGGTCTGATTTTGACCATGAGCCACAAAGCATGACCTAAAGCAAGCAATGTTGTCCCAACTGACGTAATATACGATTGACCCACTTCACGGCTTCTATAAATCTGCATAAATTGAGTACCATCTGCCCCCTGCAAACCAAGAAAAGGTTCAACTCATTGATTGAGAACAAAATGGAGTTTGGATAAATGTCCTAAACATAAAAATGCAGTTTTTCCACTCAAAGGTTTATCTCAGCATCAATCATGTGACAACACATGAAAGATAACTAAATTGTAGACAAATTGATGGCCAATAGATACAATAATAACAGTCCATATCATACTATTGTTCTACCTTATCATCTAACATGCCCTCAAAAACACGTGCCTTCTGAAGACTCATGTTATCCGTTGCTGCAGCAATATAATATCTTGGAGCAAACCAATCTTTTTGCATAACGGACAACAAGTTTATCATCTCCGCTGTGTGTCCCCCTGAATCAAAACAAAAGACACTGATGGGGTTGAAAGTAGACTAAAAGAAGTATTAAAATAAAAAAAAATAAAAAAAATAAAAAGAAGATGAATTCCAGCCTTGAGAAAAGATTGCACAGTTTGATTTTCAGGGTAAATTGTTGACTCCCCAAATCAAAATTGACCAAAAATTTGGTTAGGAAACACGACATCATCATCGCCTAGATTTTAAGTAATGTAATCACAAGATTTTTAAGCTTGAAAACTAGTCAAACAGTTTCTTATTTGTAAGAGTGAAAAGAACATAAATTTAAAAGCACACCTGAACCCAAAACAACAAGGGTACTCAAAGGCTTCGGAGACGAGTTACGAGTCGGTTTGCTACTCTGAGATATAACATATAGCACCCGGACCACAAGTAGTGTGGTAGTGATAACAACCAGAGAAATCAAGACAAACTCCACCATATCCCACCAGCTATTATAAGTATGTGTTATATACACGGTATGTAACCTACATCACATCAGTAAACAAATACATATGAACAAACTGTTAGCCTTAAGCATTCGAGAGGTACTAGGTGTGGCATCAAAATATATGTCGCTCAGTTAAAAAGAAACAAGAAAAGGTCTTCTATTTATTATGAAGGCATATAACATATAAATACAATAATCCAAACATCAACAATGAGTTTCTTATGCAAATTACAACTTCATTAAGTCATATAAACAATTGCGAGAAGTAACAGATTGTATATTTCCTCTCAAATTTAGTATAAACGTTCTCCAAAGTAGAACAATATGACAATGTCTGACAGACTGACACACATTCTCTAAATATTCATATAAATGTTTGTTAAAATTTCTAACTTCTTAAATTGAGACTTTGAGTATGCAAAAGATAACCACCCTAGACTATAATACAGGACAGCTAATCAAGTGTTTATGAGGATGTTGTAGCAGAAATACCACCAGCTGTTAATTCATGTTCATAAATTCAACAAATACAAGTTCTCATCAACATGATCAAAATCAGTTTCACCATGCAGTATATCAATGACATGAATCCAGAGTATAAAAGATACAAGTATGAACTTGATTTAGCACAGATAGTCTTAAACGATTTCTAAGTTTTTAATCAATTTATCATTTCCTATAACTGTTAATGTAAAAAGGTTCAACTTTTCATTTCCCTAAATCAAAACTCAAAACACAAAACTAAAAGTTGGTGTCTATCAGTCTAAATAATCCCAACATACCACAGCAACAAAACATCAGTAAAAGTGAGGCATTTCGTCAAACACCTAATACGCATGTCAAATTGTGACATATAATCTTCTCCAGATCAATGAATTGTAAATTTATAATACATACACACAAGTGATTGCTTTATATCCGATCTAATACATGGAAAAATAAAACAAACAAATGACAATATAGAAACCATATGTTCAATTGAAAAAAAATCATGAGCTTATATGGCTTGCTTTAAGCCTTTAATTAACAATGTGTGTTCTAAATCATCAACAAGAAAAAAAACCCGCAATTCATCCATCTGAGGGTGTCTTATAAGATTTTAAAATGATCAAAACAGCACCGATCGATTTTGCGATTTGAGCAAACTAAGTATTGATCGAACGATCTCTCAAAGTTATTAGCGCATTAGATGTTCGTAATCGTTAATTAGAAGATGTAATTGAAGAGACTATGGTTCGAAGTTCAATTCCACAAAATCAACAGTATTAGAAAACTTAGTGAACATCAAAGTGTTGAAACAAAGAGTAAAGCAGAACGTACGTCAATTTCTTAGTCGAATCAGCAATGAATGGAGACGATGAAGCGAGTAGATAAACAGTAGATCGAGGAAATCAATGAGATTTCAGTTTAGGGCAAACCTTGGGTAATGTCTCTAGCAAGTAATTTTATTCGTAAAGCTCGGCTTACAACTTTTACAAAACCGATCACAACCATTTTCTTATATTTATTTGATATATATATTGATATGATTATAAGTTATTCTAAGCATAAAATATGACAAATTTGTTATTAAATTTGTATTTTTTTTAAAATATTATTTAAAATCCTATAACTTTTTATAATATATTTTAAGTGACTGTAAGCAAATGAATGAGAAAGAAAAAAATAATAAAGTTAAAAAAGAGAAAGAAAAAGTAGTGATTTTTAATATAATTATATGGATAAAGATAGAGAATGAGTTGTGAATGCTCTAAGTTCGGGTTTAGTTCGCTCGTTTATTCGTTTATTGTTAAACTATTAGTAAAAAAAGTTTATAATTATTTTTGAATTTATTTATAATTATATTTTTATATATAACATAATATATTTTTTAATTATTTTTTTCATAATATATATATAGGGGACGGATCAAATGAGAACTTACTTTTTTGTGAGAACTATAAAAACCAATCTAAATCACTAGTTTTTAATGGCAGAATTTTAATTAACAAAAACATATTTAAAAAACTTATAAATTGAAAAATAACATAAAAAAATAAAACACACAAAAATGTTCCCCTAGTTTTCCTCTTTCATAAAAAAATAAAAAATCCCGTTTTCTTACAAAATTCGTTTTTACACATGTGTAAGTTTAGTATTACACATGTCTATAACAAGATTTTACACATATGGAAATAACGGATGGATGATTTTTTAAAATAAAAATATTAATATGGTAGGCGTTGGAAGGATAAAAATACTGAATTTTATAGTGAAAACTTTTATGAAAAAATGATGTCGTGAAAAAAATTATGAACGTTTAAAAAAAAGAAAATGTCATGTGATTTGTATAAACCAAAGGTCATTTAGGCTCGCGAGCCGGCTCGAGCTTGATATATGAAGCTCGGGCTAGAGCTCGTTTAGTAAACGAACCATAATATGAGCTCGAGTTTGGCTCGAGGTCGTTTATGTCAGGCTTGATTCAAGCTTTTTTCTAGGCGATTGCAAGTAGCTTTCGTTTCAGGAAAAAGTTTTTTATTAGGTTATGATTATTTTATAACAGATTAGATTTTATGATTAGGTTATGCTAAAACCAAGAAAAAAACCCGGAGTTGAGTCATGGATCATACCGGCCTTCCAAGTGATGCATTATGTTTTTTTCTGCTACAAATAGTCTTTAGATTGGTTGAATGATGATTGAGTATATCCAAGTAAATGTTATTATTCAACGTAAGTAGTAAACGTGTGTTTTAAACAAGAGCTTTGTATATTGATTGTTATGTTATCAATTATTATGTCTACAAAAGCTTTGTATGTTTGATTATGTAACATCAAATGCTTGTACATGTTCCATCCAACTCGGATACTCAATTAATGATGGATGTAAGACTTAAATCTTCAACTTAGATGAATAAAATTCATTTTTCATTTGGATATCCTTTTGAATACATATGTTATCTAATTGGGACATTAGATTTAAATATTTTTATTCTTACAATCGAGTAAATATGGATCTAAGAACCTTGACCAAATCAATTGTATCATGAGTCAATAACTCAAATATAACCTAGCATAGGATGAAAAGTAAATAATAAAACTTGTACCATTAAGACCTATCATGAAATAAAGATTACTCGACATACCTGATTTTTTGGGTAACAAAATTATTCTCTAAAGCATTGTTCTTCCTCACAAACTGATATAGAGTAAAGGTTACTCCTCATATTGAAAGAATGTCATTCCTAGCACCAAGAATTATTAAGTTACTTAAGTTTTAATTCGAGTTTATGACATAATGGATTATTAAATATAAAGTTGTCTTTCTACTGTTATTTAGTTTGAAGTTTTCATTTTAAACACTATAGGTCTGTTATAAATATTCAACTATTAGATCACTAAGGTTTGTGTCTTATAGCTTAATCCATCCTTGCAATATAAATAACTAAAAAGGAAGAATGGTTTCAGGTAGGCTCGGAGAAAAAGAAGTTGATTAAGGGATGCGGTTGAAGAAAGAGTAAGGTTTTGAGTGAGGGAGAGAGAGAGAGAAAGAGAAAAAAAGAAAAAGAGAAAAAAAGTAGACAGATAATAGTTAAATTTTTAAATTAAAATGCGGCCGCCTTTCTTCAATATTGAAAGTCTTTATTGTTGATATTATTTTAAATTAAAAAGTATTTTGATTATTTTACATCTACTTAATTGAAAAGCTTAATGTCTATTCATGTTAATAATTAATAGTATTACGATTTGACAAACAGTTAGTACTATAAGTATAATGTTTCTTAAAGTTTAATATCATAAATAGGTTGAGTACATAATGATTAATTGTAAATTATAAACAAGTGTTATGTAATTATCATATAACTTACTTATTTACTTTTCATAACTTGAATATTATTTTTAGTGTAATCATAAACATAATTTACCTAATTATCATATAACTTGAGTGACTATGTGTTTTATGTGTGTAACTATAGCACGAACGAAATGATTCATATCCTTAAAAGACACGTGTCACGATGACTTCGTAAATTTATATGTTTGTTTCACTTTGTATTCTAACCCGCCAAAAGTATGTTTTGTTTTGAAAGGTTCTCCTAAGTAACTTAATTATGATTAACAAATTAGCTCTAAATAAAATGGTTGTTCAAACGTGTCGAGAGTAAAGTTTTCACATGAATAATGAAGCTTTTTGGTGATTTTTTCAATAAAGCTTTCAATAACACTAACAGACACACACATACACTCTTTCTCTGTGTCACACATATGTATATTATTTTTTTAAATAAATATGATTATCTATCTAATCCGTTAATTACTGATAAAATAAATATACGTGATTAACCATGGCACGTTTAGCCGATTAATATCACCATGTTGTTGTAGACGTAAGATAAAAGCTAGAAATTAGCAATTGAATTTTGACCTTGTAGAAAATTAATTTTACAATCCATGAAGATATGATATTTATAAGGAAAATCAAGCTTATAACTTATAGATGAGTGATGATTATCAAATGGTCATTCAATAATATTTCATATTTTAAATTTATTTATAAAACATACATAATAGAAAAACAGAAAATAAAAGTCTATTCAAACACTAATTTCACACCAAAAACCATATATAAATCACACAATCTTGAAAACAGAATGTTAAAAGGTAACACCGATCATACATATGCATTAACAAAAGTCCCAAAGATATATTAATCTTTGAACCATACTAATACATGCCATAATATTATCCCAAACAAAAGTAAACCCTTTTGCAAAATATATAAAACAACCATCAAAGACATGATATACCAATAGAAGTTGACACAAATTGATCACCGGACACTGTTCTTGTGATCAAAGACTTCATCTCTGGCGAAAGCCATCGAACTCCGCTAACGTCTCGGGCACTTCGGGGATGGTAGAGAGTGGGCTAGAGGTATCATAGACATAAAAAGCTCCTCCTAATGAGGTGGTGTTGTGGTGGTGTTTAGGGCGGAAAATTGACCGGAGAAGCTTGTGGACCGAGCGGGAGATCCGCGAGGGTTTCTTGGCGGCATGTGGCGGTTGATGGTGGTGGTAGGAGATTGACATGGTGGCCGGAGATGGTGGTGGTGTAAAGTTGTGAGCTTGTTAATGAGGAGTATAGAGAAGTGTTGTACTCATACATTTCTCGTTTTCTTTATTTCTCTTTTTTTGCATTTATTGTTAACTTTATACATGCACACGTATAGATAACTAGGATATAATAAGAAGTATGTATATGTATATGTATCTATATATACACACATATTCAATTGTGGACACTTATCCAGCTTTTTCAATGATCAAGATTATGACGGTAACATGATCGTAAATGATGAAACAAAAGAAAAAAATCTTTGTTATTGACTTTTTGGATTAAATATAGTTTTATTGTTTTTCAAAGATTAAATAACTTTATACACTCCGTTACATTTTAGAAAAGTTACTCCGTAAAGTCAATAATAATATTATTTTTGTTTGCAGCATAGTAATGCTATTTTTATTTTTATAAATATATATATATATATATAATATATATATATATATATATATATATATATATATATATATATACTATGTTAGTCTCCGTGTAATACACAGATTGAAAAAATAAAAAATTAAATAATTATTAATAAAAAGTTATGTATTATAAAATAATGTTTAAAGATAAAATATGATTATAACATATAAATAACTACTTTAAGTAAATAAACAATAATATATTTTTCTTAAACTTTATTTTTATAATAAAAATATGAATTTTTGTTTTTAAAGAGTGTGTTTTAATAAAAAGGTTTTTAATTTATTAAATTATATACTTTTTAATTTGAAAATGGTATGAGTAATATTATTAGTATTAATGTTATTATTAATAATATAGAAAAATGAGAAAGTAAGTATAATAAAACCTACAACAGTTTCATGTTTATTTTAGTTTTTCTAAAGATGGATAGATAGGCTAAACACTCATTAAGTAAACGAATTAAATTTTAATATTAAATATATATGTAAAATAAACATGAATAGTTACAATATAATATTTTATGTAAAATATAATTAATTTTATAGTTCAAGAAATAAAACAGTTATACTATTTTTAACTCTCTTATGTAAATAATTTTATTTTTAAACATTCATTTTAATATTTTTTATAAAAAATATTTTTTTAAAAATATTATTTTTGTAAAAAATACAATTTATAATTATTCTATTTGTATTATTATGATTGTTTTAAAATAATTATGTTTATAGTTTTTTTAAAACAAAATGATTTTTAAATATTTTGTTTAGAAAATGTTTAATGTTTTAGAAACTTTCAATTATATACAACTTTAGATTTTTGTTATTTAGATTTAGTTAAAAGTTGTTATTTTTTAATTTCCTTTATAAAATCTATTTTTAAAAAAAACTAGCTTGATTTTAAACAAAGAATAGATAAGAGAGAAACATAATAATTAATAAAGTTTATTTTTAATAAGAGAGAGAAATTTATTTAAATATTTAAATTACTATAACATCTTTTTGGAGGGAAAATTGATGTGTGAATATTTAGAAAAATGACAAGTGATAAAAACATAGGTTAAGAGAATAAGAAATGGTAAAAAAATCTTGTATTATTAGAAGTTATAGATTATAGATATAAATTATAGATATATATACAGTAAATTTTTTAATAACCATGAATGCATAGTTATATAGGTAAGTTACGTAATTAATTATAAATTTATAATGGCTGTGAGTAATTATTAATATATGTTGTGTAAATGTATAAATATGTTGTGTAATTATACACTTGCTACATACAATTTTTGTGTAATATATTACGTAATTATTATGTGTGATTATTCAGACGTATATACTTCTGGTCTAAACATATTTCATATATGGGTGGTGTCTTAAGCTAATCATGCCAAAAAAAAACAGTTCCTACATGCAGAAAGAGAGAGATTGTGCTATGACAAACATATCTTGATGATCAAAGTGTTAAACTATGTACATTGCCAATTTGTTTGAATTAAAAAAAAATCACATGTTACGTAATATTACTGGTGATAGTTATAATCATATATGAAGTTAATTAAAACGCTCAAATCACTTGCTACTGATTATTAGGAACTAATAAGAAAAAATCGTCTTGTTTTTTTTAGTTTTCTCAAATGACATATTAGCTTCATATCATTTTTTTTCTATTTTTCTTAGTTTTCTCATACCCTTCCCGTTTTTTGGATGTCGTTACAATTTTCCACGAGTTTCTTCATGTTTATTAAATTAATTTATTTTTCATAGTTGTATTTATATTTCATATTTTTTAATTGGATTCAACTAAATACATACTAAAATAAACTTTCGCTAATGTAAAAAATACATTATAGAATAATATAATAAAAACATCTAGTGGGGTATAGTCATCTTTAACTTTGTGTCTTTTCCCGTTTTAATTCTAGAACAACTTTTAAAATCGACTTTGAACACGTAATGATCTTTAAGATGAACAATAACATGGATCTGTAATCACACTGACTATATTAAAGTTCTTTAAAAAAATAATCAACCTAACATCTTTTTATCATCTTTCTCTCATTACTAAGGTTTATTATTCAGGTTGAATAGCAAATGATGAATTGTTACTTTCTAACTTCGAGGTCATGAGTACAACGTCCGTAAAAAACAACATTTTGCATAAAGTGTAAGGTAACACCTCCTTGGCTTTTGCATAAAGCGGAGCTAAGTCAAACTTTGTTCGGGTATGTCTCTTTACCGATCTATTATCATATACAAGAGCAGCATTAGATAAGAGGTTAGATATCCCTTGACGTTCCATCCAACTAAACTTTCTACCGTTAGCAGTTCAGTGAGCTAATTTTTAAAGCTAAACATTTTAAATTCTCGCTACTAAATGATCAAAAACAAACATATTTGATTTACATTATGACCCTATTAAAAACTAACGCATTCATATAATTGTTGGAATTTTATACATAAAATAATTATATTTATATATATTGTCACACCTCAACCTTGACGGCGGAAACGTCGAGATGTGAGCGTTAAGATTGTTCACAACCACATAACGTTATATTTAAATGTAAATATTAAAATTATAGGTTTCAAAAGGCATTACAAACATATGTCTCAAACATGAAATAAGTTCCAAACAAAACAAAACATTTTATTTAATTAACTAGGTCCAAGTCCTAGTTTTATTGCAAGCTTCAAAAGACCACTTTAAATTTGGGGTTTACCTGAAACATGATAAAAATAAAAGGTCAACTATAAATAGTTGGTGAGTTTCCAAGGTTTTCATACATAATATGATAAGGTTACAAGTAGCAATTCATGTCATAGGTCATAAGTTAGTAAGGTTATAGAACACGTATCGTTACAACCAAACCTCGACTTGATTACAAGTATATAAGATTGGCTAAATGTATTTGGTTCCCATGATGAACAAGCATACATCATCAGGAGCCGGTAATACCTCGGCTTTAGCACCAAATAGGCTTGTCAGGCCCAAAGATCTAAGACGTCGCCAGGCTAGCAATAGTTAATGATTGCAAACAAGAATATGTATCTCATATAAACACTACAATACACAAATAACCATGACAAAAATATGAATTGCAAGTGCTTTACAAGTCTAAAGGTTTACAAGTGCATTATGTATAAGTAATCATGTTTCACCCCAAAATGGTGTGAAAAGATAAAAAGGGGGCAAGGAAACTCACATGATCAATAAGTATATTATGAAGATTAATAAGATCAATAATAAACGTTGTTCCAAGATGAACATCACAAGGCACCTATATATATATATATATATTATAAGATTATGTCAATAATAAAGTTAACGATATAACGAGAACTAGGGTTCCAACATGAATTGGGGTTTTTATAAATAAGGTTATTTGTCGACCGCATAAACATATATTTTAATACAACGAAGAAAACTTAATTAATCCTTTTAAATTAACCCGTATAATGATTTAATCATCAAATGTAATTAAATTTTATCATCGATATAATTAATCTAAAATTAAGATAACATATAAACCAAATAATAATTTAGTGATTTCAACTATTTCAGGTTTGTTTTTATGAAAAAAAAACTAATTATAACATTTTCTAGTAACATTTCATATAAAACAAATTTATTAAGGAGATTAAAGAAATAAATTAACAGAAAATAACTAGATAATTTCTAAAAGAAACAAAATTTATGAAACCAATTTTTATAATTTTTTAGAAATTTTATATAGCCTTTTTAAAGGCTAAAACCTTTTTTAAAAAATAGCATGAGGGTGCCCGGGTTCGAACTCGGGACCTCATGGATGGAATGCAACGTGCTAACCAATGAACCAAGGCTCCCAACCGCAATATAAACCCGATTTTAAATTTTAAAAGCAATCCTTAAACGATTTCTCCCAATTTACATGAACCTAGAACCTCCTTCGATCAAATTGGAGTTCGATTTGATAGCATTTTCAGAAATAAACATGGGGCTTTGATTTCCCATGTGATTTCAAGTGTGTTATTGTGTTATACTTACGTGATTTGATACAAACCGATGAAAAGAAAACAACCAAAAATGAGTCGCGGTCGAGAGTGTAGAAGGACGAGCAATCTTCGACAATATTCAAATTGAAATTGTAGATAGGTTCGTGTGCCGGTTTGGATAAAAAGCCCCTTGTTAATTTCAGTTTAAAACACTCGAAAGGTGGCTCTCGCTTAGCTTGCAGGTTCGCGACGAAAGAGGTAATCGAACAAGGTGAATATATGTTTTCAGGTGTAATTGATGTTTGCAATCGATTAGAGTTATATAAATGTTCGATTAGGTTTAGTAATTAGGTTATAATGAACTTTAATGACCGAACGGTTAGAGGATTGATGTCTAGTGGTTTCCAAGCCAAATCGACACCTTAACCTCGAATTAAAGCTCATAATGTGTTCGAAACAGTTACATGAGACGATTGGAATCGATTCGACACGAAAAATTCAAGGTTTATAACGTTTTAAGAGTCACCGGCGCCGTGTTGGAGCTAAACTGGCCGGCGCCGGAAAAACGAGAGAGAGGGGAAGAACATGGTTTAAGTTTCATTAATTACACAAATGGTCCCTCTAGTTTTTAGTTTTATCATTTTATGTTAAAACTTTTCTTGTTAGAGTTTAAAAAAAATGACAATTTAATCCCTCCAACTTAATTTTGTTTTAAAACATTACTAAGACTAATTTCTTTTACAAATTAATATTATTAGCATTGTTATTTTAGTTATTATTATTAGTAATATTTATAGTTTTTTATTTATTATTATTATCATTATTATTATTATGACTATTATTATTATTACTATATTTTTTATTATTATTGTTAGTATTATTATCATTATTATAACTTGTATTATTATTGCTATTTTTAATATTAACATAATTATATTATTGATATATTTTTTTATTTTTAACTTTCATATATTAAAAGTTAATGATAACTAAAAAATAAGCATAAATAACACATGAGTTTTATAATCGTCAATAATGACCCTTATAAGAATAAACGAAGTTAACTTTTAGTTAACAAAAAATACGAGATGTTACATTTATATCAATAGTTAATTATTTATTGGTTTAAGTTCTCGTTTTGTAACGAACTATACCGTGTCCAAACTAAAGCTAAGATGACTTAGATATCAATGCTTGAAGTTGAATGATCAGAATAAAGAAAGTAAAACTTGAGTGATTATAGTAAAAAATTGTTGCAATTTATTGCATAATGTCAATAAAACATGTATTGATTAACATGGATGTTTTATGTTTTGATCAAGTCTTTTAATAAATTTTATGAATGTTTATTATGAATCATAATTTTTATTAAAATTGATAATAAACATGTCATGAATAAAATGAGAGTTTTAATTTGGTCTCATAAAATATTTCTTAAATCAAATAAAAGTTTTGGTTGTGAATCATAAACCTCATACTAATGTGAAGTTTTTAGCATAAATATATAACTAAACTTATAATGAAAAAGAAAAAAGAAAAAGAAATTTATTCTCTTTAGATTCAACAAGTTTTGTAGAAATTTAAAGATGAGCACTCTCTAAATTGTTTTTCATACACCATCATCTTTAACATTTTTTCACATAACCACATATTTTACCCGGTGATATCTCAGGCCGAGGCACTATCCGGCAGTATATACTGTTTTGGCTATTGTACCCTGAGAGACAGACATGTTGTCTTGAATAGAGACGTGAATCTGTTTTAAGGGACCCGTGTCTAACAGGATCTTCAGTCATAACGTCAATCTTTTATTTGTTACTTGTTGTAGTGAAGGGGTATAGTTGAAGATTCAAACGCGATGTAGGCTCATGTCAAAAATATTATATGAAGACTTGTTGGTGTATATATTAAAAACGGATGTTCGAATCAAGTTTGGTACATAAATATTATTTATATTTATTTTTCTAGTTGTATTTGTAAAAGGTATTGTACTAGAATATTTCTCATGACTAACGAGAGTATCGTTAAAATTATTATCTTTTAATATAAAAGTGAACCTACTTCCTACATTAATATATACTTCCTACATTAATATATACTCATAAGTTTTTAAACGAGCGTAAGGTGAATCCATAATTTTATTGGTTTTAGCATGTATATGAGTATATACTAATTTTCTTTTGTTTATAAAACATAATTTAATAAAAGATTATTTATAAAAAATAATCAGTTAATCACAGGCCTTAGAAATATAGACCATGGGATTGGGTGAGTCATTAAACTGTAAACTTGATGGGCATTGATACGGGTGAGCATCAACATTAATGTAAACAAAAATCATGGTGGTCCAAACACTTTTATTGTAGGATAAATGGATAATGTATAGTTGTAGATGGAAGTTTTTTTAATTAAATGTTTTAAAGAGACATACAAATAGTAGGATGAATTTATTATATTCAAAAAGTTAAATATTTAAATATGCATGTAAAGTGGCATGAAAGTAAATTAAAAGGTGTTCTAAAAAGGGTATTTCAAGATATAAATTCTTTATTTAAATCATTTATATATAAAAGATAACCAGTGATGTTGCGCGTTGACAAAATCTTGTATATATTTAAAATAGAAAATATTCTTATGGTGATATCAATTAATTATTACAAGATTATATTGTTGTGAAGAAGAGCATTATATAATAACTAGTATGAGTTTTTTTTCCGTGGGTCTTCATCAATATATGGACGGATGGTGTTGGTAAAAAGTTGTTACGTATTTGTTATAAGTGATTTTTACGGAAATATCGAATGTGTATCCAACAAACCTTATAAGCATTGACATAACTTAACTTTAAATGAAATTCACACTGAAACGTAAATAAAAATAACATCTCGTAATGGTATATCTTTATAAAACATTATATTTAAAAAGTTATATACTACAAATTGTATTTTAGTTAAAATTATAAAATGTAAACAAACTTCCTGTCAAATGATTCACAAATTGTTTGTTGGACATTCGATTCATTTACAATCCTGGTTTCATAATAAAATTTTATTGTTCTTCAATATTATCTTAAACTACTTATAGATTTTGTCATCTTCAATTGTTAACTCATAATAGCATTATTAATGGGGGATCACGAACACCCCCTCTCTCCTTCATGTTAGCGTTTGTTTGGCAATTGTCTCATAACCTCATTTCCTCTCCCTTACTTTCTCACAACCTCTTTTTTCTCTCTCTCTCTTCTCTTTTTCTCGGTATCACTGTTTTCTTTTCACAAATAATCCGTCCACACAAAGACAAGGTTTTTCTCTTCATCCGCACTCCTTTACTTCAGTCGTCTTTCGTCAATCTGAACCGGACCATCATGGGCCCTCCATTGGTGACACTCTAAACGCTTCCATTATGTATGACGAGAAAGATAACTTGACAAAAGTGTTCAAACTGTGATCAAACAAATACTTGAAATACAAAGAAAACCTAATAAACAACAATATGGTTTATAGAAATATTTTTTTTGTTAATAAACTATCAACTTAAAGAATTTTTTTTTGTATTAAACCAAAAACAAGTATTATATAAATATACCTCTCTAATATCAAAATCAAAACACCCATCATTACAACAAATAAATCTACAATTTTCTATGCGCTACATATATGTAATAAATTGACCCATTGTAGTGTATCCAACCCTGTACCCATGGTTTAAGGCACTTGAACAGGACAATTGACTTGTAGACTGTAGAATGAACACCATGGTAAACTGTTGAACCCAACCCAAATGGTTTAATGGTTTCGAATGGGTATCGGCTAGTTGGCTAAACCACGTTATAACTTTCTCGAGCCTGAGTCCTATGGTTCAACGGTCTTGAGGGGCTGATGGGTTGGCATAGTTGAACCCATGGTTACTTTCTTGAACCATACCCGTGTGGTTCAAAGCGGTCAAAAGCCCCGAAAATGTTACCAAATTTGGGCAGATATTAGCCTCCAGCATCTCTTCAAACAATTTGATAGCATCATGTTTCCATCCATTCCTGCTACAAGCCAATATCAGTGTGGTATACACACCCGCGTGTTTCTTTTGCAAGCCATGAAACAGATCGTAAGCCTTATCAACACGTCCACATTGTGCATATAAATCAATTAAGGCAGCACGCACACGATCATCCATCGTGATCCTCATTTGTTTCATCAGTGTCTCGTGTATCCACGACCCAAAGATCAAGTTCCCTGACCGAGAACAGATATATATAACAGTAGCTAATGTCATGTTGTTCGGTTGAATGTTTACATTTGGTTGAAGCATTTCATCAAACAGCTTGAGTGCTTCTTTGGGCCGGTTGTTTTGTGCATAACAAGTGATCATTGCGTCATACAACAAGTGATCTTTCGCATCCATTTCATCGAATATTTCGCATGCAGATTCAACATCTCCATTTTTTGAATACCCGTTGATCATTTTGATACAAGAAACAGCAGTCTGTTCAGGCATTACATCATAAAAGTTGCGGGCAATTTCCATATTCCCCGAATCTACATAACCAGTAATCATCGCGGTCCATGAAGCTGAAGTTTTAACCGGCATGGGTCCAAATGTTGCTATCGCCTTCTCCATATCTCCTGTCATCGTGTACCATGAAACCATAGAGTTCCAAGATTCAGTATCTTTATCTCCCATCTCAGAAAACACACGTTCGGCCATAGGTAATTCCCTAATTCTAAGTACCTACGTATCACCATTGATGGCGCATATCTTACAGACATTTCATCAAACACCCTCTTCGCGTTCTCCATATCATCAAACTTCGAATAGAATCCCACAAGAGCAGTTCCCACATGAACATCCCCACATAACCCATATCCATGAACCTGACCATGTATCAAGATCCCACCAACGCGATTCCCTAACCTCATACACGCGTTTATTGCACACGCTACCGCTGAACTACAAGGCAATAGCCCTGCTCTCTGCAATTCAGATACTCATCCAATGCTTCTTGAAACTCCCCATGTTGGTACAAAAACTGAATGACAGAGGTTCTTGAAATGACATTGGGTGCTTTGAATAGTGGATGATTGATTGAAGATAACGAACAGCAGGTTTAGAATGGTTTGATGGGCTGCTGACAATTTGGGTGATGATCATAGGCTCAAGATGGTTAAGCCCATTAACCAATATCAACGCGTGCAGATGCTTCAACTGTTTAACGCTTAACGGGTGGTTCAAAAAGGCTGTGACTTTTGTAACCAGCATTGAAAAGATCTTGAATCTTGAAGGTTTGAAAGGATTTGGTAACTTGGGTCTCATATAGTTCTTAATTCACCACAAGATTGAAACAATTCTAACCAAATGTGAACATCAGAACATCAATGTGTTGTAGTCATTGAAGCAATTCTTCGAAAAGTTAACAGGCAAACCGAAAACTCAATGTGAGTGGATCAAGATAACACATTAAACACAATTCAGCATTGAAAAGATCATAAGTTTTGAGGGTTTGAAAGGATTTGGTAACTTGGATGTCATATTGTTCTAAATTCACCACAAGATTGAACCAATTTCAAGAAAATGTGAGCATCAATGGTTGCAGTCATTGAAGCATTACGTCGAACACTTAGCATGCAAACCCAAAACTCAAAATGTATAAATCAAAATAACGCATTACAAATGAATTAGCATTGAAAAGATCTTGATTTTGAGGGTTTTAAAGGATTTGGTAACTTGGGTGTCATATTGTTCTCAATTCACCGCAATACTGAAACAATTTCAAGAAAATATGAAGATCAATGGGGTGCAGTCATTGAAGCATTACGTCGAACAGTTAGCATGCAAACCCAAAACTCACAATGAGGGGGTCAAATAGCGTAATAGAAACGATTCAACATAGAAATGATCCAGAGATTTTAAGGTTTTAAGAGATATGGTGAATTGGGTGTCACGTATTGTTCTTAATTTACCACAAGATTGAAGCAATTTCAAGAAAATGTGACCATTAATGGGTTGTCAGTCATTGAAGCAATATGTCGAACAGTTAACAGCAAACTCAATCAGACATTGATATATGACTAATCGATTATCAAAAGTTGTTGTAACTTGCGATGATTAACAGTAGCAAATGTTGAATGTATAAACACAAATTGATTTGAAGGGGGCAACGGCGTTACGGTGAAAGAAGGTTGTGTGTGGGCTTAAGAAAAAACTTTTTTAAGTTAAGAAAATGAATAAAATTAATAACTTTTTTAAAAGATCAGAGACCCAAAAGAAAAAAAAAACTTTTTTTAAATGAAATTTATAAAAAAGACAAAAACTTAGTGGGGAAAATGTCAATGAACTCTTTATGAAATTTGAATAACCAGATTACCAAATAACATTTAACAACCTAAAAAAAGCCGAAATAGTTTAGCCGGATTTAGAAGGGAGAACCAAAAGTTTCTTTTGGCTATGATTTAGTCGAGTTTAACAGAAACATGTGTCAAGTATCCGTTAATTTCATATGATATCAAGTCAATGATTGGGTTAGCTAAAGAGTAGTCGGGTTAGTTAAAACATATGTCTGCTTCTCGTTTAATTTTACATGGGACCAAGTTAATGATTGTATCTGCTAGGAAGTAGCCGACTTAGCTTGGATGAGTATTTTAAATCTTACTACTGAGTTGAAAATGGATAAAAATAAACTAAAACTCAATTATTTATTTTAGTAAAATGGTTTTTCAGACATTTATTATGGTAATTTTTCTTTTGTTATAGAAATTATATGATAAGTACACCATAATCTCCATTTGTCTTTTGAGCACCCAATCTAATGGGTTGTTTAATAGCCTCTTAATTAGCCTCTTAATGGTTCAGATGTCTAAATGTTTTAACATTTAATGGTTTAGACTGTTGTTTCGCGAGCACACGTCTGAATGGTTAAGAGATTTATCTCTGAATGGTTAAGAATCATACTGATGCTGAATGATTAATAGGTCTAATGCTGAATGATTAAGAGGTCTAATGCTGAATGGTTAAAACATATTATCTAAATTGGTCAGACGTTTGTCTTTGAATAGTTAAATTATATACTAGCTCTTAATAGTTCAGACCTCTTAATGATTCAACACTTAATGATTCAGACCTCTTATTGGTTTAACAATTAATCATTCAGAAGCTGCAAAACAGCCCCTAATTCATATTTGATGAAAGTAAAGATTTTGATATTTACGTTATATAACGGTTAGAGTGTAAATCCAATTAAAGCTTTCTAAAGCAAAAGCAGTTAAAAGTTGTGTTTTCTATTTCATTTTAATTGAATTGAAATTGTTATTCGTATTGGCAGTAGTGTTAATTTTCGGTTCACCTCTTTTTTATCATCAGTGTTAATTTTCGGTTCGATAGTGTAAGTTTTTTGTCTGGTGGTATACATTTTTTTTATGTATATTGAGTCGCCTCCCCTTAAAAAAATATGATTTCGCCCCCCGCCCCCTAGAGGATTTCTCAAGCTCCGTCACTGGTTATTCGGTCTTAAGAAATTCAGTTCAGTTAAACAAATAAAACCAAATTTACATTTGAATTTTCCTTATTGTGCATCGCATTAACCATTTAACCCATTGTAGAACTAAGAAAATAGAACATGAACCAATGAAAACCTCTGAATGTAATCACGTTAGAATTAATTTTTTTTTTCGGTTTTGACTATTTTGAGTTGTTCATTTTCGGTTTAACAAGAAGAATAATGAACACTCTTGGGATGCCTTTTGGGAATATGTGACGAAAAAAAAGGATTCTAATAAAGAGACGCCCCCAAATTAAATCGACACCCACCTATATGCCGCGTATGGGTCCATACGCGTCGTATAGGTCTCCCTCATAAATGCCAAGAATTCCACGTCACATCAGTGAGCCTATACGTCGTGTATGGACCCATACGCGGCGTATAGGCTTTTCAGAAGACAAAACTGGCGAAGTCAAATCAGTCATTCAGCGAGTCTATACGTTGCGTATGGGTCCATACGCGGCGTATAGGCCTGGGTCGTATGGGTGTGGGACGCATCTCCACCGACACCTATACGCCGCGTAATCTTTGGATTCTTAACCGAAACGTACGTGCTGCAGAATGGGAGATTATGTATAGGATTCGTATCTCGGCATACAATACAATAATAGAAGCTAACCAAGATCCTCCAGCTTATATAAATTTATTTTAATTTAAAAAAATTAAAAAAAAAAAAACTATACGTCGCGTATAGACCCATACGCTGAGTATAGCCTCCCAGACCCATTAAAGGGACATCTCCTCACAAACTCACCCTACCAAACTTTTTCAAACCAAAAAACTATCTCGTATAGATCGATACTACACGTATTGTTCGTTGATTTCTCTACATTCACTAGTTCAGGTATGTATTATTGTTCTTATACATTTGTTATGTTAATCGTACGCTAATTTAAACGTTAAATTGATGTTTTATGCAAGAAAAATATAGATCTGTAACTATTGTAGGAACTATAAGCGGCGTATAGAGCTATACCCATCGTATAGTTCATAGGTTGAAGAAAACCCATAGGTTGGTACCTATACGCGGCGTATAGGGCTATACGCGGTGTATAGGACCCATACAACACACACAAGACCCATACGCGGGTACCTATACGGTACGTATAGGGCTATACACGGCGTATAGGTCCCATACGACACACACAAATCCAATACGTGGGTACCTATACGTGACGTATAGGCCCTATACGCGGCGTATAGGCCCTATACGCAGGTCTTAAAATTTTTCTTTTTTTTTTACAGATATGTCTTCCGATTCTGACATTGAGGTTGAGGTTGATGTTATTGCCAATCATCCATGGCTACAGTTTGAGCCCGGTACTATTGAGCATGCAAAGTGCTCAAAATTCATTCGTATGAAGATCGGTCATCAAAAGGCAGTGGATTGGGAGGTGATGGCCGAACTTGGGGAGCGCGATAGACTCGCTGGGATTATTGGAGATAATACGCCATGGAGTCGATTATTTGAGCTGGCGTTCTTACCTTCATACCGAGAGCTGACGGTGGAGTTTTATCCACCTTTATTTATGTTTGTCCTGATGAGATGGTGGAGGACGATGAGCGATCTGAGATTTCGTTTCGGCTATGTGGACGATTTCATCAAATGTCGATTGAGTAGTTTGTCGTTCTCTCGGGACTTTATTATGAGCCGGAGACCGTTACTGTGACATCCGGTCAAATCAGGTCAACACTCGAAACCATTCGAAATAATGAATTTAAGATTATGTAATTATTATGTCTGATTAAACAAAAACCTGCGTTAACGTTTTAACAAACCTTGTAATATCTAACAATTGCTTGAATAATAATAATAATAACAATAATAATAATAATAATAATAACCAAATCTAAGAAGATTATATGATCTTGCATGCAAGACAACACATTCTTCCAATGTGTTTAAATTTCACATACACACACACAAACTCTTCACCTCCTCATTCTCTCCATCTTCCACACACACACACACACACACACACCGTCACCCCCACTTGCCGCCCGCCGGCCACCTGCCGCCCGCTGGCCACCTGCCACCCACACCGCCACTACTCACACCCGACACCATCCACCGCCGCGACCACCACCTCCACACCCGACACCATCCACCGCCGCGACCACCACCTCCACACCCGACACCATCCACCGCCGCGACCACCACCTCCACACCCGACACCATCTACCGCCGCGACCACCACCTCCACACGCGACACATCCACCGCCGCGACCATCACCTCACACCCGACACCATCCACCGCCGCGACCACCACCTCACACTCGACACCATCCACCGCCGCGACCACCACCTCCACACCCAACACCATCCACACCACCACAACACCTGACATCACCACCGCCATCACCAACACCCGTCGCCAACTTGAAACCCCCTCCTTTTTCTCTTTCGGTAACCACTAACACCACCAATAGTGACATTCACTTGCATTTCCACTAAGGAACTCTAGTTTGGAACTTGGTATAGAACCCGAGGTGTTCATCGAAGAATCAAGGATCGTGCTTGCATTGTGTTAAGAGTTCCATCTAGTGTCATCAAAGGTATATTAGATTAGATGTGTATATATGTTCATGCATGGATGATCAAGATAAGGATCTGATGAACCCTAGTTCACCCATTTAAGGATTATATGAAATGGTTGTTTTGATGAGTTTGTATACAAAATGGTTCCTATAATGGTTTGACGAATCTGAAAATGGATTGTTAAGGATGATTAGTTGATGAAATTATGTTACATAAGGGATCTAGGTGGTAAAAATGCATGTATCTAGGTATATATCATGTATGTATGTATGTATAATCATATAGGTTGGAAGAATGATGAATTTTGGGTCTTGGTAAAAACATTAGGTAAAGTTTATTGGATGAGGGTTATTGCTAAATATGGCAACTTAGAATAATAACTAGGTTAAAGATTTTGGGTGACATTGATAAGAAAATAATATTGAAAAATGACTAAGTTAAAGTAAAGATACTTGGACACAATTGAAGGACTTCATAAGATAAAAGTCTACTAATAAACTTTGAGTCTAGGAATTATGGTTAAGATCAAACAAAAGACCAAAAGAACACCATGACTAAAAAACTGACTAAGACATCAAACGAGACTCCAAGACCTTATAAAATATATTTAAATAAAAACTAAAAATAATATATTTGGACAACTCACGACTAATAGGATTTATAATATATATACATATGGAACAAAAGATAAAATATATTTTTTCTTCATGACTAATAATATGTATATATATATATATGTTTGGAAAACTATAGTTTTATAACATAAGACACATAGATAAGAAAATCACTAGTTATAAACGTTAGATTCACAAATAGAATAATAAAGACATAAGACATGTAGTATATGAGCAAAGTATAGGTAATAGTGAGAGGATACGTAACCCTAATAAGAAAAAAATAATAGTTTATTAAAAATTTACAAAAATATACATTTCTAAGAACATGCCATTTTAAAACAACCAAATAAAATGGATGAAATGCATTCGTAAGCATAAATCATTATGTATTGATCATAATGCTCATGATTAGGGTTTCATTACCAAAAAGCCTAGCACGTTGGTTCGCTTCATTAATCGCACTCAAGGTGAGTTCTTCGGCTCCGTTTTAAATATTATTTTTAACTGTTTTGGGGGAAAAGCATGGAACGATACTTCAAAATATATGATGGGTTAAACAGGATAATATATAATATGAGGGTATAAGTTTGGGTCAGTAGTATGGATATATATACTATTGAGCCCTAAATCCCCTATAATCATTAACTTCAGGGGTGAGGCCACAGGATATATTGGTAGATCTATCGGGTTAGAATGGTCCGCTCTCGCGACCAGCCACGCTGGTCAGGTTGTGACGAGAGAGTTTATATGTCTGGATAGTTGTGGGACAACGACGTGTTTCTTGGTTTGATTATGGGCTTATGACCTAAATTATCATAGTACCTAGCTAGTCTATGTGGAATATATTATGCCTTGTTTCATCATATTATTTTCAAAATGATTGTTTGCGAAACTACAAAACCCCGAAAGCTCACCAACTTTATGTTGACTTTATTACCCTTCATGCTTTTCAGGGTTATAGGTGAGCTCTATATGGATTTTCCGAAACTTTGTCTTTGGAGGGTCAAACGTTTCAAACGTCTTTAAATAAAGATTAGGTTCATGTGATAAAAACAGGATTATGTGTTACTACCGAAATGTTTAACGTTGTTTAACAAAATACTTTTATGATAATAATATATGATTTTCATGACTAACGTTATCTTGAGTACGTTTGACTATAAAAGTTGGGCCAACTCCAACTTCCGTTACCACCACGTCACGCGACCTTCCGCTGCGGTATTCGGGGTGTGATAATTACCCCTCTATTTACAGAGGGAGTTACTGAAATGGAGGAGACCCGATTGAGAGATTGGTGGCCTCAAATTGCCGAAGGTCCGTTTCAGAGGACTAAGGGCAGGGTCACTGGCATTAGAAACCCTCTTATCCGTTACTTGCATCGGATGATCGCCACATCCATCACGGGACGTGGAAAGAGTCGGAAGTGGTGTACCATTCCCGACTTATTTTACCAATATTGTTTGCTTACGGGGACCAGGTGCAACCTGGCGAGATGTTTAGCTGAGTATTACGCTTCATATTATCATCGCCAGGAGCGAGGAGCGACGTATAGCGGCACGTACATTACAATCATTGCGCATTCTCTTAGTTATCTTCCTCGCCATGCTGCTGACGTATCTCCTCCGATCGAGCCGGTGAGATTAGATCGTCGTACGTTATACGGCATGCGTATATACGTCAGTTTCCGAGTGGCATACGGTTCTCTCTTCGACCCAGTGAGATCTGGCATCCTGCACCTGTTCAGCAGGTCGGCGATGACCATCCACACCAGCAGCAGGAGCATATTCCGCATGATCAGCCACCACACGACCAGCCGCCTCCTCAGCCACAGTTCCCTCGGCATATTATAGAGATGTAAGGGTGCCGGCACGTATTGAGACATTTATGCAGGAGATTAATATGAGATTACGGGATCAGGGTCGTCGCCTCGATCGAGTTGAGGATCTTATGGATTGGCACGTTCAGCTTGAGATTGCACGAGCCCGTGCTGCTGGTATTGATCCTCCAGACTTGCCACCGCCTCGATATTACCCAGATTCATCGTAGTTTTATTTTGTTAATTGTACTTTTATTTTGTTATGTATTTAAAAACTTCGTTATTTATTTATATTATCATTTAATGATTGTTTTGTTTTATATGTTTTATTTGTTAACTAAGATTTAAAATTATCGATTAATATGTTACAAAATATAACTTATACGCAAAGTGTCAACCTTAACGTACAAAATAAAGCCGACAAAAAGTTTTTATACGTACTAACCCATACGCGGCGTATACTCCATTCATAATACATAGAAATATTGCAGAAAAAATTTGGGAAAATTATACGCTGCGTATAGACCCATACGCGGTGTATAGCCTCATCGACACGCGTGTGACACGGGTTTTGTCAGGGTCTTGTCAGAATATACCTTATACGCCGCGTATAGACCATACGCGACGTATAGGAAATATTTTCGCAACCATATACGCCGCGTATGGACCCATACGCTGCGTATTGAGTCAAAGGGTGTTGATTAAAAATTGATGGTTGTCCAAATAAAACCAACCAAAAAAACAATGCATACGTTTGTGAGAGAGGACAAACATAAAAAGAGAAAAGAAAAGATATTATTTGAATGAATCATTAATGCTTTGTATAATATATCATGCATTTTGACTGAAATGAAAAATATGCAAGTCATGATTGTTTACAACCAATTTCACGTGTATACGTGATATGTTTATTAAAGCACATGTATAAATTTAGAAATACAGTATTGTTTATGAAGAACAAGATTTCACACTCGATACTTATTTCTTGCTTTTGTTTTAGACGGCATTAAAATTTTAAAGGGATGCGTATTTATAGTGATAGGCTAAAGTTTTACATAGGCGATACATAGCGGATCTAGCGTTAAAAATTAGGGTTATTTTAAAAAAAATACGGTAGATTAATTCGGTCATAAAAAAGTTTCAGTATATTCATTTAGTAATTTTTTTTTGCGGTGCCTGTATTTTAACTAGGTTTTCATCCTCACATGTTAATTCGAGGATCCCGTCATGATTTCAAATATCAAAACACAGTTGCAAAACACATGCCTTGACGACTATATTACCACTTAAAACCATAAAGTGTCCCTCATCGTAAAAGCTATTATCGCTCAATAGTGTTACCAGAACAATTACGAATATATCATACGTTGCTAAAAAGATATTTCATTTGAAATAAAACTTTTATCGGAAAGTTAAAAAAGAACTAAAGATAAAAATGTATTTTGTTTTTCATTAAAAAATATAATGAAATAAAGTTGTTACAAATAAACAAAACTACTCGAAAATCAAATGGTTTAAAGTATACATGATACACACACACATATATATAAATTATGAGGGTTGAAAATAAAATTTTAAAATAGAAAAAAATAAGATATGGCTTTATATTAAGTTATATATATTTTTAGGGTTGAAAATAATATTTTCAAACAAAAGAAATTAAAAAAAATTGGGTCGTGATCCGGTTAGACCCAAACAAAAAAAATGTTTAACACCCTAACACAAACACTTTTTTTTAACACCCAACTAGCTAAAGCCCAGCTATCCGGGGTATCCCAATGGTGAAGATACACCCTACACGTTCGCAAACACAGACAACGCTGGATAGTTCAAGCCTACCAAACACTAACTTCGGGGAAAAAACCCACCATCTGAAAACCCAGTATAGTAAAACCCGACCAACCAATAACATTTTACTACTAGTAGGACTCGAATTCAAAACGTCCCTTACAAAAATAACAAGACTACC
Organism: Flaveria trinervia; assembly: GCA_025506515.1. Taxonomy (NCBI): domain Eukaryota; kingdom Viridiplantae; phylum Streptophyta; class Magnoliopsida; order Asterales; family Asteraceae; genus Flaveria; species Flaveria trinervia. The sequence goes on along the minus strand of CM046454.1, from coordinate 4,945,851 downwards.
ACTCAATGATTGGTGGTTAACACAAACACCTTAGATGTTCTTTTGTCTACACTAATTCTATCGAATTCTACGAACCAACCCAAAAATTAATATAAAACAAATGGGCATCATTTGTGGTCCAAATACCACAGCGACCCGTTAATTAAAATACAACCTCACACACCTACACGTGCACTCCTATTATAAGCCTAACCACTTCCCCTAATCATATTATTATTATTTTTTAACGATTAATGTACGATTATTTTATGATCTTGTTATATTATATTTGAATACCTATTATATTAATCGGGTTTATATATTCGTTTTCATTTTAAACCGTAATCTTAACCTCTCAGAAAAAATTACAGTTAAAAAAAATCTTATGATTCAACTCTAAATATATTACTCGAATCCATAGCCTTATATATTTGTATAGTTATAATTTTTAAAAGTTTGAATGTTTGATCATTGGTGTAATGTTATCCTATTAACCTCTCATCAACCATCATTCATCATTTCATTTCATATTATTTTCCCCACACACACTTCAGATCGCCACTCACGACGGCGCTCCGCCTGAGTTCCCTAGGGTTCCGGCGAAGTCCCCTTCGATTCAATCACCTTTCACCTCTTCTTCCATTTCTCCGGCGACATGGCATCGGAGGACGTCGTAGGGAAGACGAGCGCTACGATCGCTAACATCGCTGAAGAAGCGAAGATTGCGAGTGTAGGTGTTAAGGCTCCAAGTCGTCAGACGTTGATGAGCATCTGCAAATCGCTCGTCGCCGGAGGCGTTGCCGGTGGAGTGTGAGTTCTCTTATTTTATTTGCTTTGATTTGATCGGTTGTTGTTGTTGTTGTTGTTGATTGCTGTCTTTTTGGCTTGTGAGCTGTTGAGCTTATTGTTTGGATTATGGAGGCGTTCGGTTGGAAATTCGTTAATCGTAGAGTGAATTTTGTAAATGAAACGTGTGTGTAAATGCATAAAATTGTGAATTACTTGTTTTTTGGTTAATTTACCCTATCGTGCTCTCTGAGTTGATTTGATCAGTTATTGTTGTTGATTACTGATTTTTTGTGGCTTATGAGCTATTGAGCTTATCGTTTGGATTATGGAGGCATTCGGTTGGAAGTTCGTTACTCGTAGATTGAATTTGTAAATGAATCGTGTGTGTGTAGACTGTAGATGCATAAATTTGTGAAGTACTTGTTTTCTGGTTAATTAACGTAATTACTTGTTTTTTGTGTTATTGTTTGGATTACGGATGCGTTCTTCTAGAGATTTGTGGGTTGAGTTCACGTGAGTGTAGACTGTAGAACTGTAGATGCATAAATTTGTGAATTACCTGTTTTCTGGTTATATGTATGAATGTTGAATTGCTATGGTTCTTACTGAATACGTTAATGATGGTTTTAATGGCTTGGTGTTGTTTATTTAGTGAAGCAAGTGAATTAGCAGATTAATGGCGTGATGTTGTGAAGGAAGAATATAATTTACTAAATATAGCCATTAAGTGATTATTGTTACTATCAAATTTGACTTATATAGTTATATGTCACCATAGTTTACATGGTATTAAAGACTAAATGATTAAACACTGAAATTTTTTTCCTTCTAAATCTACAAAGAACCTAGTTATGGCTTTTGGCCTTTGCAGTACTTCAGTAGGTCAGTAGGTGGACAATCAGCAGCAAGAAATATGTGGTTGTGGTGCTTTTGGCATAAGTGGTTGCTTTAGTGTCTTTAAAAGTGTTATTCCATAGGATTACTATTGGAACTACCTCCACTTTATGCTTTAGAATATTTTGAAACAATGAAAAAGCTATTCAGAAAACGACTATTGAGAGATGAAGTTAATATGGGTTTATGGATCTAGGAAGTAAACTACACCAACAAAACATATACATTTGGGTGGATGGTGAATGTGACGGCAATGTGTGTGGAAACTAGAAAACATGTAAAACCAGTAAAGCTGATGTGGAGACATACAACAAGGACATATTTATGCTTATTGTGTTATAAGATTAGTGATAATAGAGATTGTAAATGGGCAATAAGGATTTTCTTTTTTGACTTGTAAACATTGTTTAGTCTTTCATTTGTGTTTTGACTTCTAAACTTTGACATTAGTATGGATTTTAGTTAACTATCCATGATTTATAAATTTGGTTACTTTATGTTGCAGATCGCGAACTGCTGTTGCTCCTCTGGAAAGAATGAAAATTCTGCTCCAGGTCTCTGAGTGTTACATTCTTTTTCCCCTTTTTTGCACTTGTTTGTGATTAGTTAAGTGAAGTCATCTTTCATTATTTATCCTGAATCCCAATAATAGCATCTCTAAATAAAGTATGATGTAAGATTTTAGTTACATGTAGAGATCCTTGTATGCATTTATAACTACATTTTTGTTCAAATTTAATTATAGAAGTCTTTGCATTACTAATCACTACATTTTTAGGCATTTTCTGGTACTCTTTAAACTGTCACCTTGGCTTTCTTTGTAAATAAGGCGTTACACAAACAGAACAAAAATTATAAGAAAATTTGAACTAAAAAGTTCTGTTTCATTTGTAGTCATGCCTATTATGATGTTTATACAATTGATCGAGCAAGTATGGTATGTCACTAATGCCTTTTGGAAAATATGAATGATTAAAGTTTAAGTACATTTATAAACCAATTGAGTTTGTCATCCGAGTCTCAACACTTCATGTATGACTTGATATCAGAAAACTACTCAATATTTGTTCTGTTAAATTACAGGTTCAAAATCCGCACGCAATCAAATACAATGGAACTATTCAGGGACTAAAATATATATGGAGAACAGAGGGTTTGAGAGGAATGTTTAAAGGAAATGGCACCAATTGTGCACGCATTGTCCCAAACTCTGCTGTCAAATTCTTTAGCTATGAAGAGGCATCCAAGTAAGCTTACATGCTTTTCTTCATGGTCAAAACATCTCTTTTTCTAGTCGAGTTTATTACTTTTAATATCTATAGTTTAAAATGATTCCTTTTTCACATGAACAGGGGGATCTTGTGGCTATATCGACAGCAGCCTGGAAATGGTACGAATATATCTTACATTTTATTAAAATCCGAATACTTAGTTAATTTACTCCTTTTGAATAAACTAGTGTTAAGTAAAAAAAACATATATTTCTCTTTTGTTCCAGAGGATGCTGAACTCACCCCTCTCTTACGCCTCGGAGCTGGCGCTTGTGCTGGAATTATTGCCATGTCAGCAACCTATCCAATGGACTTGGTTCGAGGTCGTCTTACTGTCCAGGTATTATTTACAATCTTCTGGTTCACAGAAATGTAATATTTTCTATATATGATAGATAAAGTATTTTATTTATTACTAATTTGTTGATATTTGCAGACTGATAAATCTCCAAGCCAATATAGAGGAATTGCTCATGCTCTTACAACAGTACTCCGTGAAGAAGGCCCGCGTGCATTATACAAAGGATGGCTTCCTTCAGTGATCGGTGTTGTAAGTTCAAATTCAGACATTTCTCAATAATGACCGTTACATGTTACATGTAGGATGTGGGTTTTTAATTATATATATACTAATTACCAACTTTTTTATGCATTATGGGTTGTAAAACATGCTTTAGGGGTTGTACCCAACTTTTGTCTTATTCTTTTAATTTTTAACTTTATCATTTTCACCTAACATCTTTACATCTTTTACAATTTAACCCAATATTTTTTTTACTTTTTAACTTTGGTCCCTATACTTTTTATTTTAAAAATTTTTGTTTTACGTTTCGGTCTACATTTTGCGAGTTGACATGCTGCAGTGTGCGTGTGTAGTTCAAAGTTTTTACGCTTATTTTTCTTCCCGTTTAATGGTACCGTCACAATGTGCTGGTCCAAGATCAACTTAGTTATTGTTTTATATGTTTTACGTTTCGTTTAACGGCGATGCGTCCTTGATTCTATGTTTCGGTTGGTTGTCACTAATAGTGGTGTGTATTTTATGCTAGTTAGCATTGTTTTACGCTCCCCGCAACGCGGGGGGCTTAATACTAGTATATTATTAATTCTTATATAAATAACAAATGCCTGGATAAACATGTCTCGATTCTGATTATCTGATATTTGAGTGTCAAATAATCGATTTCATACCATTGCAACAAAACTGATTATGCAAGGGTAAAGTGAATTACTTGCTAACCCTTTTTTTTATCATAGTTTGGGACTCTTTTAAGTTTTAATCCCATTTGACAAATCATCTCTCCTTTGTAATTTCTAATGATGATTTTCTTTTGGTTGTTTTATATATTAATTCATTATATAATCACTACAATATTTGAAATGTTTCGTTCATGTTGTTTCTAGGTACCATATGTGGGGCTTAATTTTGCGGTATATGAATCCTTAAAAGACTATCTGGTGAAATCAAGACCATTTGGACTAGTTGAAGACGCTGAGTTGAGTGTCACAACTAAGCTTGCATGTGGGGCCGTTGCTGGAACCATAGGTCAAACAGTTGCATATCCGCTTGACGTCATTCGCAGAAGAATGCAAATGGTTGGTTGGAAACATGCTGCTTCAGTTGTCACTGGTGAAGGAAAGTCATCACTTGAATACACTGGAATGATTGATGCATTCAGGAAGACCGTTCACCACGAGGGTTTTGGTGCTTTGTACAAGGGTTTGGTCCCTAACTCGGTCAAGGTCTGTATAATACTCACATACCTAAAATACCCTTCATTACAATACAATGAACATTTTATCAAGCAAATTTCTTTACTTTTACAGGTGGTTCCATCAATAGCCATTGCATTTGTGACATATGAGGTGGTTAAGGATGTACTCAAGGTAGAGATGAGGATATCCGAATAAACACCGCATTCTTATCATATATTTTATTAAACGTTCGCGTTAGTTTGCTTGCGTGTGCAAAAGGGTAAAACCGTCAAGTAAAAAAGTTTTGTTCTTTAATCTCTTTTACGTTAAGAGATTTAGAACTAGCAGTGTTGATATGGTCGAGCGGACCCGTGTATGCAACCCCAGCATGGTTTTCTGTTCGTTATAGTCTGTTTTTTGAAGGTGTTTCTTGTTCTGTTGTTCGTATGTATGAACTCTAATAAGGAACTGCTCACAGAGTTGAGTCCCGACCCTCGCTCGGTTGGGAAATGATACTATCTGATTATTAGTATTGTTAACATATAATACAGAGCTTATAAATTTTTATGTTGGTTTTTGTTTGTATCATCTGTTTATATCATCCCGGTGATCAAATTATGCTATAAAGTTAATACTTTGCATGAGTTAAATTGGTCTGGGACTCTCGGCTTGTTTGATTCGACTTTAAACAATGTACTGGACTGACTAGTCGGACTAGGAACCAGACCCTAACTAGTTTAGTTGGCATGAGTCGAATAGACACTCAGTTGAACTAGATGATATTGAAAATGCAAGTGTATATTATCAATAGTGTATTGCTATAGAACAAAATAGTTTTGTTTAATTTGATGATTTTAAAAATCCAACAATGTGTGTGGGATGAGGTGATATTTTGAGAAAAAATGGCGAGTGAGGTTTGTGATAGATGTTCTGAAAGATTTTCTCAATATAAGAGACTAAATGTGCCCCTCCGAATCATCTGTTATAAAGTTACTTCTTTATTTGAGAGATATAATTTATTTTATTTTATGTTACTTTCATTGCTTAAGATTTGATAAAGTAATTATTTATCTTCGAAATACTAAAAATATCAATTTACATTTAAAAGTTTTACAAATTGTTTTAGTTTCAAGCTTTAATATTTGGATTTAAAATGCCATTTTTAGATTGAAATTCAAATAAATTATAAAACTTTTGAAGGCATATCGATGTTTATAATCTTTTGAGAAAAATTAGTTATTTTTATCAAATCTTAGAGAGCAAAACTAAACTTAACTCTAATTTTACTAAACGGGGACATATTAAACCTGTGAGACGAGGTACCCATGGGAGGCTTCTCGCTCAATTTACATACTAAATGCAAGTCTAGTTGGATGACTTTTAATCATGTTAAGTATTTCTACTTTAGCTAAACATTTTTATTTTCACCTTTAACAATTAAAGGTACAACATTAATTAAGGAAAACTTAAACAGTAAACTTCTAGGTTTACCCCTTCCACAAGACAATATTGATTTGTTGTCCGTCTTTTCAAATTAAACAAGAATAAACATGTTTCTTGATAAACAAGTTTTAAAATTCTAATAATTTACGTATATCATCTTTGTGTGAAGGAAATTCAATACACATGTTCACTCATTTACATCCTCTAGCTTTTTAATTGTCTCAATCAACTATATTACACGAATGGACCATTTAAGCAGTGTGAAGTTACGATTTTGTCCTTGGTATACGAATTCTATGGCGACTATATGCATATGATACGATCATAAAAGGCCATCACTACCCTTTCAATATCAGTGGCCTTTTAAAAGTTGTATTACATTTAAAATACGAAACATGTTAGTTTTGTGAAAGGCTAGACGTGATAATATTTTAAAAGTTGTATTACATTTAAAATAGTTTGTATTTACTCAAACCTGTTTTGACCATTGTCAAACATACTACAAATACGATCATTTGCGTCATGAAATGACCGGTTTCGACAGTTGCTGAACTCTGGTGGTACTCATTTTTACAACAAAAATATTTTGACAGCTAGTTTCATGTCCGCTCATTTCAATTTTCCTATACTTTAGCGTATTTGAAGTGTTTTGAGACAATTTTATGACCAAATTGCTTTTATTTTATTTTTTATTACCTTTTAAATTAGCAACTACTTTTACAACCAATTTGTAAATGGTTAATGGGTTTTAATAACTGGCAAATCGTGTTTAACAGGTTACAGACGACACGATTAGCACAAGTATCAAACATGAAAACAACACCTTTACCATTTAGATTTGGTGGTATAAGAGTGACAGTTATATGTTTTAGATATATAAAAAAAAAGAAATGATAAATCCAAGACTCCTAATTTTAATTATTTAAAAAAAAAATTCTTAGTGCGTTTTTTTGCTAAACAAGTCTTATCGTGTCTAAACAGATACCAATTTTGTTAGACCTAGGTTTTATGATGGATTTTGTTTCCGTCACTAATTTTACGACCAGTTGTTTCCGTTGCTAACATTATGTTTCTAAGTCTAAAAAACGAACAGAAATAAATGAGAGTGAAGTAACAAGAGAACACACAAAAAAATAGAGAAAATATATGCTATTATATTTGAATACTTTCTCTTCAAAAATTTTCTTTCTAAAATTGAAAGAAAGTTAAGATGAAAGATTATTAATTAATCTTCCTTTATTGTTTTACACTTTCTTAACTTTGAAACACACATCATTTGTACTTTTCAATCATTTCCTTTTACTTTATTCTTAATAACACTTCAATATCCTTTCACTTCTATTCATAAATAACACTTAGAAACACGTAAGGTTTAATGTTTTTGTTGGCCACAAGATCCTTTTGCCCATAATTTTTCCCTTTTCCCCAAATTTACTTCTTTTGCCATATGTGTATTTTTATCCAAATAAATGTGCATATATACGTGTCAATAAAGATTACCACCATAACAGAAATGCAAATAGTGATGATAGCATGCTCATTCATTTCTCCAAATTATCATCCCTATAAATTGATCACCTTCATAACTTTAGATCACAATCTAACATAAACACATATAGATAAATGGGTCAAATAGTTTGTTCCAATTCCGCAACAAGTTTAAAGATCAATGGGCCTCATCAACAAAAGGCGAATGAAGATCCCGATAAGAAGAATACATGTGGCTTTCAGATGCCACTCCATTATCCGAGGTACAAGAAAGAAGACTACGAGAAGATGCCCGAATGGAAGCTTGATTGTCTTCTTAAAGAATATGGACTCCCAACCGATGTTGGTGATGTTAACCAAAAGAGAAAGTTCGCCATGGGTGCCTTTCTTTGGACTTGATCAAACTTGCGATCATTGGCCGTTAGTTCTATGAAAAGGTTTTTGCTTTGGTTAATCTTTGAGTACTGGCGGGGTTGTTGTCTGTTTTTGTCGTTAGTTTCAATTTTATGATGACATAAGGTTTGTACAATGTGTTAAAAGGGTCGAGTTTGTGTTTGTTGGTCAAGTGAGGTTAGTGCATGCTATAAATTATAATGTTATAAATGTTTTATCGCGTATTGTGCTTGAAGTTATCATTATTATGTAAATGATTACCGGCTAGTAAGCAAAATAATAAATTTGGATTGGGAAGTTTTTACAAGAAATTAACTAAATGCTTAGCATAGATATTACTTATAAATTTTTGATTAATTATAAGATTTTACAATTAACATTAATTAATTATAAACTTACACACAATTTAAACATACTTTTAGATCTAGGTTACTTGTTCATGAAGAAACTTAAACCCTCAATCTTTTGGTGTCATAGGACGTGATGTCATTTTATTTATTATATGTATTTACAAAATTTCAAAACCGAAATGACATGTTAAAAATATACAATTTAGTTTAGAAAATACTAATGTAAAGGCAGAACCCAACTAAAAATGTAATTTGAAGAATCAACATTGTAAGAGTGTCTATATGTCATGTGAATTTTTCTGTTACATGTTCTTATGGTTAAAAAATGCTAAAATTCTTGTAACATAATATGGGAATGCTACGAAAAATAGAGTCGGAAGCGGCAAATATTATAAATTCGATATGTGTAACTACATTGTTTAGGTTTGTGTGTGTGACATATTTCGTTCTAGGTTAAAGTTCTTTGCGTCATCTAATGCTATCGGGCCGTAAAGCAATAAACGGAACAAATTCATATATCGTCATCTATCGGTCCCAAATATCACATTAATTTTCTCAAATCATGCGTAAAGAGTATGTTTATTAGTAACATAAAACTTGTATTTTGAAAAAAAATGATATTTTACACGTTTAAAGCGTGAAATTTCTCCGTAACTTTATTGTAAATGACATGTTTCTTGCGCAATGCATATTATATATATATATATATATATATATATATATAATATATATATATATATTCATCATTTTAATGTTTCTTGCCATTATAGTCAAGTTATCTTACCCCATCTTAACACAAACATATAAAAAAACAAAATCAAGATGGCTTGATTCAATCCCAACTACCTTAATTAGGACCAAAACATCTTTATGGAAGTAGTTGCTTTGGTTATGATGCATTCTGTTATTAACATATAGTGGTTGAATGGTTACATGTGATATAGTGATCCGAAGATGCTTACAATGTATGCATCTAAACTGCAATAAAAGATTGATGTCGACTTTAATGTTGTTTCGTGTCCCTTTGTCCATCAAATACTCATGAATCGACCACTTGAGATTATCTACGTAGCGATGATAAATACTTGTACTTTTGTTTTGATCCGTTTATAAACGCATTGATTCAATGATCCGGTGAAAATTATGATGTCATGTTTACTTGTGAAGAAAGTTAGAGTATCTACCATGCGATGGATGATGCTTCATGCTTGGCCTAGCAAGTTGAACATGGCGAGTCGGGTGATTGTCATAACGGGCTTGTGTAAGGTATCGAGTCATAATGTTAAATCTAATAATTAGAAATATATAACTTGTTTTAATAACCTAAACTATAATCCATTAGCCAATAATATTTTATGCTGATAATGAAGTGTAAACATTTAATTATTAAATACTAGTACTTACATTGACATCGGAAAAACCAATTAAGTTCAAATTAAAGTAAGTTCGCAGACCCCAACCCAACCCCACCCCACCCCAAAATAGCTCCATGATATGTGTTCTCATGAGTAGGGTCACGGTGGAAGAGACTTTGATCAACACGCATCTTAATTCGTTCTAGTTATTAAACGTTTTATTCTTAAAAAAAATCTTTTTTTAACACACACATATCCTACTTCATTTAACAAAACCTACAAACTTTCATATACATTACTCACTTCTCCCCCCGTCTCCACTCCCCTAACTAACATCGTGTATACCTCCTCTTCATACGTCCCAACCATCTTAATCTCTCCTCCCTCGTCTTATCTACTATATTAATTACTCTTTTAAACTTTTATTTTAAACGACAGATCAATGGTTAGTAGTCTATAACATAAAATTAATATTTATTCGTAAATGTAAATGTTTTAAATATATTAAAATTGTAATAAACAAATGAAAAAAACAAACTAAAAAGAAAAAACAAAATCGGACGTTTGGTCCCGTATCAGAGACTCTCTGGATCTACACACCTCATCGGAGCCCACATCGCCGGAGATCGTTCTCCGATAACACATCGTCGGAGATCACCAAAAGCCGATAATGACGTCATCCATGGTTTCATACGGTTTACTCTCAGCATTTGCTCTCGTTTTCGCCATCACATTGCCTACCGCCCTTCACGCTCAGCCTTTTGCTCCGGCGCCGGCTCCGGCGCCCACCAGCGACGGTCAGTTGTTTCTCCGGCGATCTCGTCTTTTGTTCTCGTTCTATGATCTATTCATACACCGTGAAACATTCGTTGATTTGATTGATATCGATTGATATTGATCGTATCTAACATCTGTGATGAAATTAGATGGATTAGGTTTTCGATTGAGGAAGTTGAATGTGATTTGAATGTTTACTGATGTCCAGTTGTTTATGATTCTGCTAATCTTTCCTGTATAGCTTGTTCAGATATTAGGGCAGATTTTGATGATTGATTGGATGTTTTAGTTCGTAGAATGATGGTTTTCCAGAAATTGTGGAGATTTTATATGTTTTAGATGTGTTTTCTGTAATTATGAAGAAATGTACTACAGTGTTGTTGATTTTGGGGCAATTTCATTCGGTTCCTTTTATTTGAATTTTATTTAGTGAAGTATCATGATGTTCTTTTGAGCTTCATACAATCACATTATACCATTCATGTTCTTTTGAGCTCCATACAATCACAATTTTCTTTTTTCCCTCAGTGTTATATAATTTTTACATGTTTTATGTAATTATGAAAAGATGTTCTACAGTGTTATTGATTTTGGGGGATAATTTCATTCAATTTCTTTAATTTGATTTTTAGTTAATGAAGTATCATGATGTTCTTTTGAGCTCCATACAATCACAATTTTATTTTTTCCCTCGTTTTTTTATATTTTTACATAAACAAACAAACAAACATACCCAGTAAATCCCACTCAAGAGCATGGTCTGGGAGGGGTAGTTGGTGGCACGTCTTTCCTCTATCTTGGGAGATAGAGAGACCGCTTCCAAAGAGACCCCCGACTCAGTAAGGAAAACAATAACCGTAGCAATTATAATATACGACATACAACACACAGGTATAGATCACATAAAAGCTGAGTAATTGAGTACAACAAATAAGTGTCAAGAAACGCGCGAAAGGGCAAATTGAAGAAAACAGGGGTCCCGCAACTAAGTCTACGACTACCCTTCCTACCCACAGATCCTGCTAAAAGTCCTTAATTTTAATTCTACGCCTCCACGCACTCCTATCCTCGATCATGTGCTCAGAGAGGTGCAAGTCTACCATATCTCGCCTAATTACCTCGTCCCAAGTCAACTTAGGTCTACCTCTACTCCTCCTACCCTTTACGTTGATGTTCTCTACTGCTCTAACTGGTGCTACCATCGGCCTCCGCTTTACGTGCCCAAACCATCTTAATCTTCCCTCTCGGATTTTATTTGTGATACTAGCCACCTCTAGCCTCTGTCGAAACACGTCGTTTCTTATTCGATCCAATCTTGTGTGGCCACACATCCACCTCAGCATTCGCATTTCCGCGACCTCGATTTGTCTCCGGTGCGATTTCTTTATGGCCCAACAGTCTGTTCCGTATAATATAGCTGGACGTACTGCCACTCTGTATAGTTTTCCCTTTAGTTTTGCTGGGAACCTCTTATCACACAGGATCCCTGATGCTGCTCTCCATTTGCACCAACCTGACTGCACACGGTGAGCTACATTGTTGTGTATCTCTCCATCCTTTTGTATGTACGAGCCCAGGTATTTGAACCTAGATGTTTGTGGTACTGTCATACCCTGGATACTTATTTGGGTGTCCTCTTCATCCCCCCCACTAAAGTAACAATGCATGTATTCCGTCTTAGAGCGACTTATCCTTAAGCCTCTGCTCTCTAGTGCGGCTCTCCACTGTTCTAGCCTTTCGTTAAGCACCATTTTAGATTCTGATATTAAGACAATATCATCCGCAAACAGCATGCACCACGATACTGGCCTTTGTATAGACTTAGTCATCTCATCCAACACTATTGTGAAGAGAAATGGGCTCAATGCCGATCCTTGGTGTAGTCCTACTCGTTTTTGCCCCTTCATACATATCCATTATTATTTTGATATGCCTCTCTGGTACCCTTCTAAGTCGTAGACTTTCCCAAATGAGTTGACGCGGTACACCGTCATATGCTTTTTCTAGGTCAATGAAAACCATATGTAGGTCCCTTTTCTTTTCTCTATATTTCTCCATTATCCTTCTTATGACGTGTATGGCTTCTGTTGTAGAGCGTCCTGGCATAAATCCAAATTGGTTTACCGCTATCTGGGTTTCTCGTCTAATTCTCGTGTCAATAACTCTTTCCCATAGTTTCATCGTGTGACTCAATAGCTTAATTCCCCTGTAATTTGCGCAACATTGTACATCTCCTTTTTTCTTATATATGGGGACTATGACACTACTTCTCCATTGCTCTGGCATCCTCCTGGTTTTGACGATAGTATTGAATAAGTCTGTTAGCCATTCCAGGCCCTCGTCTCCTAGGCACTTCCACACTTCAATTGGTATGTTGTCTGGCCCCACTGCCTTAGCCCTTCCCATTTTCTTCAGCGCCCTCGTAACTTCGTCGACAGTGATGCTTCTACAATAACACTTGTTTTGTTGGTTTGGTTGGGTTGTTTTATCGATGGCAGATTGTTGATTAGGGTTCGTTATGTTGAAAAGGTTATCGAAGTAAGGATGTCGTTCTCCTTCACCAAGAGCTTTCCATCCGTAGCCTTTATAAACTTTACCATTCTTAGGTCTTGTCTTCCACTTTCTCTTGCCCTGGAAATCTTAAACATGTCATATTCTCCTTCTTTCGTCTCTCATCGCTTATACATTTTCTTGTACGCTGTGTTCTTTGCCTCTGACACAGACTTTTTCGCCTCTCGCTTAGCCTCCTTATATTTATGTTTTAGCTCTGGTCGTTCTTCGTCATTATTACATTGTAAAAGGTCTCTAAAACTTTGTTGTTTAATTTTTACCTTCTCCTGTACATTTTCGTTCCACCATCAGGATTCCTTATGACCTACTGTCCTATTTGTTGCAAGTTCAAGAGTTTCTTTAGCTGCTTGCATAACTGTAGTTGCCATATCTTCCCACATTTGATTTGCGTCTTTCGGTGGCCCAGTTTGGATTATTGGTATGAACTTATCTCTAAAGGTGGTAATCTTTTCGTCTTTGAGTTGGCCCCATCTGATCGTAGGTCTAAATCTCTTAATTGGCTGGACAATTGCTCTCTTCACGCGTAGATCAACCACCAACATATGATGTTAAGTCACTACAGTCTCTCCCGGGATTGCCTTACAGTCCTTCCACGAGTTACGGTCTTCTCCCCTCATCAGCAGATAGTCTATCTGCGTGTGTCTCCCGCCACTGCTAAATGTGATTAGATGCGAGTCTCTCTTTTTAAAAAACGAGTTTATGATGCCTAGGTCATGCGCTAAAGCAAAGTCAAGGAGCTCCCTTCCGCCGTCATTCCTCAGACCAAACCCAAAGCCTCCATGAACCGACGGGAATTGATCATTACCCTTACCGATATGCCCATTAAGATCACCTCCTATGCATATTTTTTCTTCTCTAGATATGTCCCCCATAACATGATCTAAAGTCTCCCAGAATTTATTTCTTTCAGATTCCCTAATCCAACTTGTGGTGCATACGCACTAACTACTGCCACTACCTCATCCCCTATTACTATTCTTAACAGCATAAGTCTATCATCGTATCTTCTCACCTCCACTACATTATCCTAAAGTTCTTTAGCAACAAGAAAACCTACTCCAATTTTTGTACCCGTCTGACCCTGAATACCACAATTTATAACCATTGCACTCTTTTGCTCTCCCACCCCGCCATCTAGTCTCCTGAAGGCACGCTATCTGCACCCTACATCTATTTAGCACATCAACTAACTCTAATAACTTACTAGTGAAGGTGCCTACATTCCACGATGCCACTCACAGTCTATAACCATTTCTCTCTAAAGAAGCACCACTCCTCCCCGAACATGATCTCAGAGCATTGTAATGACTCCTGTTATCTATAGTACCTCACTAACCCTCCGTGACCAAAAACCAACACAAAAACACGAAATAAGCACTAAACACGAAACACACCTTAAAAAAAGTAAAGCAGCACTAGAAATGTACAGACAAATGCAACAGTCGGCGCATAAACAACTCAGGACGCAGTAATATAACAAATAACGAGAAAACAACAATCTAAAACCAGAAATGAGAAATGAAAGCCCGGGATGAAACGATCTTACCAAATGATAACCCTGCAGGTTGGCGGTGGGTGGCAGGGGTGGGTGGGTAGGGTGGGGGAGGCTCCGGTGATGTTACGGATCGGAGCAGGTGTCTCCGGTGTGGTGTTGTAGGTTTGGTGACGGGGTGGTCAGGTGGTGCGGATGGAGCAGGTGTCTCAACTTGAACTGAAGAAAATTAAACAAAAGAAAAGTGCAAAAGAAAAACAAATTGGTGATTTAGATGGTAGATGGGTGGAGGTGAGGTTGTGGTGGTTGTGGATCTTCGAGATCGGGGTGGGGTTGCAAGTTATTATTTTTACATGTTTTATGTAATTATGAAAAGATGTTCTACAGTATTATTGATTTTGGGGGATAATTTAATTCAATTTCTGTCATTTGATTTTTAGTTAATGAGGTATCATGATGTTCTTTTGAGTTTCTTACAATCATATTTTACAATTCATGTTCTTCCTTTGTAAAATTCCATTTAATCTTTCTTACAGTTTCTTTTATAAGGATAATATGCTTATATCTAGACAAAAGATTAAAGATAAATGCATCTCAAATAAGCCTCATTACCTAAGCATTTATTCTTGCATTGATGATGTGTGAAACTTTGATCTTATAATCGAGTGTTTTCTTGGTCGATTTCTTGGTGTTTGGCTTATGGGTAAATCATGTTTATTGCTTGCTTTGCTTGTACTTGGAATTAGTTTAAGGATTCACAGACGTTTTGACCCGAAGTTATTATGATTCAGGGACATCAATTGACCAGGGGATAGCATATTTACTGATGCTGCTGGCTTTGGTGCTCACATACATCATCCACACCGTTGACACTCCTCTTAACCTCAATTGATCACAATTATGGACTTGACACTTTATATTGCAGTGATAACATTATTATGGTAATTTTTAATTGTGTTCCTTATGTTAGTTTAGAGTTATGAATGCTATATTTCTGGTTTTGTTACAAAATGATATTTTGGTGTTACCAAATATAATTGGCTGCTGCATTTTGTTTGAAACTAGTTACTTGACTTCTATTCATTTTAGATAGTTTTCATATGTCTTTAAGGTTTGGTACTTTGGTATCTTGTATAAACCTATTAATTGAATGGAAATTTTTGCCATAAGATGCCAAAATTATGTTGTCAAAATGGATGATTTTCTATGACTATTCAAGTCAGTCGGGCTGGGTTGACTTGTCCATACCTTTTTTTATATCTTTTTCTGCATGCCTAACCCGGTCGAACGCTTTTTAGTCAAACTTATTTTTAAGATTTTTATTCCTAACATGTCATATATAAGTTATTGGTCAAGTGTAAAATATGTCAATTTTGGATTAAACCAAATCTTTTTACACTTTTATTTTGCATTACTGTAAATCTATGTACCTTTTTATCTTCATACTCAAGGACACAAAAGGGTGAAAGATGACAGTATGACACCAATTTTTTTTATTTTCATTACAACTTAAGTAATTTAGTGCTTAAAAATACAAAAATTTATATGTTACTAGATAAAAATATTGCTTTTAATTTTTATGAATTAAATATACTTTGGATGAGTAAGAGTCTGTAGAATTTAAATATAGGATTTGTCCAAGATAAATGATGAATAAAATCTGCAATTTCCATATGTGTCATGAGTGGGAGTTTTCATCTGTAGGTAACGGTACAATATCAGTGATATTGTGAAAACATACGAGGGTTGTTATAAAATCGACTTAAATAAATCATTATTATAATTGTTCGTTTTTTACGCTGTGTAGAATACAAACCACATTTGTGATTTGCCAAACAAGCATCTTTTGGTTCTATATACTAGTATAGTTTTATAAAATGTTTAGTTGTATTTAACATGTAACAATTTCTTACACATTGCTGTTAATCAAGGGCGTTTTAGTTTTACACTGTTTGAACTTTGAACCAGCACGTATAGAGATTGCGATTTGTATTGTTGGTCCATGGTTTTGCTCGGGCTCCATTTCTCGGATTTGGTTGGATTGTTGATCTTTGAGTCTTTGAGGGTTCAAGTCCTTGTTTGGATTGACAGCTTCACCCTTCTTCCCATATTTTATAGACGGTCGTGTGTCACTGGTTCCAAGCAAGGAGTGTGATTTCCTTTCACTCTGGCGAACACTTGCATCTTGAAGAAGTGAGGAATCTGTTGCTGTCAACCAACCATGCTCCACTTCAAAAACGCCGTGGGTGGTCAATAAGATGAGGCGACACAGGCAAGTCCTCTTTTACGCTTGAGAGTATGCTAGGCCATGTGTCTTTTTTCCACTTGTTTCATACTTCCTATGAGGCCTTGCCTACTCATATTATTCACACACAATATACAAAATTGCACCCCTTCAGATCCTTGGCAATTCACTAAACCTCCAAAAGTTGGTCTTCATGGTTATGTTGTTTCCATCGGGGGTATCTTGGGCCCGTGGTTAGTGTACACGAAAATGCTCATTGAGGGCTAAGGGTGCGCGCCAGCATGGCTTCATGAGGATATAATTTGAAAGGAGCTTACTCGGGGCATGTAGTTAGCTCTTTTACTCTTATTCTATTTGATACTAAAATAGTTTAACTGATATGGCTTTAAACATACCCATCTTTCCCCTCACCCTCGAGATTAGCCTGCCCAAAGGCGTTACCATCTAACACTTGAAGGTTACTAGGGGGCTTAGCCTAGACAGGCGCCACATAAGAGTAAACGACGAGAACATCGAGACTCGGGGTCCGTAGCGGCTTCAGCAGTTCATTAGTACTTGGTTGGCCCCTTCTGGACTCGTATGGATATCATACCATCTTTTTCTTGGTGCATTTTTCTTAAGGGCGCCTTTTCCAACGGTCCCTTTTCTTGAGGCATGGTCCTGCAAAAGAAAACTTTTTTCGAGACTTGAGAGGAATACTATCATGTTTATGTCGTCTTCCGTTAGTGTTGATGGTAAACTTGAGTTTTATTTGGGTCCTGCGAATGACACAATTTGATAGTGTATGGTTCTGCTCGGGACTCCATTTTCTATTAGGTTGGGTTAGCGGTCTTGAAAAGGGCGATCTACGTTCTAGTGTAGTAAAGACAAAGAAACATTAAAGGGGCGTAGGTAGAAGCCTAGGGAGCCCGCTCGACACCCAAGTCAGTCTAAGTGTGTGACGGGGATGAGTATGACTTTATGAGAGGAGGACATCAAGCTTGTTGTGTTGCCCTTAGCCGATCACAACAAAGGTATGCTTGACATATATGAATGGCTATATAGATTAAGGTTGGTGTTTATCATAAGGAAGTCATGGGTTGTTCCTGCTCTTACGTATTGGCACGTGAGGAGGTCTAAGTGATTTCTTTGCTCGACTATGTGACTAACTGCGATCGAAATACTTAACAAGGATGCTTAGACATGGTTTTGAGACATGGTCGTTGTTTGTTTAGAGTGTGCATAGTTAAAGCTAGCGTATATTTGGACTTTGGACTCATACTACACGTGGACGACTGATATTTTCGAGAAATACATAAACAAATCAAACAAAGGATTTAAGTGCTTAAAAACCCTGCATTGGTCCGATCATTGGTTTTTCTCGGTCCGTTTAGCTTCTTACTAGTCGAATCCTTTCTATATAACGGTGGTTGTTAAAAAAAACAAATGATTTAAGCGCATAACACCCATTTTACTAGGATACTTGTCTTGTAAACATTATAAGAGAATTATCTTGGGTTTTGCTTAAGGAGTGCTATCTCAAAAACACATAATATCATAATGAGTTGCAAGCTAGTTTATCGGATAATACATGAACAAAATTGAGATATTTGATATAATAAAACTTAAAAAATAATCATGTTCCATCTCCGTTGTTGAAGAACAAATCTTCAATAGTCCCACATTCTCACACAAGCATGTACATACATACATTCACACATAATACTAACACTATAAATAACCATGAGAATCATATAGAAATGTATATATACTTGTATATAGTGTATGAAAGATTATTACATATAGTGGGAGAGAGAAAGATATGAGTTTTATAATTGTCTTATGTGTCACATTTAAAAGAGTAGAAGAAAATTTTGATTGTTAATTCTATTGTTTCACATTAAAAGAGTTTATACAAGTAGTGGCGGAGTTTGAACCAAAGCTTAGGATGGACGGAGACGAAAGTAAACTATTTTAGAGGAAGGGACTTTATATTTATTAAAAACTTTCTACTACCAGAC
The DNA here is from genome assembly GCA_025506515.1 of Flaveria trinervia. Lineage (NCBI taxonomy): Eukaryota > Viridiplantae > Streptophyta > Magnoliopsida > Asterales > Asteraceae > Flaveria > Flaveria trinervia. The sequence continues at coordinate 4,927,109 of CM046454.1, read as the reverse complement.
AAAAAATTTACACTACTAACGAAAAAAGAGCCCCCCTCCCCTGCCCCAAAGAAGCTTCGCCCTTGTATACAAGTACCTACGTGAATCTTAGAGTTATTTGTAAAAAATAGAAAGACATACGTGTGAATTGTTGCCTATTTGTCCGTATCAAAAATCATAATAAAAAATAGACATACTTATAAATATGATCGTTGGCTTTAATACATAGGATTCAAAAGTTTTTTCAGTTACAGTGACTATTTGAGTCATTAATAGAAATATTAATGTTCACGATTCATTCACTAACATGTTTAATTTGAGTCATTTGACCACGGGAGAGGGGATAAGAAAAAAAAAATGAAATTTCTTACATCTTTGGTATCTTGTTCCCGTATATTTATATTTTTTGTATTTTTTTATACGTACACTGTACACCTTACCAGTTTAATGTGTGTTGACATAAAAGTCAAGAACTATCTTGAGCATTCTCTTTTTGTATGTTACATGCAAGTTAAATAAATGTTATCAATTCTATTATGATTAAATATTATTTTACATATCATTAAATCTTATCATAAGAAAAAACTTCACCCAATGGTATTCAAGTTTACCAAGTGTTACATAAAAGTCATCAAAGTGTTTTTTCTTCAACAAGTGTCATTTAACTTTTATTATGTAGTCTGATCATATGTAGTTATTTTTATAAATGATTATATTTTTAAAAATAATTTGAGACAAATAAAATATATATGAATTTTAGTTACTAGTAAGTAAAAGAAATTCAATTAACTTGAATTGAAGCTAATAATAAAGAAAAATATATATAATTGAGGGACTTTATAAAATCGTAATGATTTTATAAAGAATATCACATATGATTGAAAGATCTAATGAAATTTTAAAAAAACCTTATATCACATGTAGTTGGAACATTGTGTAGAAACAAGTGGAGGTTTAGGGTGATGTTGTAATGGCAGTTGAACGGCTACCATTGGATTAGGCCAAATTTTTAAACGTTAACGAACACGCAGAATGAACCACCCACTCACACAATGACGTTAGTTATAATATGCATAAATATTATGTATGGGTGTTTGAATAATGATGTAATGTATGAATATTAAATAAAAAAGTTGAAATGATGAGTGAAAATCTAATGTGACGGTTAAAATGATACGTCTTTAGGTGCTTGAATATGATAACATTGGAGATGCTCTCACATAATACTTATTTTAAAGGATATTTTTCATCCCTTGATCCAACTCGAATAGAAAAATTCACTAGCTAAAGAAGAAGAAGAATCACTTGATGGAGAAAGTAAAGATGGCTAGCACATGTTACCAATATCAATGTAAACGATGAGTGGCTAGCATTTATTATTTCATGCATAAAAAATTGAATGGATTTCTATACTCACAAATTGTGTTTTGATTCTAGATGTATTGACTTCACTCAATCAGAACATAGTTGATAATTTGATGTCTAACTTCTTGATATAACATTTGCATTTTCATACAAGCGTCTTACTTAATAACTACATTATATACAACTTCAAACTTCTTCATTCGACCGTCAAAATGTAGCCTTCGAGACTACGACCTCATCAATCATGATACAATCCAACGGTACCAAGCTACGAGTCAACCCCGACCCAAAAGACATACCAAGTTACCAGATAGATTCAAGAAATAAAAGTTCAAGACAAGTCAACCATGATCCCTTACCATTTACTTATCCATTTATGCCATAACCTAGTACGCAACTCTCGTCCCCTTATCGTTATAGTCTAGGGTTTAAGGTTTTAAGTTCAGGTGACTCCCTCCCAACATATACATAGTTATATACGATGTAAAATCACGAGAAACACACAGCTATTCAGCCATACACTTCACAAAGAGCAAATGAACAGATCTATATTTTACGGAAGGCATGCATAATATATTCCCAAAGGAAATGAAAACACAAGAGTATTAAAGGAGGGCATGTTTCCTTTTCAAATTCTATCTTACAATTAAAGACATTTTTCATTCATTCAATTCAGTTTCACACATTTTAGGAGGATTAAAGAAGCACAAACCACAAACAAAAGGAGCCCTTCCTCGTGTCTCCGTCGTACCTTTGGGAGTCCAGCAGCACCACTAGCCCATGGCATACTTCTGAGTCCAGCTTCGAGCGGTTGTCTCGTACTTGTTCCTGTCAGTTTTGTACATGTGGGCAATCTCTGGCACCAACGGGTCATCTGGGTTCGGGTCTGTCAGCAGGGAGCATATTGACAACAATACCTACAGATGAAACATAATTGAGGCCTTTAAGTTATTTGTGCAGGTGGCCAAACGGGTGGTGGAGTAATGGGTCAAAAAATGTGAAAGTTTAAGATGGGTCAACAAGGCTCAGGTCAATATCGGTTGATCCTGTTCAAAATTTGTATTATATTAATTATTAAGTATGGTTATAGAGAACTACATTATTGATACGATTTTATCTTTAGTAGTAAACACGAACCTTGGAGATTGTAAGAGCTGGGCTCCATTGTTCTTTAAGAATATCAAGGCAAATGCTGCCATTGCTATTGATATTCGGGTGGAAAACTTTCGTCCTGAAAGCTACCTAAAGAAGTTGAAAACAATGCATATTAAGCAACAAACCTACAAAAGGAAGAAATATGAACTATAACTGGAGAAATATGATACGGTGTACGCCTTACTTAACGCACAGAGGTTAAACAAAATAATTAGCCATTCTATCGAATGTAATGTTTTTTAAGTGTTGTTTAATCATGTATGGCAATGACAGAAGTGTAAGAAAGCACCTGCTACATCTTTAAGTAATAGAATAGTTATTTTCTACAAATCCCCTACTGTTCCTACGCCTTTAGTTTCTATGTAACTTTTACCATAAAACCAGGTGACACCTTCAATTACTCAGAAATTTTGCAATTATGGAAACTTTTTAATTGAAATGTTTTTATCTTTTTTTATGGCAGATTTAGTATTTTCACCATCTGTTAACATATATAGCTTGTGAGAGAAAACTTGACATCAAGTCAACGTTACAATTATTGAGCATTTAATAAGATGAGTATGCAGAAAAGCTTATGCTTACCTTAGGTGGCTTAAAAGGATAATCCGGAGGGAAATGGATAGTAACTAGAAAGACCCCACCGGAATAAGGACTATCAGGAGGACCCATGATTGTTGCTTGCCAGTGAAACATGTCTTCTGCCACTGGGCCTAAAGTTATAGTAACAAAACTTGGGTAAACAGTAAACGGAATGAAATATTAATGATTCTCGCATTAGATAAGAATTAGCATCCATATTAGTAAAGATGCATCATGCATGCTTAAATGAAAACTGTTCAATCAGATATTCAGATGCATGAATAATCTGGTGGTACCATGCATGTTTAGCTTAGAGGTGCAATTCCAGCCCATTTACTTAGCAATGGTCAGTTTGGATTATCTTTCTATCGCAACACGGTTTAAGTGGGTAAAATTTAAATATTAGCACGTGTCAAATGTGCCGAATGGGTTCATACTTCAAGGTTGCCTGTAGTGTATATTTGAAACATACATGTTTACAGCCTCCTGAATCTCTTTATTCATAGATTGCGTAATAGTTTGTTATTTGTAATCATACTTAACAGGTCATTTACTTACTTAAAAGTCCAAAAAAGTAGAACAAAAGGTGTTTTAGGTCATCCTGACCCAAACCTAATAAAAACGGAATGCTTTGACTTGAATAGTTTTGAACAGTTAGCCAACCTCATATTGCCACCTCTAGTTCAGTTGTTTCCAGTGTTGGAGAATATTAATCTCCAATTTAAAAGTTGGCAGCAACATAGACCGATGTTAACTATAAATGCCCCACATAAGTAGGACAGATGAACTAGTGCATTTCTTAGATTGATGAAGAAAACTATAACGGGCATGGTGCTAATAGTGACACTTGGATATTGGTAGTACCAGAGAACGCACCATGCAGAGCAAGATTGAAATAAATTTAGCCATGTTAATACGCAAATGCATGGAGATCCTTCAAGAATATAAATTGTTAATTATTTTCTTTTTAGCGACATAAGTTTGTTAATTGTAGCAAACGCTGGGGCTGGCTAGCAGAATCTATAAAATGACTAAAGTAGGGCTGCTGTTATGTTGATGTTTAATTTCCATCTAAGGTACACAAAGACGCAACATCTTTAAAGTTTGGACACAGATCTAGAGACTCGAAGCAAGCAATGGAATGAAATGTTAGCGTGTGATCGTGTGTGGAGGCTAGCTAAGAGGCAGCCGGCCCTAGCTGTCAGATTATGGCATGTTTTCTAATTTAACGTTTTCTTGGTTAGGAAGTTTTAGCCTAGAGGATTGCTATACAATCATACTTTAAGCTTGATTCTTTGTCATTTACTGCTTTCATTTATTGTGTGTGTGCTTGATACCCTAACATGACAGACAGGAATAACAGCACTACAGAAGTAAAGGCAATTGAGAATCATTTTGTAGGAAAATTGCTAGTAGATTCCAAAAATTTGGTACAATACCTATCCCAGAAATATAGATGAAAATAAAAGGCTCTAAAACTGTAAAGCTGTACTTGCATCCTTTACAAACAAGAGGATCTGTCATCAAAGGCAACAACATAGTGGCCTTTTTGACAATTTCAGAGTTGGGCTATGTTATTCTAACATACTACTACTCTTGTATTTTACTATTTTACTTTAAACATATGTAAGGTACCCAGTTGTGATTTGGTGATTGTGCTTTTATGTGCTTTTAAGCATATCTGAAGTTTCTAGTTGTGCTGTTCATAGCATGTTTTTCTTCTGCCATTTCAATCCATCAGCTTTAACATAAATCACTTTGCGTTATAGCAACTTTTCTCTCACTATGGTCACTAATTAGCAGAAATCTATTGTATAAGTACTTAGTAAAACTCCATATCATCCAGTGAGACAAATAGGCTACAAGAACAATCAGATTTTAACTCAATGTTCTTACAAAAGCCCATACACATAGATCAATGAAGCATGTAGCATTGTTAATTACTTAAAGCTACAATACGCCATAAAGACTTTCATGCTCAACTTGCTCTTATAAGATTCATGGGAGCCTACCTATAGAACACCAATACGCATATTAGAGTTTCCACAATGGCAGACTTCAAAAACGTGTGAGCTGATCTCTCCTGCCAACTCACATACCCTAAAACCGACCCTCTCTCTCCTCTCTCCTCCCTCCCACATCTGTCACTCTTGGCGATCTTGACCATGAACTCCACCACCTATAGCCCTCTCTCCTCCCCTTACCCTCTCTCTCCTTTAAAAAACCCCTAAAATGAACCATTGAGGATGCTCTTACAACACAATCACCTAAGACCACATGGTTTATGGATGATCTGACCTAAAACTAAAAGACATGATATATACACAACATAATAGTGCATATTGCTGACCATTCAAAGGGCAAAACTTCAATAACACACAAAGCTTAAAATGATCTCACTGATCTACAACATATGTCAACAAACGAGCAAACTACACTACAAATCACTTCACCAAACTTCCATACAAACATCAAACAACCACCTACCTCACAATTTTAACCTAATCCAACAAAACTCATCTTCCCCCACAGAAACCACCAAATCAAAGCCACGAGAGCGTAATTCACCTCACAAACACACAAATCAACACAAAACACGACAGATCAAACATTCAAACCAAAAGCTCACAAAACAAGCATCGAAAACAGATCCAACAGATCGAAGCCGATAACGCACCTGCGCTGCAAGAGGTAGGAGGATCTTTCTGAAGATCCTTGAGCTCTTTCAAGATCCGCTTCGAAGCCATCGCTCAACACCACAAGGAAATCCTGAAATTTCAGCAAAATACAAGCCCAAAGTCGAAATTAAAAGATGTATAACAGATTAACAGATGCTTATAGCATTAGAGATCAAAAATGGAGGAGAATCGAGAGAAAAGTGAGCAATCATTCACCTCAAAGATCCTGACCTCTGGTTATTGGGATTCTGTGAGAATAATCGGAGGAGAATGATGCGTTTGTAGAAATGGGCTTTATATACTCTCTTTCTCACTTTCTGTCTGTTTGTTTTGGTTGTGGGCTCTGGGCCCAAGGATGGCTGAAGACATAGCCCAAGCCCATGATCACCGAAACTGAACCGGTTTTAAACCGATACTTTTTAAACCAGTTTGGAATTGATAGAAACGTTGGTTAGAGAACGGTTTATAATCTTCTCCACTCAAACCGGTAAACTGAATCGGTCAAAAAAAGGTAAACCTACTCAAAATCAATTGAGTTAACCTGGATCAGTTTGAAACTCAAGCTAGCTTTGAACTTCTTTTACCGAACTAGAATAATGTCAACCTGGCCTAGAGCTTGGAAGCCGCAACTGAACAGGTTTGAAACCAATACTATTTAAAATCAGTTTGGAAGTGATAGAGATGTAAGTTAGAGAACATATTATAATTGTCACCACTGAAACTCTTAAATTGAATCGATCAATGAAGGGTAATCGGTCAAACAAAAGGTTAACCGGGTTTGGTTTGAAACTCAAACTAGTTTTGATTTTTCTTTATTAAAATAAACCAATGTTAACCCGGATCAACCTAGGGTTTGGAACTAATTGTGCACATCTACTAAAAATATCTCATGAATATTATAGATGGTAAAATAAAGTACCATTTTTAAATTAATGCAAGTATAGAAAACTAAAGTAGTTAGAGATTTGTTCTCACTTGATATTAGTATGTGTAGTTATATATAAAATACATTCATTTTAGTTATTTTTTTTATCTTATTAAAACATATAACTATGAAAAAAGTGAAATTACGGAAGTATAATCTAGGTATCTAATTTGTTAAAAAAATATATTTTTGCGATAATATGGTGTTAATAATTAGATTATACACGTCTAACAGTTTAAAGACATTAATGAGCATTTCATGATCTATTTTACCTCATTCATACTAATAATCACCTACTTCAACGGTCAATTCAACCTCATTTGTATTAATATTTATTAATAATTCATGTTCAACTCAACGTCATTCAAGTTAATAATTACTCTTAATGATCCAAGCCATTCTAACGACATGTGTTTGCAACCTACAATTTTCCATACACTACAATCACCCATACGAGTCACGGAGGTGACCAAAATTGACACGGGTCATGATATATAAATAACAGCATAAAAGGATTCATATTTTCCATAATGCTATAAAAAATAAAAAAATAAAAAGTAAAAAAAGTCAACCTGAAGTATTAACCCAAAAAATAAGCTAAATCTGATAGATGAATAACATAAGTATGCGTGGGTAAAAAAAATCCAAACCTAACATAAAAATCTAAAACGATTACTTTAATTTTAGAATTATAAATAAGCTTTGGCCACATAAGATCATAAGCATATATGCTTACATACTAAATGGATATCGAGTCCCAAACACAAAAATTAAAATAAAATGAGACCATGCACAGGACACATTTTTATAAACAAACGAGACTGAGACTACCAAAACCAGCCTCATACCCAACCCACGTCATCTCTACCCATGTGTTAGTACCACCAAGCCATGTCTAGTTTGAATCTTGGTAGAAAAAAACAATTCTATGTGCAACCGGAGATTGAGAATGCAAACGACCTCTTCTAAATCACAGACGACCATTTCTTTTTTTTTTTTCTTTTAGAACGACTAATTCATACACCTCTTAATACCTCCTAATCTACACATTTGTCCATTATAGAACTTAGAACCTTCAACCACTTAAGAAAAAACATATTTTCAACGCACCTCGGGCCACTAGCCCACAACCGTTCTTCTGATCAACAAAAGATAGCTAATTAAAAAAAGTGCAAATAAACACGAAAAGCGAAGTGAATGAAAATCTTCATGGTAATAAACGCAAGCACAAAAGGGAAGTTGTTACTTTCCCTTTCAATGTTTAGCTTACAACAGCTCCTTGAAGGATTTGTCATTCATTATATTTTTCAAAAGAAAAAGAAAATAGCATTTTATACCATAAGAGAGAGGAGCCCTTTGTTCCCTCAGTTCACACTACAACTAACCCATAGCATACTTCTGGGTCCAGCTTCTGGCCATTGCCTCATATTCACTCTTGTCTGTCTTGTACATTTGAGCAATCTCAGGCACCAGAGGGTCATCTGGGTTCGGGTCTGTTAACAGGGAGCATATCGACAGCAGAACCTACAAATCATGTCCCCGAATGCTCAATGCAGATATAAAGATAGCTGTAAACTTTTACCTAACAAACTATTATCGGGTTTTCTATGTTAGTTTATAATCGAGTTAATCTGGGTTATGTTTTTATCTATAACTTGTCTAATAGAAAAATATTAAATATAGCTTAGACAAAATGGACAGATGGGGAGAAGGGTTAAAAGCTGTACAAAGTGCCTTTCTTAAAGCGTAAAACTTCCCAGATAATTAAATTCGAAAAACTAGATTATCATAGATATAATTAACTTTTTAATCATATTCGATACATTTACTATGATTTGAACAAGAAGTGTTTCAAGTCAACCCAATCTGCATACAAAAGTTATATCTTTTGACGGTTACGTACTTGAGGTGAATCCTGCATGGTCAATACTGGCACAGAGTATCTAATAATATCATTTTCGTTTGTAGAATTTACAGTTTTTATTCTGTGGATCACACACATAAGAAAAAGAGATGCAAGACTGATTACGGGAGGTATTTAATTCAAGTGAAAAGACATGAAAAAATACCAAAATATGGAAGATATCACAGAAGCAGTCGCGAACATTAAGCATACATTTTTAAATATTTATGTCAAATTGCAGGGTCTAAATGCTAACCTTGGAAATAGTAAGAGCAGGGCTCCACTGTTCTTTTAAAATATCAAGACAGATGCTGCCATTGCTGTTGATGTTCGGGTGGAAAACCTTTGAGTTGAAAGTCACCTAAGGAAAAACAGAAACGTATATTTAAGCAACGAAGCCCCGAACAGATTAAGTTAAATCCTCAAACCTCAAAATGATTTGAGCATGTAAAAACAAAATGATCACATATAATCCAAAACAATTTGCAGTTAATAATCACCTTAGGCGGCTTAAAAGGGTAGTCCGGAGGGAAATGAATAGTAACTAGAAACACTCCGCCCGAGTAAGGGCTGTCAGGAGGACCCATAATGGTTGCTTGCCAGTGAAACATGTCTTCACCCACAGGCCCTAAAAACACATTACAGAATTAAAGTAAACGCAAAGAAGAACATGTGCTTTTCACTTTATCTTACAATAAAGATCCAAAAATGTACAAAAACACTTCCATCAGGTACATAGTAGCATAGAGTTCATGACTTCATGATACATACTTTAAATCTAGTATTAGTTATTGGTATTTATGTGTGCCTACCAAGAATTTGTAAAATTCAGTTTGCATGTTTTCTACTAGATTGATTACTAAATTACTGAATACTCAGTAATCAAAAAAAGATCTATTTGATTACATGATATGAGCATAGTAGCAACTAGCAAAGGATCTTGACTTCATGATGCATATTACAATTTAGTATTAGTTATGGGTAATTAATTATTTATTGATTAATCAGATAATTATGTATACCTAGCAATAACTTGAAAATGGGATTTCATGTTTCCCATTAGTATGAAAACTGAATACTGGATATTCGTAAATAGATCAAGTTCTTTACATAGACCGTTTGATATGCTTCTTTAATGCTTCAGTCAGGTTAAACTGCACTATGCATGATTTTTTACAGTAACTATAATATCCTTATCCATAAAAGACACGACTTAGTTAAATCTTGAACAAGAAAGAATCCAAACTTCTGTTAAGAAGGATAATTTTTTCTAGCAAAGAACCATTCGCAAAATCATGAGATATTATGTCCTGATATACCTCTATCTACCCACTTCAAATGTCTATAAACCTAGAACCTAATCATGATGGCCTGTGAGGATCTCATCAAGAAACTAAAGATATTGCACCCAAAACCTCAGTATTACACCAAAACCATCCGTATTCTGCGATTATGATCAACAACTTACACATCAAAATACTTCATCTATCTTCAAATACGAACTACTTATTTACCTAAACATCAAGCCACCAGTCCCCAATTCTCAACCAAGAACCATAACTGACACAGCCCGTGCGAGCCCACAATCAAATATAAATTCTAAGCATGAGCTAGTAGCTTACGGTACATGACTTCATGATCACTGAATGTTCAGTGTTCGTAAATAGATCAGTTTCTTAACGTAGACCGTTTGATATATATGCTTCTTTAATACTTCAATCAAGTCAAATAAGAACCCAAACCTCTTTTAAGAAACATCATTTTCTATAACGAAGAACCATTCCCAAAATCATGAGATATTATGCCCTGATATACCAACATCTACAAGGACACAAGGTTCATGTAGCTACAAACCCTAATCATGATGGACTGAGATGATCTCGTCTAGAAACTAAACACACTGCCCCAAAACATTCCATAATTCACGATTATGATCGACAACTTACACGTCAAAATCCCTCATCTACCTTCAAACGAGCTACTCATTCACCCAAAGATCACACAACCGAACCCCAATTTTCAACCAAAAAACATAAACTGACATGCAAAACAACTTATAACCCAAAGCTAGCAGATCGATATGGACAGTATACCTGCACTGCAAGTCGTCAGTGGATCTTTCTGCATATCCTTGAGTTCTTTCAAAATCCGCTTCGAAGCCATCGCTGACTACCACCAACAATTCCTAACGATTTCAAAGTAAAAACCCTAAATTAGATCAAAACACATCGAAAAAACATTGAATCAGCATACATGATAGCTATATATATCTATACATTGAATCAGATTAGATAGTAGATACACAAGATGAAAGAAAGATCGAATGAAGATGATCACCTTGAAGATGATCAACCTCCTGAAGCAATTGGACTTTTGTAATCTTTGAGCAAAATGGGAGGATTCTACGGGGTTGACAGAAATGAGGCTTATACTTTATATAGACGTTCAATGCCAAAATTAAATATTTTTGTATTAAAATTTAAAGTTTTAAACATAAAGTATATTTTCTTAAAGTTTATACAGACATTCAATGACTGAATTCCGGCGAATGTTCTAGAAGGTAATATTATATAGTTTTTTATAGGTCTGTGCAAATGTCGATTCGTTTCGGTTTTCACACATCATCAAAACCGGAAACCGAAAACCGAAGATCGGTTCAGTTATTTCGGGTTTCGGTTTCGGTTTTTTCGGTTAATAACCAAAAACCAAACTTTGACTAAGGGGCTGTTTGGCAACTTCTGAATGATTAAGTGCTGAATCAATAAAAGGTCTGAACCATTAAAAGCTAGTATATAATTTAACTATTCAAAGACAAATGTCTGACCAATTTAAATAATATGCCTTTACCATTCAGCATTAGACCTTTTAACCATTCAACATCAGTATGATGCTTAAACATTCAGCATCAGTATGATGCTTAACCATTCAGAGGTAAATCTCTTAACCATTCAGACATGTGTTCGCGAAACAAACAGTCTGAACCATTAAATGTTGAATCATTCAGACATCTAAACCATTAAGAGATTGATTAAAAGGCTGTCAAACAACCCCTAAATTAACAATTATCACAGTGAGCCAAACAAGTTCTATTTAATTTTTTAGTCGGTGTGCCAAAATTTTTCAAGAAAGATAGTTTAGAGGGTTTAAAACTTGAGCTCGCTATGCTTGTTTTATAAACACCATGTTAGTTGAATCTTTCAGTTGGCTAGTAATGTGAGATAAAAATAACATCATCACATACAATGGTTATAAGTTTTTTAACATTTTAGGTACTAGATATGTATAAAAAACATACGTGTTATATGTCATCCCTTATTTATTTTTTAGTAATCTTTTAAATTTATTATAGTATATCATAAAGATATATAAAAAATGGAGGCATAAAAGATTAAAAGCTAAAAATACGAATGTTTCGGTTCGGTTTCGGTTAATTTGGTTAACCAAGGGAGCAAAACCGAAACCGACTTTCGGTTAGTTCGGTTTTCGATTATTTCGGTTTGCAGTTTGGTCGGTTTTTGGTTAATTTCGGTTTGGTTTCGTCGTTAACGGTTCGGTTTTTGCTAACCCCTAGTTTTTAACCATACGTGGTCTGAAAGATCCACGAATAAACTCGGGTTCAAACCTTTTCTGGTTCATATTTTGATGGTCACTGTAGTTAAAAAAATATGCTTTGTAATCTTCAACTTTTTTAGAATGTATACGTGCATTTCAAACTTTTATAGAACATAAGGTATTATAGTTATGGAAATGTTAGGTCGTGATTTAAAAATAATAATAAAATAAGTAAGAAAAGTCAAGTATAAAGTTTAACCGAGTTAGAGATATAAAACGGAGGGGAATCAAAGGAAAAGTGTGCGACAAATCACCTCAAAGGTTTCAATTCTGTGGATGTTAAAGGAGCGTTTGGTTGGAAGAATAGAAGGAATGAAATGAAATTAAAAAACTAGTATAATTTTCAAATAAAATTATGTTTGAGTGGGTAATAAAATGTAAAACCCAAATGAATGTTTCACTTAAATTCCTTTGGTTATGGGATTTCAAATTTCCTCTTTAGGTGGAAGGATTTTGAAATCTTACAACCAACGGAATTGAGGTTAAACATTCCCTTGGGTTTTATATTTCATTACCCACTCAAACATAATTTTTTACTTGAAAATTATATTAGTTTCTCAATTTCATTTTATTCTTCCAACCAAACGCTCCATGAGATTATGCGAATGCCAGAAAAAAAAAACCCGATTGCGTTCGAAGGAATGAGTTATATGTACCATCATTCAGTCCAGCTTAATTGTCGGGGAAAATTTTTAAATATATCTTATAAGTGTATGTATGAAATTAAGAAAGGATAAATAAATTAATTTAATTAGTTAAACAAATGATCCAAAATCAACAAAGTATTAATAAAAATAAACCAAACGGAACTTATAAAAATCTAAATCTTTTATATAGTTGGGCTTTAACTACCTACATAAAAGTATGTTTCATCTACGTTTATTTTAATTTCAACATTTCTTCTTATAAACAGATTAATAAACAAATAAATGTACAAACAAAAGACAGACAAAAAAAACATGCCAGAGGATCAAAAGTGACCCAATGAAGTTTTTTTATGCACATAACCCTCTAAATGGTTTTATTCAAAGTTTTATATTACTATGATACAATTTTAATAATCATATTATTGTAGTTAAAATAAAGAAACTTCATTTCATCCTTAATGTAAAATATCAACCTGAAGTGTTAACACAATCAATGCTACTCAGCTAAAGTGGTTGAGAATTTGAGACAAGATGTGCAAGACTTTATTAAAGGGGCATTGAATATATGTTTTTTAAACTTGTGAAATTACATATTTTTTCAAAATACGTTTAAAACACATTGTATTTATGCATTGAAAACTTGTGTTTTGGGAATATATTTAATTTTAAGGATGAAGATGAAGATATATGTAATTCTTCCTATTAAAAATAAGGTCTTAAGTTTTAAATTCCACATAGGACAAAATAAAAGGTTGGAGGTTAGACTAGAAGATTTTCTAACCTAAAACGGGTATCCTCCTAAAAATGATCTCAGGTTTAGGACTTATGAGAATAGACTGAAATACAAATTTCCTTTTAAGAATGTGCTAGCTTAAGGCCCTAAAAATCCATACTCAAATAATGAATATAAACGGGCGGGTCATTGACCAGTAAGTGATCAAAATAGACATTCAAAAAAAATGTTCACACAAACATTGGAGCGCATCATGCATAATACTTGGCTATTTGTACACCTTAAAATATCATATCAAATGTATACTTTTTGTCTTTTTGACAAAATATTACTGACGTGACACGTTAGAAAATACGCAACAATTAGAAATTTAGAGGTACATTTAGGATAACTCTAAATAAATATTAGAAAAGTGCAGACGAACATAAATGTTCTTTGAAAGCAAATCTCCTGGATAAATGAGAGCATAAAAGGGAAATACGTTACCTTTTTCCCTTTTAGAGTATTATCTTACAACAGCCACTTAATTAGCAGATTTTTTGTTCATACATCTTTATAAAACAGAAGGGCAGAAACCATAAGAGAAATTAGCAATTTCCTTCTTCAGCTCACACTACAATTAACCCATGGCATACTTCTGGGTCCAGCTTCTAGCCGTTGTCTCATACTTGCTCCTGTCTACCTTGTACATGTGAGCAATCTCGGGCACCAGAGGGTCATCTGGGTTCGGGTCAGTTAAGAGGGAGCATATCGACAGCAAAACCTACAAATCATGTTTCAAAAAACACTCATTGCAGATAAAGATATAGATCTAAAACCTTTAATTACTAATGATTTAGATGTGGCAATTTCGATTATGTTTCTTTATCTATAATGAATAAAAGGGGAAATTTCAAAAAAACATGGATTGATTAAAACAAACAGAAATATATAACACTACAATATTATCCATATAATTTAACTTTTGTAATCATATATGAAATGATAACTATTATTAAATAAAATATGACCTGCAAGTGCAAGAGGTGTTTCGGTTCAAACCAATCCGACCCATAAGTACAAAAAGGTATATACTTGACCCATTACATATTAAGATGATTTCTCCATGGTTAATGCTTGTAAAAAGCACCTAATTAATCTATCAAAATTATATTCGTTGGTATTATTTACAGTTTTCATTTCATGAATCACATGCATTAATGGAAAACCCAATTACATAAAACATTTAATTAAGTGACATGAATTGGAAATAAAACCCACAATATTGATGGTTTGATGATATCACAGAGCCTATCAAGAATCTTACACGTGATTTTTTAGGGATTCAGGTCAAATTGTAGCGTTAAAAATACTAACCTTGGAAATAGTTAGAGCCGGGCTCCACTGTTCCTTCAAAATATCAAGACAAATGCTTCCATTGCTGTTGATGTTCGGGTGGAAAACCTTCGTCCTGAAAGCCACCTAAGGAAATACAGAAATGTACGTTTAAGGAACAAACACTCTAAACCTAATTAAGCTGGATCTTCAAACTTAAAAGATTTGAGCATAATCCAGTAGAATCACATATCAAATGGCAGTTAATAATCACCTTAGGTGGCTTGAATGGATAGTCCGGAGGAAAATGAATAGTAACTAGAAACACTCCACCCGAGTAAGGACTGTCAGGAGGACCCATAATGGTTGCTTGCCAGTGAAACATGTCTTCTGCCACTGGGCCTAAAAACACATTACAGAATTGAGGTAAATGCAAAGAGGAATCCATCCTTTCACTTTTAGCCTACAGTAAAAATCAACAAATGTATAAAGGACTCAACATGCATGAACCCTCTACATCAGAAACATAGCGGCTAGGGCTTATGATGCATATCTCACGTTTAGCTATCATTTATTTGTATTATTGTTAAATCTGGTAATTATGTGTACCATACAATAACTAGCGAAATTGGATGCATGTTTCCTGTTAGGGTGCTTAAATAATACTCCGTATTCTGCAATAAATCAAGTCCTATACATAGATCGTTGGATTCAATTCTTTAATGCTTCAGTCAGGACTCAGGACAACTTGAACTGCGCGTCATTTTATCTTTACCATGAATAATTCCACAAAATTCTTGGGATTTTAAGCTATGATATATTAATATCTACAAGATTCTTATAGTATAACCCTTATCATGATGTCCTGGGAGAATCTCATCTAGCAATTATTGTTTAATCGGATAATCATGGGCACACCTTACAATAACAGATAACTTGTGAAACAGGATCCTTGAATGCATGATTACCATTAGGGTGCTTAATAAACACTCAGTATTCTGCAATAAATCAAGTTCTATAGATAGATCGTTTAATTCACTTCTTTAATGTTTCGGTCAGGTCAAACTGCACTAACGCAGTAACGTGTGACTTTCTAAAGTAACAATCAACTCCCTTGTCATAAAAGGGAGCTTCTTGAGTGACATCCCATATCAGAAATAAATTCCAAAGTTCTGTTAAAAAGGATCATTTTTTGTAAACAACCATGAATTATTCCCCAAAATTCTTGAGATTTTAGGCTCTGATATATCAATATCTACGCGATTCTTATAGTTATAAACCCTAACCATGATGTCCTAGAAAAATCTCACCTAGAAATAAAATTTGTGTACCCAAAACCTCACGATTGCAATCATAATCAACAAACTCACAAATCAAAATCCTTCATCTACATTCACAATCGAGCTACTTATTCACCTAAACATCAAACCACCGATCCCCAATTTCACCCAAAACAATTTACAACCCTAGAACATAAGAAATCAAAAACAAAAAAACCTAAAATTAAAAAAACCAAATCAGGATCTAACAGATCGATATGCACACAATACCTGCACTGCAAGAGGTGGGAGGATCTTTCTGAAGATCCTTGAGTTCTTTCAAGATCCGCTTCGAAGCCATCGCTGACTACCACCACGAATTCCTAACGATTTCAAGGTACAAAAAACCCTAAATTGAATCAAAACACGTCTAGAAACAGATGAATTTGTGCACATAACAGCTGTAAATCTACATTAGATACACGATTAAAGTGAAAGATTGAAAGGGGATGATGGTGATGATCACCTTGAAGATCCTCAACCTCTTGTGGCAATCGAAGGTGTGAGCTTTGTGAAAATTCGGAGGAATCTATGGCGTTCAGACAAATGAGCTTTATATATGTATAAAGTTATAAGCAGATATTTTATTTGGATAATTAAAAAAGAAAAGTTAAAGAAATGGCCACGACATCTTTCTTTTTAGTATTTTTTTATTTTTATCTTTTATTTAATTTTTAAGAGTGTGTAAAATTATCTAAAATCTAATTGTATTTGCAACTGTAAAAGTTGAAGCAAATTTTAATTATTTTGTTTGGTTTTTAATTGAATCTGAATTGTTTATTTGGTTTTAAATTCACAAATGATGCTTATTTGGATAACTAAATCAAATTCAATTAACTATACTGAGTAATAACCAATTTTGTTGTTAGATAATCGGACGAAGTAAATCAAATACATAGTGTCACTTATTTAATATTTTGGTATGAGCGTCAAGACTTTAGAAATGAAGAGAGGAAGTTCACGTGGATGGGGTGAATTTGGTAAAAAGCCAAGCAAGTCGGATAGATTTTTGGCGTGTGAGAATGCAATGGGTTGTTAGTCTTTTGTTTTAGTTACGACAATAGCTACAGACTGTTTGTACACAACCGATTATATATCAATCGAAACCGGTCAACCGTTTTTGGATTATTTCTAATTGTTTGATAGGCCAACTTTCAATCCTGAACTTTTAAATTTATTGGTTGTAAAATTTTTCTAGCGGTTACCACTCATACTTACACCTCTGACTCTTTTCGACTACTCCACTCACCACTACTTCTCATTTATTTTTCCTTCTTTTAATGTTTTTTAAACAACAATAAATTTTATATATAAACAAACTGGTTAGAAGAAATTAACCAACCACAAATAACAAATTACACGTATAAAAATGGGTTTTTTATCCGCTCAACACAATTAAGCTTAACCTTGCTATTTTTGTTAATACACCACATGAAAGAATAACTCACGATAGAATCAAACAAAGACTCTTTCTACCATCACCCTCTTCTAGTTCTTCTAGACTAATATATTCGTTGCATTCTTCTTCAACCCCATCTTCTAGATGTTTAGTACTATTATCATTGTTGCATTTTTCTTCATCATTCTCACTTTGAATCATGAATTCATCGTTATTTGCCACTGATTCCTTAAGATCTTCTTTTAAGTCAGGAACACACTCGTTGATCATCTTCGATGATCCATACTTCCAACAGCGAGCTTGAGCAACCTCGGGTGGATTCGAGTCTCGAGATGAAAAGATTGTCATATGTCTCGAATTATGAATTGGTGATTGTAAAATCAAAACACAATGGTTTGTGGCTAACTCTTACGTAAATTCTTCTCTTATTAATCAAAAAACTAAACTCAAAAACTTATTACAAGATAAACCCCTAACTCGGGTATTTATAAACTAGTTATCTTGCCCGTCAAGTATCCTAAATTGACTCAATCTTCTGCTTTGTAAAGTAGCAATTTTAACATCAATATAATTACAAAACATAGACCAATTAGAATTCCTTGACAACCCCTAACTTGGTTGCTAAGTCTTTAAAATTATCCAACAACTGGTATTTAAGTCTCACGTGTTGGGGCGGGAGCATTAATGTTACACCAGAAAAACTCATAAAACAAAAAAGAAGAATAAAACTGATGAAAAATATATGCAAAAACGTTAAACTATGCACGTGCGTTACGACGTGTTAATGTGTATAAAGTAAAGCGAAACGTAAAACACAATGCAACCGTTAAACTGAAAAAAATGTAAACACGATAAGTTTAGACCGAGACGTAAATGAAAAACTTGTAAAAGAATAAAAAGTTAATAGGACTAAAGTTAAAAGTGAAAAAAGATGTTAGTATTAGATGTAAAGTTTGAAAACTATAAGGTTAAAAATAAAAAATATAATATAATCTACAAATCATATGATACAAAACATAATGCACAACTAAATTGATAACTAGTAGAATATAAATGTCTTAAAATCTTGGTGAACTCATATGTGAGTACGACTTTGCTTTCTTATTTTCTAATGAGAGACCTCGTGTCATCCTTCTTCCACCATTTGTCAAACTTAACTTTGAGAAAAACGAATATAATTACTAATATTTTATTTGCACAACCCACATTTAAAACAGGCGGTAAGCGATGGTAAATCAAATATACTGAAAACGATCAATATTGAAAGTCTAAAAAGGCGAAACATTGATTATAAGTTTGATTATAGCTCATACTAGATCGATTCCTATACCAGCTATGTCACCCTTATAACATTAGTCTAATGGTGGATTCGACAAATTGTTTTTGTTTTTAAACTCATTATCAAAGTTATTTTTACTTTAAAAGTTTTAATAGTTAAGTGTTAATTCATCGAGCTATACAACACAAGATCGTTAGAAACTCTAATATCATAACGAACAAATAAAAACAAGAAGTTTAGATAACATTAACATATATTTTGCACACAAAATTAATATCATAAAACTTTGAAGGTATACAACACAAGACAATGCCATGAAAGTATAACGAACTAATTCATCGAGGTAATGAAAGGAACACCAGCGACCGGAGACTCGTTACAGACTTGATGACTCGGTTTCAAAGACCTCGGGCCGTGGTGGTGTTGAGCTTTCCACCAAGCGTGGTCGGTTCTCGAGTTCTGTGGTTCGTCTAACACCTTCCACCATTTTGACAACCTCGGTCATTTTTGGTCTTTGATCAGGTTCCCTTGCAACACACGACATTGCGATTTGCAACATCTCGACCATCTCCTCCTCGATGTTGGGGTATTTTAGTAATTCCATGTCGAAAACCTCACCCGTCCACTCTTCCCTGACCACAGAGTGAACCCATCGAACCAAGTGGATGATCTCGTCACCACTTGTGGTGTGGACCGGTGACTTGCCCGTTAGAAGCTCGAGTAAGAGAACACCAAAGCTGTAGACATCCGACGGTTGAGTGACTTTTCGAGTGTCAGTGATTTCTGGGGCTCGGTAGCCTGAAGCCCAGGCGATAGGGGTGGAAATTTGTGACATGATTGTTGACAAACCGATGTCAGAGATACATCCGTAGTTTTGTGAGTTTAGGAAAATGTTTGATGATTTGATGTTTCCGTGAACGAGCTTTGTGCCTGTCGAGGCATGAACCCGAGCAATGCCTCGGGCTGCCCCGACAGCTATTTGAAGTCGGGTCGCCCAAGTCAACAGAACCCAGTCTTCCCCTCTCTTACCTATAATGTTCAAGAATTAGTACCCAGAAATGCCAAAATTATTATCAATTAATTACGTGATAACGTGCTTTTAAACGTTTTATCTGATACTATTGGTTAACACAGTACCGAAATAATAACAAACAATGTGAAAATGTACATTTTTGGGGGCAAATAAGTAATTTTGCTTTTAAAAGACATTTATGAATATGAGACAAATGCCAACAACAAATGAACCAAAATATATATAGTAAAGATTTGCTTGTCCCCCATGTATTGATTCTTATCAATCAAGTACTTTTTATTATCTTTCATGTTTACTGTTTAGCAATATTCTATCTAATAAACTATTAAATTAAAACAACTAAAAAGGGTTGTTTTGTCACAATATACTCTTTAATATAACCTTATGAAGCTTGATCATGAACCTTTATATATCTAAGACATTCTTTTCATGGTCCTTGTCTACCCCCACATGTACATGAATGGACCCAACTGATTTTACAGGTTCATTGGTATCATATGGTTGGACCATGGTCCATTCCCTCAAGGACCGTTTACGTCTATGACAAGATGAAGATCGGACGCACTAGGTCGAACAAACTGATCTTGAACGTTCAAGAATAAATCTTGATTGTTCACAATGGATCTTGAATGTTCACGTTCAAGAACAGATCTTGAACGTTCAAGAACAGATATTGAACGTTCAAGAACAGATCTTGAACGTTTTAGAAACTCTAACATGAGTTCTTTTTACCTGTGTATCTTCTAATCACTAAATGATGTGGTAAAATCAAAAGGGTGTAGGTCCATCTTGGGTTCATTCGCGTTGTTTGGTTGGATCAAGCCAGTGTGCCCTTAAAAGCTCTTAGTATTGACAAATGGTTCGGGTCCAATCCTAGTCTATTATGATCTGTCGGCCTGGTTTCCATTTATGATTTGATAAAGACCGGACACACTAGAAGAAAGGAGTTAGGTTGAACAAATGAACCTTATATTTCCACGAATTCCTAATTCGGATTCTAGTTGATTATTTCTTTTTGTTCTTGAGCCCTAAAGCAGTAACAACAAGAATCTGAATGTGTTTTCAAAGTGATTATCACGACTTGACTAACGCATAACTAAATGACTTAATAACATTATAACCACAACATGAACATAACAAAAAGAGGTAAAGAGATGAAGAACATACCATGTAACATATCAGCAACACTCCCTTGACTATAATACTCGCAAACCGTAAGCTTCTCATCTTTCGAGTAATAATAAGCCCTCAACTCGACCACATTCTCATGCTTAATACTCCCAACAATCCCCATCTGTTGCTCGAGATCTCGCTTCCCAACACTCAAATCTTTCAACCTCTTCACCACAACAGAAGTCCCGTCTTCAAGAACCGCCTTATACGACATCCCAAAAGTACCCTTACCCAAAACTTCAGCAGAAGCCCTTAACAAATCCTCCAAATCAAATGCATAACTACAACCCTCAAAGAAAACCAATCTGTTATTCACATCTTGGGTTCGTGATATCGCCTTTTCAGGTGACATCCCACCTTTCTCAAGTTTTGAAGAAATCCCATCTCCATTGTCCCTTTTGAAGCAACAAATTGTCCAAAAGATCGCAAAAACAATAAACCCAATGACAGAAACACCTACAACTATGCCTAAAAATGCATTTTCACTCAACTTTACACCATTTTTAGTGTTTGAATTTAGCTTATGAGCAGGCATAACTATTGGGACTTCATCAGATGAATACACCATAGACACATTGTTACCTACAAACACTGATTTAGGGAACTTATGCAGTGACTTTGGATCACCCCTGTGAGATGATTGTTAGAAAGATCAAGAACTTGAAGATCATGCATACCCAAATCAGGAATCTGGCCCATAAGTGAGTTATTAGCAAGATTCAAAGCAACAAGATGTGTTAACTTTGCAATGGACATTGGAATTGACCCATTGAACTTATTATTTGAAAGATTAACAATTGTTAAATTCTTCCAAACAGAGAAATCAAGAGGTAATCCACCAGAAAACTGATTATACTGAAGGTATAACAAAGATAAGTTCTTGAGGTTATAGAAATCAACAGGAAAACTACCATAAATACCATTGGATCTGAGGCTTAAAACCTGCAAAGCAGAGAGTCTGCTAATGGTGTTCACCGGAATCTCGCCGTGAAAGCCAACTCCGGGAAGCCGGAGACCGGTGACACGTGACCCATCTTCACTGCACGTGACCCCCCTCCATTGATTACACACAGAACTTGAGTTTAAACCCCAATTCAAAGAGCGTGAGTGAGGAAGATTGTTCATAAAATCCAACAATGCTAGTTTGTCATCTTCAAGAACAATGGCTTTTGCCCCAAACCAGAGTAAACCCATCAAGAAAAACCTGAAAATCTCCATTTTTTCCAACTAAAGATTCGAAATTTCTTATCAAGATTCACAGATTGCAGCTCTATAGTGATGAATAGGGTGACTTAAATCAAACCCATTAAAGAAAAAGGATAAAAATCTGAACTTTTTTTCAAAATCGGTGAAGAAAGTGAAGATGTTGTGAGAAAATGGGTATTTTGAATTGGGGTGGTGAGAAAGTGATGAAGCAGGGGTTTTTAATTTAAAATAAAAGGGTTTAGCAGCAGCAGCACAAAAACAGAGCTTTTACCTTTTGTTGGTTTTATTTGTCTGTTTAACTTGTGGGTAAAGAGTTGGAGAATCAAGAATGTCCTCTGGAAGAACAAAACAGTACTAGGTCAAAAAATTTTTTCCTTTGGGGTAAATAAAAAACTATTAAAATAAATAAATTTTCAACGATAACATTTTTATTTTTGTAATATTTTACAATCACTAATGATATCTATCTATCTATAGCAAATATAACTCTAAATTACTTATACTACCGACCTCACATTTCCTTTCGATCTTGCAATCACTGCTAATATTATAGTTGCTACCGTAGTAACAGATAAGTTACTATAAACATACTTCAAATTTGTTACTGATGATAATATTTACTTCTCATATGATTAATACTACTAATGTATTAGCTACTACTCAAATACCAAAGTTGTTACTAATCATAGTATCTATTGACAATCAACGGTAACTGACTGATCGATTAATCAACACTTTTAGATCATCAAATCCATGTAGCTTTTTTATTAACTAGGTGAATCTGAAGCACATTCTCGCGTGTAACTAACACATCAAAAAAAAATTCACGTCGATTGACCAACTCGATTGTCACCACGAGCATTGCCCCTTGGACCTTGCTACGAGTGTCAGACCGTAGTTGTTTGTAGGGTTCCGCCCTCTTGAACTATGAGTCCTTGCGATATAAATTATAATACTTTTTAACTTTTTTGTGTAAGTGTTTGTTTTATACCTTTTAACTTATATCTATGTATGCGGACGTTAGTACCTTTCATTTGAATCAAATTTAACACCCTAACAAAACTGGATGAAATGACAAGTTTTAAAAAGTTAGGGAGTTGGATGGAAGAAAATTCTTTTTGAATGAAAATAAAAAAAATATTTAACGAAAATAACAAAATAATCCAATACTTAAGGATGAAAATGATAATTTACTCTGGAAAAAAACTAACATCTATAGTTTTTTTCTTATACAATTTGACTATCCGCGATGGATTGGCCTTTCACTCAAGTGCACATTTACGTTAAGAAATTAAACAAAACATGTTACAAGTCAACTTATACGTTTAAACACAACTAATGCTTGCGTTTAGAGAATCATTTATCTCAAGCTATTGCAATGATATTTTAATAGTTTAAGGCAGTACAATAAAAAAGAAATTTCAAGGTTCGAAAACATGAAACAAATATAGTGAGACATATAAATCGCTCAATGCAGAAGATAATGAAAACACTATGATATTCAAATAGTCAATTTTAAAAGTATAAGATGAGTAACCTTTGATGAATGCTGAAAAAGAGCAAGACGTTTGATGAGAGGCACCAGAACCAGTGGCGGAGGTTAAACGTAAGTATAAGGAGGGCCCGAAAGTCACAGGATCCAAATCAAAAGGGCCGAACTCAATACGTATAAATTTTCAAACAAAATATATATAAATTTCCACTTTGGAACAAAAAAACAAGAGAGCTTCGTCTCTGTTCACCTACGCCCTAACAAAGCTTTGCCCATGACCAAAATAACAATGAATAAAAAAGTAGACACGCGATAGCAATATTCGTTTGATCAAAAGATACATCATTGGCCATAAACTTTTTTACCAAACTTAGAACAACTCCTAATCTACCCTAATTAACCACATACACCCACACACGTTACATGATTTAAGTTTTGAACCACTTGAATAGAGGAGGAAACATCTTACCACCAGAATATTCTCTTATATCAAGTTAAACTCAATGGGGGTGTTTTGTAACATTTGAATCAGCTTTTTAATGGTTCAGATATCTGAATGATTCAGCATTTAATGGTTCAGACGTCTGAATGATTCAGCATTTAATGGTTCAGACTATTTGTTTCACGTGCAAATATTTAAATGGTTCAAATATTTGATTTTGAATGATTCAACATTATACTAATACTAAATGATTAAGACATTTTATCTGAGTTAATCAGATATTTGTTTTGAATAGTTAAACGATATATTCAGATTTCTTATTGGTTCGGTACTTAATTATCCTATATTTCTCGTATTTTCACAATGAGTGTTAACAAAAAGCAAAAGTTATGGACTGTTAATATAACTTCAAGATAAAAAAAAGTACTCATTGTGAAAATACAAGAACATGTTTCATGTGACGATTAAAACTAAATCATAAGAACTCACATCACCACTCGTTCGATCCGCCAATCCCATTATCATCTCCAACAATCTCTCTGTTTTTCTTCAGATCCAACAATGAACGATGCAGATGTCAGCAAGCAGATCCACCAGATGGTCAGATTCATCCGTCAAGAAGCCGATGAAAAAGCCAACGAGATCTCCGTTTCCGCTGAGGAAGTAAGTCTCCAATCAATTCAACTCAATTTTCATCACTAATTGTGTTGATCACATCACGATCGATGCACGGAGTTTGTTTCATTGCTCGGATTTCAGTTGATTGTAAACATTTGGGGATTTCTGTTGCTTGATTGTTGTAGGAATTTTAGATTGTGAATTTGTGTTGATTTTGTGTAGATCGATTCGGTTTTACGACGTGTAGATGTGTTTATGGTTAGATCATTGTGCAAGTTAGCTTCATGATCGATTATAGGCAAATTATAGGCACTGATAATATATTGAGATGTTTCAATTGATATATGCTATAAAGTTAGTATTCAGTAGGCTAATTCAGATCTTGTTTGTTGTAATTTCAAGTATGTGATTAGGATTCGTGTTATTTTTCTGTCTTATCTGGTTGATTGTTGCAGTAAGTCAGCGATTTCATGATAACCGATTCAATTTTACATCGATAGATGTATTCACAATTAGATCACCGTGGCAGCTAACATTGTGATTAATTTGAGATGTTTTGATTGATATATGCAATCAAGTTAGTATTATGTAATTAAGTTTAGATCTTGCTTGTAAATTGAATTATGTGATTTGGATTCATGTTATTTATCTGTCTTATTGGGTGATTGTTGCAGGAATCAACACTGACAAGCTTCTGATAGTTAGGAAATTATGCTGATTATGTTATCACAATACAGATTCAACTGTTTTTTTAGGTTACCTTTAGTAGGGATTAAACATTTACAGTTAGCGAAGTGTAGCAAATTAAGCGAAATGAACTCAACTGTATGTGATATAACACTGCAGTCTTATGAACTTGCAATTAGCAAATGAAATTACATCAAGGAAGTTTTAGACGATGACTTTTCATCAATTTGAACCGTATTAGTAGTAAGTACATGAGTGTATATACATCAAGTTAATCTGTCTACTTAATCAACTGTTTCAGGAATTTAACATTGAGAAACTGCAATTAGTGGAGGCAGAGAAAAAGAAGATCCGACAAGAATATGAGCGCAAACAGAAGCAAGTCGAAGTTAGAAAGAAAATGTATGATTCTCCAAATATCTTACACTAAACATCATATGTTTTTGTCTGTTTGTTAGAGCTAATTCAGTTTAGATACTGTACATAATCTTAGCAAACTGCTACTTTTGAAGTTTTGTATCTAATTATTTTATATAATTTTAATTGCAGTGAGTACTCCATGCAACTCAATGCGTCTAGGATCAAGGTTCTTCAAGCACAAGATGACTTGGTTAGCGCCATGAGAGAAGTAGCATCAAAGGATCTTTTGAATGTAAGCCATCACAAGTTTCTACACCATCATAACTATGAAGGACTGTTGAAAGCTCTCATCGTCCAGGTACAAATTAAACATATACAGCCTATTTATTAAATTTCTTAATACCATATAATATCATATGTGATATTTGTTTCTGTTTTTATTTGGTTCTATACACATCCACTTACCCATACACGTATACATAAATAAACATGTATATATCTGTATAGATCCTAGAGAACTAGTTTAAGAACCGTGAGAACCACGTAATCCCTTGTTATAGGGTTATGGAGATATGGTGGGAGAGAGAGATGTATGATCATGTATAATGCAGTTCAATATAATGTATCGCACTTTAAGAAATAGATACACGTGTTTACGTATTTTTCATAGTTTTGAACTTCAAAGTGGTTCTTGAATGGTCCTCTGTTTTGTGTGGGTGTGTGTTATTTTAACTTTGCAAAGGATATTAATTCTTGAATGTCTAAGATCTATAAACTTTTTTTTGGGTGGGATAAATGTGTACTAGGTGAACATCTTTCCTAACAACTTGTATTTTTTCAGGGGTTACTGAGACTGAAAGAACCATCTGTGTTATTGCGTTGCCGGAAAGAAGACTTGCATATGGTTCATTCTGTTCTTGATGCAGCAAAAGCCGAATATGCTGAAAGCACACAACTTCATGAACCCGAGATTATAGTTGACAATATCCACCTTCCACCCGCCCCTTCCCATCACGATCCTCATGCCCTTTCTTGGTACATTTCCATTCTTAAATGTTGTTTTTCTTGATGTATTTCTTTCTGCTATAACTTCATGTTGATTTTTTGTTTGTCTTATGATGCTGCTTCTTGTTTTCAGTTCTGGAGGTGTAGTTTTGGCTTCTCGGGATGGTAAAATTGTTTTTGAGAACACACTTGACGCTCGTTTGGATGTTGTATTCCGTGGGAAACTTCCTGAGGCGCGTTTTCTTTCTCAGATATAGGGATTTCATTTCATCAATATAATGAATCATGATACTTGTTGCATTTCATGACACGAAGAACTTTGTGGTTTTTGTTCACCTTCTGATCTAAGGCTCTCGTTTTGCAGATCCGCAAGCTGTTGTTTAGCCAGGTTGCTGTTGCTTAAACAAGCATCATGATATCTATTTGTTCCAAGTTTATCAGCATTGGTGAGAAGAACTAGAATCGGATGATTTTCAGTGTAATTTGTGTTTTCTCGGGTCATCATTGTTATGTTATCGTGACTCTTTGCTCAGCGGACGCTCGTTCGAGTTGAAGCTATGGTAAAAGACGTATTCCCATTTGTTTGAATAAATAAGCATTACGCGTTACATCCTTCCTTTTGTATTCTTTTAAGTATTTTCTCATTTTTCGCTAGACTTTTAGTGGTTAAATGTAATGTTTCAAGACATTGTTATAAGTTATGTGCTCTTGAGTTGCATAAAAGATTGTTAATTACTTAATTTTTTATTAGTTATGATCTTAACGATTGTAGGGATTAAAAGACTGTTAATTGCGTAAAAGAGTTGAAACTGGATTCAACTTGAGACTTACGATACACTTGGGCTTACTATTGTGTCACACCATCCCTTAAGGATTCTTATTTATCTTATAATATTTTTTATCACAAGAAAATCACTATCTTTCAGCATACGCGTTTATGCAGATGAGGTTTCTAATCATGTAATGTGTATGTATATGTGGTTAATCGAAATGGTAGTAAGCCCTTGTGGATTTTATTGAATATAGTTTATTTGGTTCGGTCTTTGGGTTGATTTTCTGCCTTTCAAAACTCGAGGAACCCGACCCTGAAAACCTAAAACTCGATTAAAAGACCTGAATGATACCACTACCCTACCATGTGGTGATGAAAGTTAGCGTATGGGCTTTCACTCTTTATAAGCTTTGAAGTTGACTGAATGATTGCTATTTAACTTTCCTTTATAGACTATTGGGCTGGGCTCGATGCCTTTTTAGGCTATCATGGGCTTTCACTCTTGGGCTTGGACTTCTGGTATGGGTTTCGATTTTTTCATAATTCCATTTGTCTATTGTTTGTTAAGTACCCTTTTAAGTATCACATTCAACAAAGTAAAATAAGTTTCGTTTGCATTTAAGCTTTAAGTTTTTATCAACACATTGATGATATGCATGTGTGCTTACATGTAATATATAAGTTCTTTTTGGTGATTCAGTAGAGTATTATACATGTATATTTTATTTGTTATCGTGTTCATTGTTGATAGCTAATTTGATGTGATTTACGACCATTTGTGTATAGGTGAACTTAGTTTATGAGTCTTTTACTTGAAACATTTTACTTGTCAATTTTTTGGTGACTTTGCTAATTTGCTTTGATTTACAGTCAATTCTATATATGTGGCAATGGTTGGTGAATTTTTATTGTTTGAAATAAGTTAACATTTTACACAGTTTTAACATTAGCTGTTTTCACCCTGATGAATAACCTTGCTATTGAATTTGAGGCATTAGATAATACATGCATTTCATAACATATACACGCATGGTTATACATTCTTACTATATTGTGTAGATTGAGTAATATGTTTCTCTATCTCGGTGAGTACTCAGAACTTCTTGAGCGGGGTTAGTATTTCATCGACTAAAATTCAAGTCTTTCATTAATAATTTATAAAAAACTAATATTAAAAAATTCTAACCAATACTGGCAACCAACATAGTGTATTGTTTTTTTTCTTTTACATCAATTTTTTACTCTTAAATACCACCTAAAGTAACAATTATAATAATTTAAATAATATAAAACGATTAGGTTTGTATATTAAGTAATGTCATTAAGCATACATATCAAGAATAAGATTTTTAAATAATTATTAAATAAAACTCAGATTGTGAGATTGATTATCCTAAAAGAAGAAAGAAAGCAAAACCACAAGACATTAAAAAAAACGGTGCATATATTTTGTGCACATTTTTTTGTGTGAAGAATTTGTGCTTTCACCATATACAAAAGAAAAACGGAATATGAACCTCACTAGAAATATCTTAATATTGTAAATTAATCAATTAATTAGGAAGGAATTTTTCAAAAAGATATAATAAGTTTAAACTTTTTAAGTTTTGTAAGGTGGGGAATCAAAGAAGAAATTCAGAGGAAAAATATAATAACACTTCAAATTTAAATTTTAAATATTAAATGCAACATCTGTTTATTCTTATTAAAGATAACTAGAAGGGTGCCTACAATACGACGGGATGACATTTAACATCCGGCACGCGTATTTAATATTTATATTTTTTTAATTTAAAATTTACAACATCAAATAAACAGATTTTGCATAACTACTTGTACATTTACGCATCAATTTATTGTATCTTACAAAATACAGATCGGTTTAATAAAAAGTTTACACTAAAACGTTTAAAAAAACGCATGTTACAATTGTAATCTTTAAAATTTTTAAACATGATAAATTAAAAGATTTAGCTAAAATCTTAAACAACTTAAGGTTCTTTTTGTTATGGGTAGATACTATAAAATTTTATGTAATTGTTAGTAAATATAATGTTGTTATTTAATTAATTATAATACGTAATATGTAAATAATGTTATGAATTATATTTTACGCTCAAATAATTCAAATTTGTTAAAATTTTATGTAAGTGTCAGTAAGTGTAGGGTTATTATGTAACTAATTATAAATGGTAATCCGTACATAATGATATAATTACTATTTTATCCTTAAAATGATTGTATTTTATGCATTAAGTAAAATATGTGTTCTTAATTTTAATGTATCTTAAAATAACCCTCCTAAATGCTTTATATATATATATAATATGTATGTATATATATTTTTAAAAATAATTATAGGTTACTAACAAACTAATTAACAAACCAAATAACAAGTTAATTATTTTGACCTATTGAAACTTAAGGCCCATTAACATTTTAATTTGTTTAGTCGACTACTATACATCAAGTCTAAACTCATTTCAAACGCTATGTGAGTCAGGCGATTCGATTAAGTAAGTTAGATTATTCTGCTAAAAAAACTTTTATTTATTGGTATAACAACTATTGTCGTATTATAAATTTTCTACATACGAATTACTGTTTTTATATTATACGAGCTTATTTTTTCTAGTCGTTCATGGCCCAAAATTTTTTAAGGACTCTTTGAACCGACCTTGTGAGATATAATCGTCTCAGATGAAATGTATTCTCTATTTCAATGGTAATAAAAAAATTACCAATGTGATACACTTTAAAATTATAATCATTGTTATGTTCATATCATATATATTCTTCCATCATCATACGATGCCCAATAAATTAGTCTATTTTAACAGTCAATTATTATTTACAAAACGT
Organism: Flaveria trinervia; assembly: GCA_025506515.1. Taxonomy (NCBI): domain Eukaryota; kingdom Viridiplantae; phylum Streptophyta; class Magnoliopsida; order Asterales; family Asteraceae; genus Flaveria; species Flaveria trinervia. The sequence continues at coordinate 4,896,572 of CM046454.1, read as the reverse complement.
ATATCGACCATGACACGACTTACGAGACAAACAAGATTAAATGTTAAACAAATCATAAAATTTCAATAATACATAATATATCAACATGAAACGAAAATAATCAACACAACATATATAACACTCCTCACATTACGTAGTAAAAATCCACACATAAAGCAATCAACAAAGGCGTCATATACTGAAATGATTCACACAAGTATTCGACAATGAATAAGATCATTCTAGTTGATTGTTGAGTTATCTTGCATTATTTTGTTTCTTATGGTTCAAGTTATAACCATGTAAACTAATTTTATTTTTATAAAAGTTTTGTAAGACAACTTATAGTGTAAATTTTTATAACATAATTGTCGTGCTATAGTTAATAAAAATATTTGGATTCTAAAAATTATGTTGAAGTTGTTATAATGTTTTAAGTTACTTTTGGGTTACAAAAAGCCTAATTAGAGTATTAGATTTTGATTAAAAAATCAGTTAGTTATTCTTCTAGAAATTTCTTTCATCCACTAAGAGTTAGTTAACTTCAAAATAAAAATAACAGAAATCACAAATAGATCAATAAAAAAGCGGATTAGATTTTATATTTTTGGCAATTTTCATAATCCACAAAATATTTCTACTACAATAAAAAAATATCTTGGAATGACACTTGTCAACACTATATTCCTTCTTATTATTATTTCCTCGTCTTTATCTCCTATTTAATAATCATATTAATTACTAACAATATTATTATTTCTTAGATTAAAATAATTTTTTAATAAATTAAGGAAAATATATTTTTACTACTGTTGTTTAAAAGGAAATAATTTTCATAAAATTAGAAAATTTTTAGAACATCAAACTTTTTTATAATAAAAAAATATTTTATAATTGGTGTTTTTAAATAGTAAAATTTTTATAAACAAAAAATAATTAAAAGTAAGAGTTATAATAAGAAAGTTTTTAAATATAGTATTTTTTTAAAATGTTGTTTTGAAATAAAAATTTTAATTTATTTATTATAAGAAAATTTTCAGTCATACTTTACTTTAAAATATCAATTTATGATTAATAAAATTTTATTTTATTTAATATTTTTTATTCAACCGTGTAGCATACGAGTTACTAAAACTAACTAGAATATATTAAGGAATTTTTATCGTTATTATAATGACTATAGTGATGCAAAACTTGTTTATATGGACTGTCATTTGTGGTTGCTTTTTGTTAGTATTTATTAATTTATCAATTCATAATTTTTAAAGTAGAATCTAATTTTCTACAAATAAACTTTCTTAAATACTGCCATTTATGGTGTGGGGGTATTTGGTGACCACAATTTTATTCTCTACCGGAAATGCTACTTAATACAATAAAATATGATTTTTTTTAAAAGCCAATAAAATATGATTGATTCTCCAAAATTACTTAAAGTTCAAATTCGTCCTGTCTGCAAAAAATGTTTATCTATTTGCATTTTAATAACTTGAAATAAAACTTATTGTTCGATAATAACCGTAATAACAATGTGAATAGTGACACTATCAACTATTTAAATTTCTATTTTGTTACAACATTCTAATTGAGATATAAAAAAGTAGATTGTTCATTAGGGGCGTATAGAGTTTTGTATTTATTAGGAGAGATTACTCTCAGAGAACAAAAATAAAAGTTGATGATGTATTAATACGGATTAAAAAAATATATCGGTCCAAAAAAAAATTCGTTAGTTACATTTATAATACGGATTATCATAGCAAATGAGCTATAGTTTGAATAGTAAAACCCAATCTGCTCTATTTTTAAGTTGCGATAAAACAAATTCAGTTGTGAATTTTTACAACTGTATACCTGTAGCTAAATAAACATAAAAGAGTTTATTGCCATACAAAGTTAAAATAGTTAATTTCATGATGGTCATGTGCTAACTTAAGTTATCTTTAAGATATATATTTTTTGGTATTTATAAACAGAAAATATAAACTTTTCCAATTTTCATAACAATTTCAAAAACATAAGATTGTTCGGAGTTAGTTATTATTTTTTGAAAAAGTTTTTCAAACTTTTGAAGCTCATTGTTGTCTGTCTTACTGATTATTGTAGATCTCGATAACCATTTCTGACCATCAACTTCAATCTGTCATTGTTGTCTGTCTTACTGATTATTGTAGATCTCGATAACCATTTCTGACCATCAACTTCAATCCGTCATCAGTGTAATAAGCCTAAAACTGGTAAACATAAAAAGATAATACCTTAATAAGTCAATAGGTTTGAAAGGAGTTAACTCCATGACTTTTTAATCACTGTAATAAGCCAAAAACTCGTAAACATAAAAAGATAATACGTTAATAAGTCAATAGGTTTGAAAGAAGTTAACTCCATTACTTTTTAATGTGAAAGTCATGAATTCGATTCTCATATGTAAAAGATCAAATTGCCCTTAACTTAACGATAGTTAGAATAAAATACGAATTTGTTGCAAAATGTTAACATAAAAAATGTTTAGAGTGTTTTTAAAATATAAAGAATAATACTTGCAACTTTATATAAACTTAAATGATATATATTTTTTAGTTTCGTCTAATATTAATTACTTAAAACATAACATGAACAATTATAAATAACTAGGTTTTTTTCCACGCCGCGCGCCGGGAGTTTGGTTATTTTCCCCTTATGGCTCACGCTACGTGACATTACTTTAGTTGTTATTGCTTCAGCTCATCAGGAACCATAAAAGGAAATATTGATACCGTTCTGATAATACTAACATCGTAAATGATGATGTACACTGATAATTGGTTTGGTTCATTGTGATATGACAATGGTGACTGCACTCGGTATAGCTTAGGGAGCCAAAAATACTTGACTTCAAATAAAAGACAATCGCATATTTTGTATCTTTTTTTAAGTTAATGAACGAAAGTTAACCCCCCCTCCAGGGCAAGCTTGCGAATATATTCTTGTCATTTTTCCTCACGATCTATAATCTACGATAATAAAAATTTCTTGATGTTGAATGCAACTCCATTTAATAAATAATAATATCAGAGCTTCAACAAAAAAAACTGAAGATAGCAGCGCGTTATGTTTTCTAAGAAAGGTTTAGAACAAAATTATTAAAAAATATAATGGTTAAAGTATAAATGATATATAGTAAGAGGGGTGAGAATAAAAACTAATAAAAAATTAAATCTAATAAACTTGTAAATTTACAGAAAACTAAAATACGACAAAAATAATTGAATCATAAATTATATTATTAAGTTGTGCTGGCACTTCAACATTTGAAATCAAGAGGTAGTGGTCAAGAAATTAACTTAAATGAGTGAAAATATTAATTGATCAAAAAAAGTAGTAGCTAAAAACTAAAAAAGAAAAAAAATACAAACTTCATTGCAAAGTGGAGTTGCAATTTTATATATTGTATGATGTATTGATTAAAATGGTTACTTTCACATTTTTAAAGTGTTACTATTCATCACTACTTGGGTGTCCACATTAAATCAACTTACTGTACGTCTGTACCTTCACAAAGAATTTTTTATACAAAACTAGTTGAAACTAGAGTTCAAGGTACAAACTATATAAAATTATATATTTTATTTTTACCTGTTACAGATGTTTGAGAAAATATTTATGCGTGCGAGGGCATTCATATTGTGTTTTTAATTTTATTTTTTATATGAGTATGTTTATGTTATTGGGGATGATTATGAATACTAGTAAGTAAGGAGAGAAGAATGTTAAGATTTGTTGGTATGAAATAATAAAAATAGATGAAGGAATGGAAGGACAAACAAATAAAATTAATCGTTACATTTAATTCTCATGTTCTGGTACCTGTGAAAATAAAATTAATCGTTACTTTTATTGTTTGTTAGATAAAAATAATAATAAGCAATAGGATATAAAAGTGGTTACCGTGGTGATGACGGTGGTGGTGATCGGTGCCAGTGGTGAATAATGGTGGCGGTGGTGGCCGGTGGATACTGGTGGTGGCCATGGTGGTTCCTTATGGTGGCGGCCGGTGGTGGTGGGTGGTGGTGTGTGGTGGAGGTAGTGGCTACCGGGAGTGGTTGTCGGTGGTGGGTGGTGGAGGTCGTGGCTACCGGGAGTGGTGTGTGGTGGTTGTCGGTGGTGGTGTCCATGGTGGTTCCCAATGGTGTGGCGGTCGATGGTTCCCAGTGGTGGTGGGTGGCGGCAGTCAATGGTGGTGGTGGTGATGGTTACCGAAAGTGGTTATATGTGATTGTGTTTGGTTGTGGTGATGGTGGTGGGTGGATGGGTGGAGGTAACCAAGCATGGAAAAAGAGATGTAATGAAAAAAAAATAACGGTCTGGATGAAATGAATTTGATTTTTGTTTAGAGGGAATTAGATTATGTTTCTAAACATTTCATTATTTTCACAAACCAAACAAATTTTTTTATCATTCACTATCAATGGTTTATTTCATTATTTTCCTCGTTCCCACATACAAAACGTTGCCTTACTATTTATCCACATACTCGGGAAAAACTATATGGTCCCAATTAATTTTTTTATATTTTTGAAATGGACTATGAGTAGATAAGAGAGAAAAAATAATGATAAAAATATAAAAATATTTTATAATTAAAAAATAAAGTATTAATTATGATTTTTAATAAAATTATAAAAATAAAGATGATGTAAATACACTGATCGCACCGGATATTAAATCTGGATAACTTTTAGATATCCACTTTAAAATGAATATAAAAATACTTTATATCTTGGTACAATTTTATTTTAATACCTTATATGAAAAGCTTGGAGCATAGACTAATTGGCAAAAAGAATAAAAAGAAAAAATAAATAAACCAAGTGTTGCTGAAAATATAAATAACCTAAAAGAATATAAAAATAAGAGATATCCATACCACTACTCACGAAATTTGGAACTTATTCTTTTTTTTTCATACTAAAAAACAAGAAAACTACATTCAATTTAACATTATCAGCTGATACACTAAAAACTCAAAAACAATTTACAAACATCTATTATATTTTACCTAAAGACCTCTGTTTAACCTCTTCATCACCTTCGATTCTAAGGAGCAATGTGTCACACCATCGCCCCATTTAGCATTGACACCACATTGTGTCACTCCATTTCTCAATCTATTGCTCCACATAATATTGATCTTGATGTACCTAGAGGTTGGGTCGGTATTCTAACACAATACCGCCCTTCCGCCTCACGCCATCTCAGCGCATCCCGTTCCGATCGCATCCCGCACACGTTCCCACCACCCTAAGGGGCTGTTTGAATGTTTTGTATGGACCTGACCAGATAAAAAATATCAAAAATCCAAACCAGATCAGAAGAAAAAGAAAATATAGGTCAGAAACAAAAAAACTTGATAAGAATGTAAGAAAAAAAAATCAAACAGCCTGACTATTTGTCATGTCAGCAGTTAGCTTTGATTAAACCGGATCAACTCATATCATGACTCTTTTTAGTTGTAAAGCCAAAATAATTAAATCAATTATTTTTCACTTCGAATTGGACACAAACCACCTCCTTTTCAAAATGTTTATAGGTTCTGAAATGGGAATAGATGGATGTGAAAGAAAGGAAGTGAGAGGTGACAAAGTAATGATAGGAGTGAGTAGAGGCTAAATAGATTGGTGTAGAGACCATACATACATTGTGCAACACCTCAATCTTTTAGGGTTTTGACATGACAACCATTATGTTTCTATAACTTATTATTATTATTATTGTTATTATTATAATAACAATAATATTAATAATAATAATAATAATAATAATAATAATAATAATTATTATTATATTATTATTATTATTATTATTATTATTAATATTATTATTATATTATTATTATTATTATTGAGAACAATAGTCTTGTGATTGCATTTGATGTCATATTGTGTTCCTACAATCACCACCCAACACCTATTTTTCCCTTATCTTTACCCTACCCTACTTCTGTTTTCATTGTCATCACCTTCAATTTACTTTCTAATTTCAGCAGAATTTACGTTAGTGTCAAGTAGAACCATACTGAAAAGACTTTGATTCATGGGAATTCAATGATTGAAACATTTAAAATATATATTATTTATACATACAATTTATTTTATTATTTTTATATATGTATATATACATATATGAATAAACAAAGACAATATAGTGTTTTAATAACATAAATGCATGTTTGTATAATCTAATTCTAAATATAGCATTTTATTGATATAGGCTACTTAAATTTTTTTTGTGGATTTATGTAGACCTATCTATCTAAGGTTGATTAATGGGATCGCTAAACTACCTCTATGAATTTTTATAGTCTCCTACAAACATCAAAATGTTAAAAGTTGGTTATTTTCATCTCAAACGTTAATTTTGTTAATTTAAAATGATATTTTCATTAAAAGAGGTAATTATGTAAGTTTGCATGTAAAGACAAAGTCTTAATCTATGTTAATGTAGTTTTGTTAAAATTATATTTACATGGTATTGTTTCCTTCAAAAAACTTACATCGGATATTTCATCTGTTTATCTTCGAACCTTTCGACAAGATTGAGTTATCAGATTGTCGGTTTTATCGGTGGGGGAGGAGTATGGACTTGGTTTCTGGTAGCGGTCGAAAACCCATTACGAAGGGTTGTATATAATAGAGACCACCACCTTCAGTCGCCATCTTTTCTATATCGTGATTTAGTTTCACTCAATTATGATTATGTAATTGAGAGATTTTGTTTTGTAGATTAGGGTAGTTTTTTTTGTCAATTTAAACATTTAACATTTTAAATTAACGAGGACAACGCTTTTTGATGATAATAGTAATTTTTTAAAATCTTGGGGAGCCATATGCAACAAAAAAAAAAACTTTTGTGAATAAAAAATGTCATATGTAACCAAACCACACAGAAAGAAAACAATAATATAGTTCCTTTGTAGTTATGTATTCTAAGTTTTGTGCTTAATGTACTCTTTATATCTGATTCTCATTTGTTAAAACTTAAAACCCCTTCTCCAACTTAGGCATAAATCGCATTTCTTATTTTTTTCACACTAAAAACAAAAAAAATCATCTTGATTTTATGTTGTCATGGTAGAGCAAAATAAAATTTCAAGAGGCATGTGATATATTTACCTAACCCCCTATTTTAATTGTAAGATCTACTTCCCACAAATAATCTGCTTATTAACCACTAAGTACATTTTAATCTTATTTTATCTTTTTTAACTATCTTATATTTGTAATTCTCTTATCTTTTTATTATAATAAAAAGGTAACTAAAAATATCGCATGACATAAAATGGTAACTATAAATGTCACATGGCAACACCACATTTACTTTTAATAAAATTTTCTCGTTTCTATCTCTTATTAAATGACTTTATTAATTATTAATTATAGTATTTAATTCTATTTTTTGATTATAAGCTATTTTTGAAAATTAAGAAATAGATCTTTTTATTAATGTTTATTTCTAAAGAAACAAATTTTTATAAAAAAGAATATTTTCTGGAAAGTAAATCATACTTTTTTCAAAACATGAAATATTTTAAAAATGACAATTTTTTGATCTGTTTTGTTTTGAAATGAAATGTTTGATTTATTTTTAAAATAAAAAAGAAAGTATAAAAACAAATTTTTAAAATTAATATTATTGTTTTATTATTTATAGTACTTACTCATACATAATTTAAATAACATATTATTTAATATTAATAAAATTGTATTCTATTTAATACCAGTGTTACAATGAGTTCAAATGTCTCATTTCATACAAGATAGCTTTTATCACAATTTACAATAATAAAGTTTATACTCGTAAGGGGAATTTACGTGAATAAAGCACACTCGCACATGTTATGTTTTTAAGGACGATGATCGATTTAACACATTGTTTATATATGTCCGTATTACATAATTAAGATTACGTAATATTTTATATATAAGTTAAATACTACTAACATAATTTAGTAATATTCAACTAAGCAATTAAAAGCATTCATATCTCATTTCACATTTGATTGTGAGTGTATTTCTTAAAGTATAAAATTTTGAACCAACCAGGCACAATTTCACAAACCACTCCACAGTCAATTGCTTGGCGTTCCGAAACGTCATTCTGGATCACATCGAAGACGGTCTCCTCCGAGAGAGGCAGACAGGCCTCAAAGGCGAATGAAGAGAAAAAAGTGGAGGTTGTACACCTCATTATCCTGGGATTGTAGTTCAATCGGTCAGAGTTTATACACCACATGTTTTCCAATTCGAGGATGTTGGTTCGATACAACATCATTTTCTCGTTTATACTTGGTAGCTTATTATAAATTCAAATAATACCAATGTATAGGATCCACACATCACAATACACTCGATCTTCGGCTTTGCTTGTGACCGGACTCTCTTATCATGTCTAGGTTGTGTTCGATAATATACTCAATATAGTAGTTATGCTTTGGCGAGACTTCACATTCTACTTTACACAACAAACGCTCCTAATATGTACCCTATAATACGACATAATAGAAGCCACTTATATTATACTCATTTAAATTCAAATTAACCTAATGTTAGCCTAATGTAGTTGTATATTAGATAGTCAATATTTGTTGTAGATTTACCGTATTACTCTCATGGTTGTTATCCCCTGGAACTTGTATTTATTAACTCCCCTCATGGTAATACAATTCAATATAGTTTTTCCCTCATCTTTAACCTTCTCTAAACCTCTTTATGGTATCAGAGATCGGTTTACAACCCAACTCTCAAATAAATTCGCAGAACCTATCTTCATCTTTTCCATCATCTACTCTTTAGTCATAATGAGTCAAAACGATTCATCTCTCACGGTAAACACCGTAAGCAACCTCACGATGGTGAGTTTTCCAGCCACTCTCAAGCTAACATCCACCAATTATTTGGGTTGGAAAACCCAGATCGAAGCCCTCCTATGTAACATCTGCCCATTTTGGAAAATAGAAACCCAAACCCAAATCCGTTTCGGTCAATTTTTGAAAAAATCAAATACGTTAGTTAGAAATTTAATTTATTATTTAATCCTTCAAAAACATAATAATACTATTTATTCAACTTCCATTTATAAAATTAATTTATGGTAATTTCATGATTTATAGAATAAAATTTTATAAATTCATGAAGTTTATTTGTCATTTATGAGTTTAATTTATAAAACTAAAATAAGGATTAAAATACAAGATCATTAATTTACAATATGTAAAGTCCCCATAAAATGTTATTAACATTTATAAAATTTTAAATATTCAATTAAAATAAATAATCAAATTAAAAGTTCTTATTAGATTATAAAGTCTACAAAGATTTAATAGAAAAGAAGTTTTAATAAATTTAAAGTTTAAATTGTAAGTATTCTTTTATTTATTTAAATTATTTAGTTTTATATTTATTTCAAATTCCAATCATAACCCTCTTTTAAAAGACTTATAAATCACCATTAACACAATTCATAACCTCCTTCTAACTTTAAGTATAAAAGCAAGGTTTAGATCTCACTTTTTATTTGTTCATTCTCTAAAAATCTCACTCTTATATCTTTCTTTCATCCATTGGTTATGATCAATTTGAAGAATTTTATTTAACAAGAAATTTCAAGAATTCTTAATACTAAGGTATTTTTTATTGTTTTTATATTATACATTTCAATCATCCTAACATTCAATTGTTCTCATGATTTTATGTTCTTACTATTGTTCTTTCTTCTACCAAATCTCTTTTTATTCTAATCATTATCATTTGATCATTAACATGTTAATAATCAACCTTATAACAATCACTAACATTCCTAAATTAAGCTAACAACACACTAACATAAACAAAAAATCTTGTTTGCATATGGACGGCTATGCCGTCGCATTCAGTTATTCCACAAGATTATTGTTCTAAATGATGGTTATGCTAAAGTGTTAGAATATTTTTATAACTCAAATAAAGACTAATATACCATATATTGACATAATAAAATGTTCTAATCCGTTTCATACTTTAACGATTTTAAAAGTGCACATAAGTGCCTTACTACAATTCTGGCAGAATATAATCTTATTTCAACCGACCATAACTTGATCATAAAAAACTAAATTTGAGTAAACTCAGACTCCAATTTTAAGTTCATTGCATTACCTTTTCAACGACAGTTATAAGTCTTCAAACACAATCGAACGACTCAACAATAGCCTTCACAAGATAAGTGCGCATTTCAGCACCTTCTGACTTGTGCTGCTTGTTTGACCTATTTAAAAATCTTTTCATAAAATTGTTTTTGAATAAAAGTTGTCCGGAAGACTTTGAACTAGTCAAGTATAAATTTTTATAATTTTATGAAACCGTTGACATGCTAACTCATAATGTAACATCTGCCATTTTTCCAAGTTAAAACCCAAACCCGAACTCATTTTGAGCTTCCATTATTATTTACTTAATAAATGGATCAAATACATTAAATATGTATTCAACTTATTGATTGATAAATAATTATTTTTCATAAAATTATAAATTTTATTATCATGTTACAACAATAACTAAATGGAAAAGACTTATTAAAATTTATAAAAGTTATAAAATGAATTTTAATAAACTTATAAAGTTTTATTAGTAATTATGAATTTTAAATACTGAAAATATAATCAAATTATAAAGTTTGTAAGTTTTATAAAAGTTATAAAGATTAACAAATAAATAATTTGATTGATTATTCAAATTGGTTTTATAAAGTCTATAAATATTTTATAAAAAAAAGTTGTTAAAATTAGAGTCTTCAAGAATTTAAATTTTAAATTAAATTATTATTTTATTTATTTAAATTATTTAATTTTATATTTATTTCAAATTTCAATCATAATCCCCTTTTAAAAGACTTATAAATCAATATTAACACCATTCATAACCTCCTCCTAACCTTAAGTATAAAAGCAAGACTTAGGCCTTACTCTTCATTTGCTCATTCTCTAAAAATCTCACTCTCATATCTTTCTTTCATCTATTGGTTATGATCAATTTGAAAAATTTTATTTTACAAGAAATTTCAAGAATTCTTAATACTAAGGTAATCTTTTATTGCTTTTATATTATACATTTCAATCATCCTTACATCCAATTGTTCTCATGACTTTATGTTATTACTATTGTTCTTTCTTCTATCAAATCTCTTTTTATTTTAATCATTATCATTTGATCATTAATATTTTAATAATAACTAACATTATGACAATCTCTAACATTCCTAAATTAAGCTAACAACACACTAACATAAACAAAGAATCCCATTTGCATATGGACGGCTATGCCGCCGCATTCGGTTATTCCACAAGATTATTGTTCTAAATGATGGATATGTCAAAGTCTTAAAATATTTTTATAACTCAAATGAAGACTAATATACCATAAATTGACATAATAAATTGTTCTAACTCGTTTCATGTATTAACAATTTTAAAAGTACACATAAGTGCCTTACTACAATTCTGGCAGAATATAATCTTACTTCAACCAACCATACTTGATCCTAAAAAACTAAATTTGAGTAAACTCAGACTCCAATGTTAAGTTCATTGAATTAAGTTTTCAACGACAATTTATAAGTCTTCAAACTTAATCGGACGACTCAACAATATCTTCACAAGATAAGTGCGCATTTCAGCACCTTCTGTCATGTGCTGCTTGTTTGACCTATTTAAAGATCTTTTCATAAAAATGTTTCTGAATGAAAATTGTTCGGGAGACTTTGAACTAGTCAAGTATAAATTTTTATAATTTTATGAAACCGTTTTCTATTTTTAAAACCTATTCAAACACATACCAAATATTCTGTCCAGAATCTAAAATTGATGCAATAATCCTTTTTCAATCTACCTTTCGCTTTATAGCATTCTCTAAACGTCCTAACTTCTTCTAATAAATTCCAACCTCAAGTTATTATTTTTTATCATTTAGGACATCACCTTTGACTCTTGACATCCAAGCTTTTTTATGTACTCTATAACCATCACTATACTTGTGAGTTTTCTATGTGAGTTCTCTATGTCCCTTTTTACTTTATTTTACACCTTTTGGGGTGAAAAATGTTGACCTTATAAACTTACACTTGTAAACATCTTGATACTTGTAAATGCACATTCAATTCATCTTTACCTTTTGTCATGGTTATTTGTGTTATTGTAAGTCTTATATGAGATACATATTTTGTTTACAATCATTAACTATTGCTAGCCTAACGACGTCTTAGATCTTTGAGCCTGACAAGCCTATTTGGTGCTAAAGCCGATGTATTGTCAGCTCCTGATGACGTATGCTTGTTCATCATGAGAACCAAGTACACTTAGCCAATCTTATATATTTGTAATCAAGTTGAAGTTTGGTTGTAACTGTATGTGTTCTATAAGCTTGCTAACTTGTAACCATTGACATGAATTGCTACTTGTAACCCTTTTATATATACATATATGCTTGTGTTTAAACCATGGGAACTCACCAACTTTATAGTTGACTCTTTATTTTTAACATGTTTCAGGTTTCCTACTTGAAGATCTTTTTGTGCTCATATAGGACTTGGACCTAGATTAATTGAAAGACTTATGTTATTGGTTGTATCTTGATTGTTTTGTAATTACTTATTTGTCTTGTAATGTTTAATGAATAATGATAATTAATATTATTTCAACTTAACTAGTTCCATGTGCTATGAGCAATCGTCTCCCATTCATCTGCCCCGATGATTCCGCCGTTGGTCGGGGTGTGACACATAACCATTGACATAAATTGCTACTTGTAAATCTTTATATATATATATATATATATATATATTATATATATATATATGTATGTATGTATGTTCAACCCAAGGAAACACACCAACTTTCAAAGTTGACCCTTTATTTTTAACATGTTTCAGGTTTACTACTTGAAGATCTTTTTGTGCTCATATAGGACTTGGACTTACTTAATTGAAAGTCTTATGTTGTAGTTTATATCTTGTTTGTATTGTAATTATTTAATTGTCTTGTAATGTTCAATAAAATTATATTTAATATTACTACAACTTATTTAGTTCAATGTGCTATAACAATCGTTTCACATTCGTCCGCCCCGATGATTCCGCCGTCGGTCGGGGTGTGACATCCTACACGATCTAGATCTCTATCAATTCATCTATGGATCTTACCCTGCTCCGACCCCAACCAGTGTTGCTGACGGGTCAACAACTCCTCACAAGGATAATGCTCAGTGGTTCAGGAAGACAGATTGATTTTCGGTGCCTTAGTTGGAAACTTTTCGCCTGAGTTCGTACTGCTAATCACTAATGCCACCTCCTCTCAAGAAGCATGGAAGATTTTAGTCGGTACCTACGCGTCTCCATCTCGAGGCCATATCAAACAACTTCAACACATGCTCAAAGAATCCACCAACACACCCAATCAAACAATCACAGATTACATGCAGAGCATTAAAATTGTTGTCGATGAACTTGCAATCCTTAGGAAAAAGATGGATGAAGAGGATGATATTGACATTATTCTCCAAGGTCTTGATCAAGTCGCTTACAAACCTTTGCTTGATGTTGTTCATGTCAGGGATAACCCAATCACCTTCAACGAGCTTCATGAAAGACTCATCAATCATGAACTCGCTCTCTCCCAACAAGTTGTCACAAATTGCATCCGCCGACCTGCTGCAGTTTTTCACGTCCAAAATCGCTCCCAACACCCCATTGATAATCAACCAAACCATGGTCGCCTCGTCCACCAAGCACCTCCCCTAGGTTACTTCCCACGCCCACTTCGGGTCCTCTTGCATGTCCTTTCTTTGGCAAATGTCAATGGTGCCACTTAAAAGGTCTTTCTCTCACTAATTGTGATTCTTTCAAAAAGCTATATCCATATATTTCTATACTAGTGTTTAACAGGAACTCCCAAGCAAAGAATGCTCAAGTACACATGATGAACACTCAACCAAACTCCACTACTAACTGGCTCTTTGACAGTGGAGCTTCTCATCATGTCACCAACGACCTTAATAACCTATCCTTCCATGCTCCATACGATGGCACTGAGGAACTTGTAATCGGCGATGGTTTGTCTTTGAAAATAACTTATATTGGCTCTTCAATTATTCGCACCTCACACACACCCTTAATTCTCACTAATGTTTTGTGTGTTGCAACTTTATCTCGCAACTTCATTTCTATATCTCAAGGATCAGCACTCAAGACTCCCTATTCTCAAGGGAACAACCACGCGAAGGGTCTATGAACTCCGCTCATCTCACTCTCCTTCCGTCTTTACCTCCCGCTCAAACAACATTGCTCCCTAGCACCACTGGCTTGGTCATCCCAATAATAAAACTCTCAAGACTTTAGCACCTTTTATTAGTTCCATTTCCTTTTCAAATAATCATTGTAATTCTTGTCGAATCAATAAAACCACCTGTTACCATTTTCGGTTTCTATCCTTACCTCGCATGCTCCTTTAGACTTGATCTTCTCTGATGTATGGTGTTCCCTGATTATTTCTTTTGATAATTACAAGTATTACATTATATATTTTGACCACTACACCAAGTACACTTGGCTTTACCCATTAAAACAAAAATCGGACTCACTATTTATTTTCATCCGTTTTCAAAATTTAGTTGAAAATTACTTTCAAAGAAAAATCAAACAATTATTTTCGGACAACGGTAGAGAATACATTAAGCTTCTTCCTCATCTTCAGTCATGTGGCATCTCACATCTTACTTCTCCCCCACACACTCCCGGACACAAGGGTACACCAGTGATGCCATCAACACGTTGTTGAAACCGGCCTTTCTCTTCTCTCTCATGCCAAACTCCCTAACACCTTTTGGCCATTTGCTTTCACCACCACTGCCTATTTAATTAACCGCCTTCCCATTCCCACTCTCAACAATGGCTCACCTTTTTATCATCTCTTTAACAAACTCCTTAACTGCACCGAATTACGTAGTTTTGTTGCTTGTGTTACCCGTGGCTTCGACCCTACTCCCCTAACAAATTCCACCCCCATTAAACTTTGTGTATCTTTGTTGGCTACTCACCACCCAAAGTGCCTATTATGCCTTTGACCCTATCACCACTAAAACTTACTTTTCCCATCATGTCATTTTTTAAGAATGTATATTTCCCTATGAAAAACTGCAGGACCGGTGAAGGGGGTCAATTACAACACAACAACACAAAGAGGAGATTAACTAAAACTTAATCAAACAGTGAATTGGATCAACCACAATAAGACACTAAGAACACAAGTAATGTAAGAGACAGAACACAAGAGCACAAGTATATGGTTTTCAAGAATACAGTATATTGCTTTTTCTATGTTCTATTACAAGTGTTACAAAGCATATTAGAAAGATACAAGAACATAAGATACTTATACTACATCCTACAGTCGGCTATACTTTGAAAGCCTGCTGGATACAATTGACTAGACACAAACAAAATCAATTGTAGAGTCAAAAGGCAGATTGCTTTTTGACTAGTGACTATGACATGCCATAGTTCACATCCTTATCTGTTACAAAAAGGATAAAGTACATGAAGTAGAAAGTTACAGACTCAAGACCTTAATGTATAGTTACCAAAAGCATGGACCTTTTCACCAACTCATGTAAGTTGGTGACCTTACAGAGATGCAGCGGAAAGGTGTCCAGCTTTATGGAAAATTATGGAAAAGTACATCATATAAAGCATGTGTCAAAAGTCTTCGGAAGAAATCTGTCTTCATGAGTTGAAGCTTCGGAAGACTTTGTCTTTGAGGCTTCGGAAGACTTCATATTTGGCTTCGGAAAATATTGGTCTTGGCTTCGAAAGATTTCACACTTAGAATATTTCTGTTGCATGTGTGAAACTTCCTAAGCATTCTTCTTCATTGCACTTATGCAGCATGTAGGAGAGACTTTGAATGTTTAGGTAGCATCAGCCTCTTCATTAGTCTCTACAAATTCCCACTAGGTTGATGTTACCAAAACACTTAGTAAACTTCAAATATCAACAGTCCTCATTAGGATGATCACCATTCCTTTCTTCATAAGACGATCAGGATCCTTCATACTGTCAAAATGTCTTCTTATATCAAAAAGGTCATGTGGAGGCAACTAAAACATATCTTGCCATGTGTAAATGTCTTTAGTGCCTTGATCTCTAATGACATGCTATTTTTTTGATTTGTGGTGTATGTCCAAGACAAGATGGGTCTTCCTGATGCTAGAGGAGCTGTTTAAATTAGAGTTGATGTAGCATCCTCTGGCTACACATCCTCAGGATGTTCTGACTCATCCTGGGGTTTAGAAGAGGGTGTGGTCTTCTTTTTCTTTGGCTTTGATTTAGAAGCCATCCTCTTCTTTCTCTTTGCAAGTTTTAACTAAGAAGACTGGTCTGTAGTACCATATTGATCATTATTGTCTTTCTCAGTTAGGACTTCCTCTCTCTCAAGCTCAGAAGGAGAGGGAGGTTGACCCTGTTGTGGATCAGAAGATAAAGCTTGCTGAGTTTCAGCAGGAGATCCAGGTTATGTTGTCTCTGGTTGTTCAACCTTAACCTCCACTTCAGGTGGAGCTTGACTTGGAGTGGAGTGTAAGTCAGTGAGCTCTCCACTTTTGATCTTCTGCTTGATCACCCTAATATGCTCATCCATAGTGGATAGAGACATGGGGCCAAGTCTCCTTCCGGGGAATCCATAGAGCTTCAAGAAGCTCATCATCCTTTGCCTGTAAACGACTTCTTCGTGCTCTTTTGGATGATAGCTTGATTTTGCAGCTTCTTCCCTTAGCCTTTTCTTAGTTGTCTTTATGTCCTTGACTATCTCAACTTCAAGTTGTTTTAAGTACTCAAACTCAACATAGTCATAGGACAAGGGAAGAAGTGCATCTGCCTGATAGAAGCCTGTGGCACTCAGGTAGTTGATCATCTTGATCCTATCTTCTTTTTTGTCTACCTGAGGTTCTTGTTAAACCATATCCTCTTATGCAGGACTTTCTTGAACTGGGGAGAGGTAGGCATATCCTTGTACAGTTGTCTCAGAAGAAATGTAGATCTCTGCAGCAGTTGATAATGATGAGACAGGGGTCTCAGGTTCTGCCACTGGGCCTTTAGTCAAGGTTTCTCCTATGAAACTAATCTTTGGGTCTGCCTCAACATCCAGTTGACCGATGGCATTGCCTGATTGCCTAAGTCTCCTTCTTAAGCTGAACTCTACAGTGATCCTGTCTTGGATTCTTTAAGCCAGTCTGTCAGCTTGTCTTGATTTGCTTGGGTTGACAAGTGGCATGCTGACTAGATCCAGACCTTCATAGTAGTTCAAAGTCTGAAAATTGAAGACTTCTTGCTGTCCTTGAACTCTTATGATGATTAGGGCTTTTCTGATGTTATCATACCTCCACCCAATAATATGATTGGAAGATGGTGAAGATGACATAGCCCTTGGTATCCCATCCTCAAACAGACTTTGTATGAAAGAGTCTGTGTAGTCCACATCAATGTGAATTTGAGGAGGTTGTTGAGAATGCACAATTGCAAGTGAGGATGGTGAGTCCTCAATGTCCACTCTCTCTAAAGAACTCCCAGGTTCTGTAACTGTAATGACTTTCACCCCCTTTTTGGTAGCATCACCCACTTGCATAGGTGAGCTGGAAGATAGGTCAATCACATCCACAGGTTTTTGTGTTCCTGGTTGAGCTCTTCTTAAGGGTCTCCCAGCTAGTTTTTCCTTAAGATATGACATCTCAAGTTGCTGATCATTGATCCTGTTGTGTAAGGTAGTCACCTGAGATTCAAGGTGACTGACCTTTGAGACTAAATAAGTACATGTTTTAGACAGTTTGTGCATCATTAGTCTTAGATTCCCCTCATCTTTATTAGAAGAATTAGTGGGGGATGAGATGACTGGACCAAAGTCCTCTCTCTCACCACCAGCTTGAGGTTCTTGGCTGCTGGTTTTCCTCTGCTCATTGGCAATCTGAGTTGAGATGTCAGTGGGCTGAGTTGCCATGGTTGAGGTCTTAATAATGTAATCACTTTCAGAAGTGAGAGCCTCTTCCATATGGACATCCTGAACAGGTTCAGAAGTGTCCACCTCAGTTGTAGGTGACTGATGTGGGATAGATATAGGAGACTCAGGAGCATTCATCTCTCTTTGAGTAGGGGTAAAGTAGAGAGACTCATTATACTCACTGAAACCTAGATCTTTATTGGTATAGAAATCAAGGTTGGGAATGGTTGATTGAGATCTATAGACTAGGGATGGTAACTGTCCCCTGAGGGTTGATCACTTGAGTGTTGAGACTCAGAGTGATGGCTTAAGGTTGTTTGGCTAATGAGCTCATCCTGCTGAGCATGAGGAACCTCAACACTGATCCTTGAAGAGATGGGAGTGGTCTGCTCCTTAGGAGAAGTGGGAGCTCCAGTGTCCACTTCCTCCTGTGTGGGTAAGTATATAGGGGCCTCCACAGACCGAATAGTCTGAGCAGGGATTCGTTTGGATTTTCTTTGGTAAGTGAGGGTGATTTGAGATTGTGTGGGTGGTTGGGAGGTAGCAGGTGTGGGCTCAACACTAGCTTGTGCTGCTAGGTTGTCACCTTGAGCAATAAGCTCCAACATTTTTAAGACTAGGGCTGTTTCTACCCCAGAGAAGCCAACAGTGGGCTTCCTTAGTATTTTAAAATGCCGGGCTTCATCCGTCCCAATTAAGAATGTTACCTGTTTCCCTTAACTATGAGCCCAGTTCACAGTTAAGAAGTACTGGACATATCTAGGAAACATGTAATATTCTAAGGAGTCTAAGTTAGCAAGTAAGTTGGTATAAACAAATTGAGAATACCTGAACTTGACCCCCTGAATCATTCCATGGATGATGAAGGAAAGATCCTCAGGAATCTGGTCCCACCCACCATGCTTGTTTGATAAGTTGTGGATGACCACATGGAGCAGGAATCTCCATTGGGATGAGACCTTCCCTTTCCTAAAGGTCTTTATAGAGAAATCTCCCTCATATCCATCTGCTCAAAGGAATGATTAACAGCTTCCTTTGGAAAGAACACCTCACCTTCTTCATCATCCAGCTGAAGATGCATGTTGATGATGGCCGGAGTGATGAAGACTGTTCTCCCTTGCACTGTGGCAGACAATGCCTTTGCCCCATCCATTATAACCTCTTGGCAGGTTTTCCAAAATTCAAGCAGATGATCCTCATAGAGTGGAGGATCAATGGTTAGGTAGGTGAAGTAGTTGGATAAGGCTAAGAATCGACAAACCTCTGAGAAATGAGGATCTTTCACACAGCTTAACAGAGCAACCTGATTATGTTGCCTGTGTAGCTGCATGGTAAAGTTGGGATCATTTCTGTGAACAAGGTTGGCCATTGTGAGGTAGCTTAAAGATGAAGAAAGAAGAAAACAAGAAATTTTAGAGAGAAATTTAGGTTTTTAGGTTTGGAGGAAGAATAGATGATAGAAAGAGGGGGAAACCGTTGGGTTTATATGTGAGAGGGATTTCAGATAAAGTTTAATGAAAGAGGATAAACTTTGAAATCCGGATGTCGGTCCCACCTCTGAAAAAGTAGTTTACTTTTGCTCAAAAAGTAGTTTTCTTGGAAGTCAAAAAGCTTCCGAAGGTTAATTATCTTCGGAAGTTTTAATTAAAAAGCTTCCGAAGCTAAAATGACTTTGGAAGATTTTCCTGAGAGTTTTGAAAATTTTGCTTCGGAAGAGAAATTTAAAACTTGATTGATTTGTATATAAAATACAAAGCTTTCGAGAGTTAATTTTGCTTCGGGAGTAAATGGTCCTTGAAAATAAGTAAGTGTCTGAGACAAGTATTTAAGCTTCGGAAGATAGATCTGAAAACTCTTTCGAAGGTAAATTTCTTAGACAATTATTTATTTTGAAGGCATGATTTGCTTCCGAAGTTAAAAGCATAACTTCCGAAGTATAAAAAATTTTTAAAAAAAATCTAAGGAAAGTCTTCAAAAAGAAATTTTTATCCAAAGAAAACATGAGCTTATGAAAGTGATGAACTAGACAACTTAGGACACACATATTTTAAGAAATAATAAGAATTAGTTTTAAGAAAAACCTACTCAAAATTAATCATCCCAATAGCTGATATTAGATATTTAAATCTCTGTTCATCAAAAGTCTTTGTAAACAGATCAGCATATTGTTCATTTGTGTGAACTTTGACTAGTTTAATTAATCTATTTTCATAGTTATCTCTTATTAAATGATACCTGATATTGATGTGCTTTGTCCTTGAGTTCTGCACGGGGTTCTCTGTGATTAAGATAGCACTATTGTTGTCTATGTGAATGAGAGTCTCCTTGAAGTTTAACCTATAGTCCAGCATCTGATTCTGAATCCAAAGCACTTGAGCACAACAGCTTGCAGCAGCAATGTATTCAGCTTCAGCAGTTGATGCAGAGACACAGGATAGTTTCTTGCATTGCCATGAGACAACCCTTCCACCAAGGAACTGACATCCTTCAGATGTAGACTTTGCAGTCATGTTGCAACCACCATAATCACTATCAGTATAAATATACAGATTGAAGTCAGGATTCTTAGGGTACCATAAACAAGTGTTAAAGCACCTTTGAGGTATCTTAGAATCCTCTTGATAGTGATGAGGTGATACATCTTAGGGTTCGCTTGATATCTTGCACAGATGCATGTAGCAAACATAATATCAGGCCTGTAACATCTCATATTTTTTCCGTTAATAGAAAGATAACTTCGTTTATTTTTATAAGGGTCATTATTGACAATTATGAAACTCACGTGTTATTTATAATTATTCTTTTTAGTCATCACTAACTTTTAATATATGAAAGTTAAAAATAAAAATATCAAATAATATTAATCATGTTAATATTAATAGTAGTAATAATAATACAAGTTATAATAATAATACTAATAACTATAATGATAATAATAATAATAGTAATAATAATAATAATAGTAACAATAATAATATTAATAATAACAATAAAATTGATAATATTAATAATAATAATAATAATAATAATAATATTTTATTAACTAAAACTTAAAACAACTAAGCTAGGGGGTTAAATTGTTATTTTTAAAACTTTAAATACAAGTTTTGAGCATAAAATAATAAAAACAAAACTGCAGGGACCAAAGATGTAATTAACCAAAACCCAAAACCCCACCCCCTTTCAACCCCGTTTTTCTGGTAGCCCTCCGGCCACCCATCGACCGAACTCCGACGAGGCCAAAAGCCTCGTTTTTTTTCGAATTTCAGCCAAGGAAAAGATTCCTAACCGTTCACGAAAGGGTTTCGAACCGATTGTTGTGTTTCATTGAAGATCTAACATTGGTTACAAGAGCTTCCAAACTCGAGTAACCGTCGGACTCTAATCATCTACCGTTTTGGCATTTAAACCCAATAATAACCTAATTAAACCAACTTGTTCGATCATAAGACAACATCCAATCAATTACAACTTTTAATTTCTCCTGAAACACACAAAATTCACACCTTTGATTAACCATTGTAACCGCGATCTATTCCACACTCGAACACCAACCTACGGACTCCAAGACCTGAAATTGATAGAGGGCTTTTGCTTAAAAAGGTCCTTCGAAGCTTTTTGTAACACAGATTTGATTATTGTGGCCGTTTGCAACTTGAACCAGTCTTAGCGTAGCCGCGACTATTGTTCGATTGTTCATTGTCAATTTGATATCAATCGGGTAAGTTTCATACATGGATATGCTCGATTAAGCATGGGAAACAAAAGCCCCATGGTTAATTTGGTTATCGTCATCGTTTAAATGATCAATTTGATTCGAATCTAAACTAGGGTTCATCCAATTTGGGGGTTTTGCTTGGGTTATGTTTATAAGATATTAAAATGGAGATAAACCACGGCTAAGGCCTTTGGTTTACTGGTTGTAGGCATGGAGTGTGGACTTGAGGTCCCGGGTTCGAACCGGGGACCTCAATCCACTCCTTTTATTTTTCTTTCAAAATTTAAATATATAAAAACTTCTGTAAATTATTAAAAATAAATTTATAAACTTTGTGTATTTTTAAAATCACTTTATTAATTTTTATAAATTTATTTCCTAAAAATTTAAACTTTTATAAAACAATGATAGTATTTAGTTTATATAATATAAATTCTAAAAAAGAGATTTAAAACTTTACATTATTTTTTACTCAACCATTGTTTGTATGCTATTGTTTAAAACATTAGTATAAAAAAATTATTATTATTATTATAAAAGATTGTTTAAACTGATATTCAAACCTTATTTCCCGTAAGTATTTTCGTTGCTTCATAATAAAACGCTCGACTATTATATTTTATTTTCATGGAATAAAAATAAAATCAACTATATCATTTTAATGAATTTAATTGTTGAAACCCCCAAATATCAATTCAAACCCTAGCTCCCGTTGAATCGTTAAACTCGTTAGTAAACTTTAACCTTGTTAATATATATATATTTAGGTGTCTTGTGAAGATTTACGTTGGAACGTTGCTTATCTTATTTCTTATTAATCATCTATTATATACTTATTGATCATGTGAGTTTTCCTTGCCCCTTTTTTTTACACTTTTCACACTATTTTGGGGTGAAACATGATACTTATACATCGTACACTTATAAACGTTTGAGACTTGTAAAGCACTTGCAATTCACCTTTTATTTTGTCATGGTTATTTGTGTGTTGTAAGTGATTATATGAGATACATAGTTTGTTTACAATCATTAACTATTGCTAGCCTGGCGACGTCTTAGATCTTTGGGCCTGACAAGCCTATTTGGTGCTAAAGTCGATGTATTGCCGACTCCTGATGACGTATGCTTGTTCATCATGGGAACCAAATACACTTAGCCAATCTTATATACTTGTAATCAAGTCGAGGTTTGGTTGTAACGATATGTGTTCTATAACCTTACTAACTTATGACCTATGACATGAATTGCTACTTGTAACTTTATCATATTATGTATGAAAACATTGGAAACTCACCAACTATTTATAGTTGACCTTTTATTATTATCATGTTTCAGGAAATCCCCAAGTTTAAAGTGAACTTTTGAAGCTTGCAATAAAACCTAGGAATGGACCTAGTTAATTTAATGATTGGGCTTGTTATATTACTTTTTATGTTTTTCTTATTTGAGACTTATGCTTGTAATGTACCTTTCAAACTTATGAATAATATATTTGAGTGTAATAATAGCGTTATGTGGCTGTGAACGATCTTAACTCTCACTCCTTGACGTTTCCTCCGTCAAGGTTGGGGTGTGACAAGGCCTGCTAGCAGTAAGATACATAAGAGACCCAATCATAACCCTGTATAAGTGCTCATCTACACACTCCCCCTCAAGATCATGTCTAAGGGAGTGGTTTCTGGCTATGGGTGTCTTAGCAATCTTACAGTTAGTCATGTTGAATCTCTTGAGTATGTCCTGAACATACTTCGACTGACTTATAAAGATGCCATCTTCAACTTGCTTCACTTGAATTCCCAGAAAGAAATTGAGCTCCCCCATGGCACTCATTTCAAATCTGTCTTTCATCAGCTTCTCAAAGTCTTTATAGAGCTTTGGATTAGTTCAACGAAAGATGATTTCATCCACATACACTTGAACTAACAATATGTCATTTCCCTGTCCTTTGATGAAGAGAGTTCCATCTATAGTACCTCTCCTGTATCTATGTTTACAAAGATACTTAGACAGTGTCTTATATCATTTCCTGGGTGCCTGATGCAGTCTATAGAGAGCTTTGTCAAGCTTACAGACATAATCAGGATGATCAGGGTCTACAAAACCAGGTGGTTGTTTGACATATACCTTTTCATCAATCACTCCATACAAAAAGGCACACTTCACATCAAGCTGAAAGACCTATAAGCCTTAGCTTGAGAAGAGTATCCAATAAAGTGTCCTGAGATTGTATACTCTATAAGCCTTAGCTTGAGAAGAGTATCCAATAAAGTGTCCATCATCTGATTTCTCAGCAAACTTGGCAATTTGATCTTTGGTATTCAAGATGGTGCAAGGACATCCAAATGACTTGAGAAAACCAATGAAAGATTTCCTCTGGTGCCAAAGTTCATAAGGAGTCTTTCCATGAGTCTTAACTACTAAAACTTTGTTCTACACATAGCAGGTAGTGTTGTCTGCCTCTGCCCAGAAGGTGATAGGCAGCTTAGAGTCAGACAACATGGTTCTTGTAGATTCAATCAGTGTCCTATTTCTCCTCTTAGCAACACCATTCTGCTGAGGAGTCCTGGGAGCATTGTATTGTCTTGTAATACCCTTTTCATCACAGAATGAATCAAGGATTTGGTTCTTAAATTCAGTTCCTTGATCGCATCTTATGATCTTGACCTTGTGATCAGATTGATTCTCAATCTTTAAGATGAAATTCTTTAGAATCTCAGGAGTCTCATCCTTAGTTCTAAAGAAGAAGACTCAAGTGAATCTTGTAAAATCATCTGTGATCACTAAAAAGTAAGAGGTCCTTCCTAGACTCATTACACTGGTGGGGCCAAAGAGATCCATATGTAACAAGTGTATGGGTGTAGTGATGGAGTTCCTTTCATTAGGCCTGTGAGATACCTTATGTTGCTTCCCTTTCAGGCATGCAACATAATGATCATCACTTGTAAACTCTTTCTTTGGTATTCCAGTTATCAAATCATTCTTAATTAATTTATTCATGTTTTAAAGTTTACATGGCACATTCTTTTATGCCATAGGAAAGAATCATCACTGTTGGCTTTAGACAGAAAGCATAAAAATTCTCTAGAGGGAGATGTTTCTTGCAAATCCATCTTGTACATGTTCCCTTTCTTGGGGGCTCTAAGAAGGATATACTCATTAGGAATGACCACACCAGGCTTGAGAACAATGCACTCATGCTCAGTAAAGAGCATGTTATGACTCTGATCACAAAATTGGGATACACTCAACAGATTGTATCCAAACTCCTTGAAAAAGTTTACCTTTTCAACGCTGAGCTTACCATTTGTGACCTTGCCCCTTCCAGAAATGTAACCACCTTCATCTCCTTCAAAAGCAACTGGTCCTCCATCAATCCTTTCAAGGTTATGGAGTAATGACCTATTGCCTGTCATGTGCCTGGAACAACCACTATCAATGATCCAGACATTTTTGTTTGTCTTGAGATGTCCCTGCATAGAGAAAAGAATTAGTTACATTTGAAAACCCAAGCCTTGATTGTCTTGGGCTCATTAACAGAAGGTAATGCAACAGTAATAGATCCTATGGTTGTACTAAGAGGATCTTGAGCTGTTGTTGATGGAGAATTTTTAGTCACTTGGTCTTTCTTGGACTTCCACACCACCTTGGAGTCTTGGGCTTGACCTTCAAAACTTCGGAAGCTTTTGGGACTTCGGAAGTTTTGATGGCTGAACCTTCGGAAGATTCTGTAGACACTGCAGTAGACTTTGGTGCTTCGGAAGAACTCATTTCTTCCGAGACCAACTTTTCTTCCGACGGTAATTTTCCATTTGCCTTCTTCTTAGACTTGGAGCTTCCGAAGGAAACATGTTTTACTTCTGAAGCTTGAATCTTCGTGAGACCCTTTGAAGTCATTGTTTTGGTCATATGGACAGTACCTTTAGGATTATAAAGACAATCCTTTGCAATGTGAGTGATACTTTCACACATGACACACACCATTTTCTTCTTCACAAGATTCTTTTACTGGGAACAAGACTGTCTTTGATCACATCCCTTCTCCACCTTTATCTTTGCAGATGCTGAGACAGTCCTTTGGGTTGAGAACAGTTCTTGGAGTTTGATGGTCTAGGCTGTGCAGTAGTGGTACACAGCGGATCAGTCTTCTTCTTGTTACTGAGATGAGTTGAGCAAGAACCAGAACTTTTAGCAGAAGAGTTTTGGTTGATGTCTTCAGCCCTTACTACTTCAAACCCTGCAGATATTAAAACTTGTTTCTGCTTAGAGTCAAAAGTAGCCTTGATTTCTTGAGCCTTCCTTGGCTTTCTTTTGCTCTTTCTGATCAAGTTTTTTCTCATGGACTTGGTCATCACAGTCTTCTTCTTCTCCTCAGAAGAATAGTGGCCCTTCTTGGAATCCTCCTCTTCACTCTTCTTAGAGGAATTCTTCACTATCTCTTCTTCATCCTCTTCACTCATAGGATCTATGAGAGGAAGCTCATCTTCACAAGTTCCACACCTAGGAGATCTTACAGACAAGATTGTGTGTGGAGGAGCTATCTCATTGGATCCCAGTCCCTGCCTGTTTTGATAGCACACCTTGTTGTGCAGGGATGAAGATATCATGTTCTTGAAGGTCTATTCTTCAAGAGCACTCTTTTCTGCCTTGGCTTTGCCGATCACTAGCTTAGCCTGGCACTCAGTCAGCTTGGTTATGAGATCTTTGATTTGAGTCCTAAAATCTATGTGTTCATGTTTTAAAAAGGAAATGGTTTTCTCTAGGTCCTCTATCTTTAGTTTATAATCATTTTCAGACTTTCTAAAATCATATTTGAAAATGTTTAAGGACTCAAGTTCAGATCTTATCTTTAAGTTATAGGACCTGTATCTATTAACTTTAGCAATGCATTTAGGAGTACAGAGATGTTCCAATACCTTGGCTTCATCATGATCTGCCATTAATGCTTGGTTAGGAGAAGCATCTTCCACCTAAAAGCTCTAGTCAAAGTCTCTTTCTTCAACAGCAACAGCAGCTTGTTGCTTTGACTTCTCATTCTGGAGAGCTTTGTAAGTGTAGTTTGGTCTGGACTGTGTTTGGCCACCATTTGTTCGAGGTGCCTTACACTCTCTGGCAAAGTGGCCCATCAAGTTACAGTTGTAACACTTGACTTTGCCTTTGTCCATGCCGAACATTCCACTGGTTGCATTGCTTGGAAACTTCCTTCCAATCCTCTTGTAGAACTTCTTGGCTCTATGAGTGAGAAGAGCCATCTGTTGGACTATTTCCATGTATTCCAGATCATCTGGATGAATACAGTCCAGGTCTTCAAGAGTGAAAAAAGAGTTGCCACAGCTTTCATTAGAAGACACAAAAGCTTGAGAAGAACTTGTCTCTTGGAATGGGCTTCCTTGAGTGTAGTTCTCCCTTGGTGTCTCTGGGAAGGTGATGAAAAGACCCTTTGGTGAGTTGTCAGGGTAGCATATGAGATGATGTTTGGGTTCTATGCTATCTCTTTCAACCACATGTAAGGCTGAACCCATTTGATTATTGGAGTTGCCAGATGAACCTTACATGTTCATCTCCATCTGGTAGTCACTGAGAATCCCATATAACTCTGTCAGAGTAAGAGTTTTAAGATTTTCAGTTCTCTTGATCACCACACAGTAGTGTGTCCATTACCTAAGAAGTGAGGACATAAATTTCCTTACAATGTATCTGTTCTCAAGAGAGACTCCTCCATCCATAAGGGTATCCACGATCTCAACATACCTGAAGTATTGCTGAG
Source organism: Flaveria trinervia (assembly GCA_025506515.1). Lineage (NCBI taxonomy): Eukaryota > Viridiplantae > Streptophyta > Magnoliopsida > Asterales > Asteraceae > Flaveria > Flaveria trinervia. The sequence goes on along the minus strand of CM046454.1, from coordinate 4,869,059 downwards.
TCATGGTTTCACCTATTTCGAAGGTGAAGTTTTCAAACTGTTGCTTCAGGAGATCCTTCTTGTTCTCCTTGGCTTCAAAGGAACCCTCATACATCAGTTTCAGTGCATCCCATAACTGCTTGGCTGTTTTGCACTTCTTGAAACCTCTGTACACAGAGTTTGGAAAGGCAGTTTGAAGGGCTGTCATGGCTTTTCTGTCAATCTCTACTCTCTTCCTATCTTCATCAGAGTAGTTAGCCACATCATTGGGGATCATACCAGCACTAGTAGCAGAAGGGATGCTAGGTATGAAAGGTCCATTCTCAATAGACTCCCACATTCTTGAATCAAAAGACCTGATGAAACCTTCCATTCTCAAACACCAGGTATCATCAAGAGTGATCAGTGGGGACTTGTTCATGGTTCCAGATTCCATATCAGTCTTGGAAATGGTTGCCATTTGAAAAGTTTAGTATTTGTGTGTGAGATAGATCTTAAAATGGTGAGATCTTATATCAAGAGCCTGGAAAGCTCTGATACCAAATACAGGACCGGTGAAGGGGGTCAATTACAACACAACAACACAAAGAGGAGATTAACTAAAACTTAATCAAACAGTGAACTGGATCAACCATAATAAGACACTAAGAACACAAGTAATGTAAGAGACAGAACACAAGAGCACAAGTATATGGTTTTCAAGAATGCAGTATATTGCTTTCTTTATGTTCTATTACAAGTGTTACAAAGCATATTAGAAATATACAAGAACATTAGATACTTATACTACATCCTACAGTCGGCTATACTTTAAAAGCCAGCTGGATATAATTGACTAGACACAAACAAAATCAGTTGTAGAGTCAAAAGGCCGATTGCCTTTTGACTAGTGACTATGGCATGCCATAGTTCACATCCTTATCTATTACAAAAAAGATAAAGTACATGAAGTAGAAAGTTACAAACTCAAGACCTCAATGTACAGTTACCAAAAGCATGGAACTTTTCACCAACTCATGTAAGTTGGTGACCTTACAGAGATGCAGCGAAAGGTGTCTAACTTTATGGAAAAATACATAAGATAAAGCATGTGTCAAAAGTCTTCAGAAGAAATTTGTCTTCATGAGTTGAAGCTTCAGAAGACTTTTTCTCTAAGGCTTCGAAAGACTTCATATTTGGCTTCAGAAGATATTGGTCTTGGCTATGGAAGATTTCACACTTAAAATATTTATGTTGCATGTGTGAAACTTCCTAAGCATTCTTCTTCATAGAACTTGTGCAACATGCAGGAGAGACTTTGAATGTTTAGGTTGCATCAGCCTCTTCATTAATCTCTACAAAAACTCACTGCCACTTTTACTCCCTCACACACTTTATCTGATTGGATCCCTATCACTTTCCCTTTATCCCACTCCACACCCTCACCAATCCCACCCGCCACCCCCTCCTACCTCACCACCCATTTCCACTTCCTCATCACCCTTTACCACTCCCTCACTCATTCCCCCCACACCTCCTCCCATTTCTGATCCACCTCTTGTTCCAGCCAATACCAAACCAGAAGATAGATCACATCCTAAACCCAATACTCGTTATCAAAATTCTCAATTTATGCTTTACAATAACACTCCGTCTCATTCACTGAACCAACTACAGTTCTACATGCCTTAAAACACCCTATGGCGCAAAGCCATGTTGAAGGAATTTAAGGCTTTAGAACGTAACCAAACATGAACACTTGTTCCTTCCACTTCTGCACCTAATCATGTTTGTTGCAAATGGGTTTATCGCACTAAATATAAACTGGATGGTTCCGTCGATCACCTCAAGGCTCGCCTCGTAGCCAAAGGTTTGCACCAACATCCTGGAATCGACTATGTTGAAACCTTCAGTCCAGTTATCAAACCCGCAACATTGTGCCTCGTTCTCTCCCTTGCCGTCTCTAATAACTAAACTCTCTGCTAACTTGACATTAACAACGCTTTCTTACAAGGAACGTTAACTAAGGATGTTTATATGGCTCAACCCCCGGGTTTGTCAATCCCTCTTTTCCTAATCATGTTTGTAAGCTACAAAAGGCTATATATGGTTTACGCCAAGCCTCTTGCGCATGGTATTATGAAATCAAATCATACCTACTCTCTGAAGGCTTCAAACCAACTATATTTGATTCTTCTCTTTTCACAATCACCACCGGTACATCTCCCATTTTTTCTCCTTCTCTACGTTGACGACATAATTATCCTAGGTCCCTCTGCTACTCTTCTTGATCACTTCATTAAATCTGTTGCTTCCAAATTCTCATTGAAAGATCTTAGCAACTTGTCCTACTTTCTTGGGGTTGAAGTCATACCTCACTCCTAAGGCCTTCTTCTTTCCCAACACAAATATATCTGTGATATTCTCCTTCGCGCCAATATGACTGAATCAAAACCAATCTCTAGACCCATTACTTGTTCCGAGCCGCTTACGTTGCATGGTGGGACACCCCTTTCATCACCCACTCAATATTGAACTTTAGTTGGTGCCTTATAGTATTTATCACTCATGAGACCTGACATTGCCTTCACGGTCAACCGGTTATCTCAATTCATGCACCAACCCTCTACATTACACTGGACTGCTCTCAAAGAACTTCTTCGCTACTTATATGGTACTATTCAACATGGCATCTTACTCAGACACACCTCCCCCCTTCACCTTCATGCCTTTACTAATGCTGATTAGGCCAGTGATAAAGACAACAACAGAAGCACTAGCGAATACATTGTCTATCTCGGGTCGAATCCAATCTCATGGAGCTCTAAGTGACAAAGCACACTCGGTCGTTCCTCCACTGAGGCTGAATTTCAGGTAGTTGCTGCAACAACAAAAGAGGTTCAATGGATAAAATTGTTACTGTCCGAACTTGGATCCAGCTCATTGCCAACTCCAACCATCTACTGTGACAATCTCAGTGCCACTATGTACTCAGCAAATCCCGTTTTTCACTTGCGGATGAAACACTTAGCATTGGACTTCCATTTTGTAAGAGAAAAAGTGCAAGATGGTTCCTTACGGGTCACCCATATAGCTGGCGATGATCAATTGGCTAATGCACTCACAAAACCACTGCTATAACCACGGTTCCGACTTCTACTTTCCAAGATTGGCCTTGTCTCTAGACCGTCCATCTTGCATGGGCATAATACAACATAATAGAAGCCACTTATATTATCCTTATTTAAATTCAAATTAACCTAATGTTAGCCTAATGTAGTTGTATATTAAATAGTTAATAGATTTACCTTATTATTCTTATGGTTGTTATCCCCTAACTTGTATTTATTAACTCCCCTCATGACAATACAATTCAATATAGTTTTTCCCTCATCTTCAATTTTCTCTGAACCTCTTTACCCTATACCTTATATTTATGTCTTACAATAGTAATTTTTACATTTTCTATGCTAAATTAATTACAACCAACATTGTGCAATATGTAAAATACACATTTATCACCAGAATATCCATTGGAAATGTAAATTTTATTTGTTACTTTGAACTCTTTTGGAATGAAAATGAATTCTTATTGTTCAAGAAACAGATGTAGAGAAATCTGTTTTTATGCTACTTTTTATTAATTATTTTCTCTAGTCTTGTAAAAGGTTATTACAGTGTGGAAACTTGGGGTTATTGTGCTGAAAGTCTAGTCATTTGCTTTTACCAAACTGGAAAGGGTGTTGTGTTTCATACACCACCTGATTTGACACTTCCTTGTAAACGGTCGAATTCGAAGCTGCAAACGGTCGTTTATGTCGCTGCAAACGGTCGTTTATGTCGCTGCAAACAGTCGTTTATTGCTACTGCAAACGGTCGTTTAGAAACATGCAAACGGTCGTTTTCTTTTCTGTAAACAGTCGTTTACTTTATAGTAAATGGTTGTTTACTTTTTATTGATTTAACAATCTAAAACTTGATTTGTATCCACTCATCCGAACCATTCCTTCAATTTAAAAGCTTTCTTCTTCACCTTTCTTCACCTCCATACCTCTATTCATTCCTTCACCATCTTCCTCATCTTCTTAATCTTCTATCCACGAAATTTACATTTATCAACATATTCACCATTTTATTATTTTATTTTTAAAATAAAGGTTAGTTTATTACTATTATTATAAAATTTAGTTTAGTATATATTTTATTTTGTTACTGATTGTAATTATTTTAGGTAATGGCTTCAAGTTCACGTCAAGATACAACGTCGGTCCGTGCTTCGAATCATCCGTGGCTTCAGTTTCGTCGAGGATCAGATGAATATAAAAGGCTTCAAAAACTTTTAGATAAAGAATTTGAGGCTTCACGTTTGATATATTGGAGCTTGTTACGATACGTGGGTGAATTTATTCGTGCTCGTAACATGATGAACGAGCCGTGGAGAAGATTTTTTGCAATTAGTGGCCCGCAATATAAGGAGCTTTGTTGGAGTTTTTCTCTACGTTTAATTCGACTCGAACAATCATAACTATAGGTATACCAATTTAGTTGGATTATATATAATTTCATGTCTACATTTAATTGAACTTATATTTTTTTAACAGTGATACCGGTGCTATCAGTTTTGTTCTCGGGGGGGGGGGGGTGTCACGTAATTATTCAGTGGCCGAGTTTGGTGTTTTGATGGGTTTATATACAGTTCAAGAGACCCATCGATCTTATTTTTTGAATGGTCTTACGCAATTTCCAGAAGATTATATTAATGAAATATTTTGGCAATAAATTGGTGATGGCCAATATATACCTAACAATAAAACAAAAGCTACAAGAATGAACGATCCGTTGTATAGATATCTTCATCGCGTTATTGGTCATACTATAGCTGGACGTAGAATGATCAGTGGTGGGGTGACTAAAAAGGATTTGTTCTTTTTATTTTGTTTGATTAAAAGGAGGCATTGTAATCTGGCATATATGTTTGCTGATTATTTTACTTCTTGTACGGGTACAAAGAAAAGCGGGTATATTTGTGGAGGTACATATGTTACTCGACTTGCCGAGTCTTTACATATTCTCACCCCTGAGAACGTGGCAAGTTTAAACGGTCCGGTACTTATGTCCGGATTTGTTGATCGTGAACATGTTATACGGATGGACATGATCGCAGATTATCCACAAGTTAGGTGGAGGTTTAAACATGATAATCAAATGTGGATACCTCCATATCAAGACCCTCCTGATGATCCGTATTAATAAAATGTAATTTTATTTGTTTTGGAAAAGTAATGTAATTTTTTTAGTTTAATAAATTATGATTTAGTTTTTATTTGTATATAATTTTATTTATGTTTTACTTATTGTAATAAAGAATTTATTTATTGTATAATAATTATTGGGAAATGTGCTAGATAAAATCAATAATCGTTTACAGAATTTATTGGGAAATTCAATTCAAATTCAATAATTGTTTACAGAATTTATTGGGAAATGTGCAAGAATTTGTCAATAATTGGAGATGCTTATAAATTCTGTTTACACAATTCATAATTCACAATTTATAATTCACAAGTATTCAAATTCATTTATTCACACACCATCGTAATTCAAGTCAATAATGTCTCAATTTTATAATGATTGGGTGTACCAAACAAAAGAGGAGTTAATGGATTGGGTGCAAAACACTGTACACGCCCTTGGATATGTTATTATCACACAACGAACGAAGAAGACTGTATACAGATTCATCAACAAGGCATTTCTTATGTGCGATCGTGGTGGTATATACAAGTCAACATCAGATTCAACCACACATTCAGGGACAAAGAAGATAGGTTGTTCATTTCAACTTATAGCAAAATATCATGAAGAAGATGGAGGTTGGAAAATACATGTTGTTTGTGACGAACATAACCATGAACCTTCTAAATTTTTGGAGGGTCATGCTTATGCAAAAAGATTGTCTAAAGAAGAATATGCATTGCTGGAAGATCTTACAAGAAAAAGTATGCAACACGTGATATTCTTACGGCTTTAAAAGAAAATAATGATAAAAATGTATCCACAATTGAAATCGTGTATGATACACGCACAAGGATACGAAAGATGGATAAAGTTGGAACACCCCAATACAAGCACTTCTTCATTCCTTGCAGATGGGTGGATATATCTATGATTTTACTACTGATGACGAATCAAATCAACTAAATGATTTGTTTTTTGTCAACCCCACTTCATTAAAAATATGGCATGTGTTTCCGCATGTGATTATTTTAGATTGCACGTACAAGACAAACAGGTATCGCCTCCCTTTTCTTCAAATTGTTGGCTTAACTTCAACAAATAAGACATTGTGTATTGCTTTTGCGTTCATACAAAATGAGAAAAAAGATAATTTCAAGTGGGCATTAAATTGTCTGAGAAAAACATTAGATGGCTATATGGTATTGCGTGTCATAGTCACCGATAGAGAGTTGGCATTAATGGATGCATGCCAAGTAATTATTCCAGAAGCAACCCGGTTGCTTTGTAGATATCATATACAGGAGAATATCAGAAAGCATTGCAGACCATCTTTCAAGTCTCAAACTGAGTGGGATAAATTTATGTATTACCGGAGATTTCTGCTTCAATCTCCAACCATTGAGGCCTACTATGAAAATCGAACAAGATTACAAACAAAGTTGATGAGCAAGCATCGAAGTATTTTTCTGATCTATTGAAGTTATTATTTTTATATTAATGAAATTGAAACTAACATATTTCATTTAACTTTGCAGTTGTGTTTAATTATTTGGATGTTAACTGGTTGCAAAATTACAAAGAGATGTTCGTGTCTGCATGGATTGATCAACATTTAAATTTTGGAGAACGAACAAAAAACAGAGTAGAAAGCCAACATGCTCTGTTAAAAACATTTGAATTCTGACAAGTCAAATTTAGATAAATTTATAGAAATTTTAAATAACATTATACGTTTACAGGAAACACAAATAAAGGCAAGTTTCGAGGAAAGCAGAATTAAAATAAAACATCAACATAAACATAATTTATTTGTTTCTTCGTTATCAAATGTTTCTCATGAAGCTCTGGATATATTAGTTGGAGAGCTGACACGAGTTAATGAAATTCAAGACCAATCACAAAGTTGTGGCTGCAATATTCGTACTAGTTGCGGTTTACCATGTGCTTGTGAAATCGCACGGTATTTAAAAGCAGACAAACCTATTCCACTACATTCAATAGATATATTTTGGAGGAGGCTTGACTATTCATCGGCATTGTTAAACGAAGATGAAGACGATATTCAATGTGATGACGAACTTGAGAAGTTCAAAGAAACTTACCAGAAATAAAAAAATCCCACGGTGAAAAGAAATGGTTAGAAAGAATAAAAAGCATAAAGGATCCTATCAGCATAAATCTTAACGAGCCTACAATACAAAAAATTCCTCGTGGAAGGCCAACACTCAAATCTCAAAAACAAAACAAACCAAATCCTTCACATTCTCAACCTACCTGAGGTCATACCTACACGACAGATGATTTTGTTAGTTATGATTTTATGGGGATGAGCCCCCCGAAACTTAGTTCAAACGTACATAACACAACTCAATCTTCTTTATATCACCATCATTTACTAACACAGATTCCAAAACTATTCCATCCATATATAACACACATAGAGAACATAAATAGTGATGGTAACTGTAGGTTTCATGCAGTTTCCTTTTCCTTAGGATTTGGTGAAGAATATTGGCTGAAGATGAGGTATGAGCTTTTAAACGAGTTACATAACAATTCTAAGTTGTACAGAATTCTTTTCTCCAACTCATATGACGAGACAGAACGTAGTTTATCGTGGCTACATCCGGGTCCAGATCCTGATCAACACTGGATGATAATGCCTTACACAGGATTATTGATCGCAAATAGATTTAATGTCATTCTTCAAAAATTATAACAATTATAAACATTATATGAAAATCTTAAAAACTTAACAATATATAAATTTAATATAATATAATTATAATTATAAAAAAATAATAAAAATCTTAAAGTTACTAACAATATATTCCTTTTATAAAGTTCAAAAATTTCAAACTATATAAGTTTTATTGTACATAAAAACTTATTAATATATAAACTTAATAATATATACATTATATAATTTAGTATAATTAAATTAACAATATATAAATACTTAGTATAATAAAAATATTAAAAATAGAATAAAAACGTTACAAATAAAAACATACAAAAGATTAATATAATTACAAATAAAATGTTAATACAGGTATATAAATTTTTTTTCGTACATGTATTAACTTATTTTCATCCAATACTTATATTCAATTTATAATTACTATAATTTAAAATTTATAAAAATATTAAAAATCGAATAAAAACTTAACAATAATATATTAAATATAATATAATTAGAAAAAATAATAAAAATCTTAATAATAGTAAACGACCGTTTACTCACCGTTAAACTGCCGTTTAGTTCTCTGTAAACGACCGTCCGTTTACCACCATGCAAACGACCGTTTACTTCGTGACATACGGCCGTTTATATGTCAACAAACGACCATTTACTACCGATGGTGTAAAATGCAGAACCGGTGGTGTATGAAACAAGGCCATCAACCGAAAAACATACTGTCACAGAAGAATAAAATATAAACCTGAACATACAATAAAACAGATATTGTAGAGAATATAAATGATAGGATTTTGTTTTGAACGTTTTTCTAATATTTATTTATTCAAACTTAAGTGCTATCATATCACAAACAAGATTGTCAGGTGTTTAAACTTTCTACTTCTCTCAAAAATATATTGGATTGGTATACAGGTATTCATTTATACATGTGGATACATAAATTCCTTTTATTTTTTAAGACATAAGTCGAATGTGCTACTGAAGTCAAGACTATGTTTAACCTTTGCGTGTTAAATGAGTTGAGTTGAGTTGAGCCGAGCCGAGTAAGGGTGAGTTTGGGTTTAGCTCGGATTTTCTGGATCGTAGATGAGTTGAGCCAAGCCGAGTCGAGATGAGCTCCGGCTCAGTTATAAAATTCGAGCAGAGCCAAACTGGGTTTGGGCCCAGCTCGTTTAAGACCCAAGCCTAGCAAAAGTAGGCTTGGGCCCAAATCATTTAAAATCCTAGTCTAGCCGAACTGGCATGTTTAAAACCAAGTTGAGCCAAGCCGAACCAGCTTAGTTATCTTAACAAACTCAAATGATGGCTCGGGCTTGGCTCGTTTATGAAGGAGCTGAGCCGAGCCAGTTCACGAGCCAATTTGTTTGTCTTTTCATTGAAATAATTTTGTTATTTTTTACATCTATTCATATATATATAAACAAAAAAAATTATATTTGTTCATTTTTATAAAGTAGTGAAACAATGATACAAGATTAGTATTTCAAGACTATGATAATTTTATTTTATTTTCATGCTTAGTTTTTTCAATAGAAAATATTAAAATATCAAGCTATAGTCTACACAGAATATCTGTTACGATTTTGGTTTATAAGTTATATGAGATATAATTAGATTTTAATTTAAACCAGTCGACTGGCGATCGAAGCATAAGCTAATGACTGAGTCACAAACCGAGCTGACTTATGCTCGAGCTCGACTCAATACAAATGAGCTATTTTCAAGTGAGCATCAAACAAGACACGAGCCTGATACAAACGTATTAACGACTTGGAGAGATTTGCAATCAAGGGTTTGAAGAATTCCAATTGGTGCTCTTAACATAAATTTGACCTGTAGCTGTCAATGTTGAAAGAGAAAAACCAAAAAGGTTTTAAAAAATCGTATAATTTGTAGAATGGGATCATTAGATAAAAACTCTTACTTTGAGACCATGTAAAAATTCATTTGAATTGCGTTTATATGCATACATCTTACAAGTTTATTAGAGTATATTATCTTTTATGTCCTTGGTGTATATGACTTTTTTTGGACAAAGCTTACTTGTTTGCTACTTAAAGGGTTATTTCATGTTAAATCATGTGTCACTTTGTGTAGACAATCTTTACATCCATGTATTTATTTATGGGCTAAAAAGGCTAGTTACTAGGGTTATACCTCCTCAAAAGATAGCTCATGAGCCTAATACATGGAAATCTTAGTTAAGAAATAGTTAGTAGGTTTCATATAGAATCTTTAGGTTCATATAACATTTGCTATCATTACAAAAGATTCCAGGGAACTTTATGCTAACATTTTGCACAAAATTGGGGGCAAACTTTGACTAAAAGTATCACTATAACATGTGTAATAATTGTCACTTTTTCTACACCTTAAAAATGATCACTTTTATTATACTTGGTCTTACCATAAAATTGCAAAATATGTTTATAATTGCAATATATATAAATAATAAATTTATGTTTGTAATTTCTAGAAATTTTTTTCAACATAAGGTATTTTGTTAAGAAACAACGAAGGCATCAATACACTATATTGAATTTTCACACTCTCTATTTTAATTAATGAAATGTGATATATCTTTTGACTCGACGAGTTTAATTAACTCCTCTTTGTTTTTGAACCAAAGTCCGACATGAGAGTTCCATCATTCATCACATATATGAACTTTATGTGCTTAGATTCGCTATGAACATAGGAGATTTAAAATACATGACATAAATTTAGGAGAACATGTGTACTTATTAGTCAAACACAATGATTGTTTTATTTTATTGTATGATCTTGCATATATGAGAATATTTGTAGTTAATAATTAAATCATTAATCTATGTCAAAAGATGTTCAATATGTTCCAAATGCTCTAATAATTTTCCAAAAATACTCTTGAAAAGCATATAAGCGTCATGGAAGAGATGAGCTTTTGTTTTTCTTATGTTCAAGGACATTGGAGTGGTCTTTATGAATATAAAGGAAAGGAATATGAATAATAGTGTTATTAATTTCACAAACACGATGAGTTAACAATTAGCGTTAATTATGATACATGAACCGGTCAAAAAATAGTCAAAAGTAATAATTCGAATGGTTATTTTAATTCTCAACCCAACATGTGTATTATAAACTAACATGTTATGTCCTCCAAAAAAATATATTGTAAAGCTAAGTAGGAGTTAAACTCACAAAAAGCTTAATGAAATATTGGACGTCCCGTTAGAGGAGCAATCCCAGGTTGTTTGATAGAAGCATCAACGGATAACCGCTAAGCAATGAACGGTTTTATTTGTATTCTTCTTCTTTCTATATTGTATAAAATGTATTTACGTTGTTGTTCATCGTATTTTAAAATTCAATAGTAGTAGTAGTAATAGTAATAAAAATGTATAAATATAATAATGAGAAGATGGGGAAAAATCCTCTTGAGAGGTAATTACTAAAAGTTTCAAAACTAGTGGATGATAGAAAAATCCAAAACTGACTAGAAAAGGGGTAACCCAAATTATTATGGTGGTGGTGACTATGAAATTGATTATAAAATTTTACAAAGTTTGCCCAATTACCCAAATTAAGATTGTTAAAATTGTTAGCAGTTCGAAGTTAGTTCCGAATTTTCTAGAAAAATGATTTTTTTTCTCGGTTGTAAACCAGTCAATCGATTTGGAACGGTTTGTAAACGAGCCAGGCACGAGTAAAGATCCGCTCGGTTCGGTTCGGTTCGAATTATTTTTTGTTTATATATATAGTTTATACATATCAATCTAGTATATTTGGTCTATTATATATAATTATACAATTATATTTATACATATTACATCAATCAACATAATATAAAAAATTCAACACTAATCATTAAAGTAAATCCTAAGTCGCAAAGAGACAATTCTGATCTCGCTCTTACTCTTAGTCAATAATCTTCCGCTCTCGCGTACTACAGTATGCTCATCCCCACATCAGCTACAGTTTTAGCCTTATCGCTAGCCACAACGTTTTGTTATTCATGAAAATGTTGTGTTATTAATTGTGTCTAATTTTTAAGTCATTAAAACCTAATATCTAACATTTTTACCGTCTCTCATTGCAATATAAATCGGATGACATTTGATAGTTAAGTTGTACAAATTGTTTCACTGTTCTTTTGCGCTCGCTCAACACTCGATCAAAAAATTAACGCTCGAAAAATGTTCGTTCGATTTTCTGCTCGGTTATAAACGAGCCTATTGACTCGGTTCGGTTTAGAAACAAGCAACACACAAGTAAAGACCCACTTGATTCGATTTGGCTTGTGAACAACCTACCCAAAATTGTTAAATCTCACAATTACGGAAGAATATATTATATAGTTTAGAAAGTAAAAAAAATGGTGTTACGAAGGTGAATTGATAATGATCAAGAATATAAAAAATACTAACTAGAACTGTATATGAGTATTTAATATTAAAATCGGTTTCTAACTCACTTTCGGATCGGTATATTTGATGATGGGAGCTTCACCTAGTAATTTTTAACCATATATTATAACTGGAATCCTTGACACCAATCTATATATAACTAGGTTAGTGTTTCGGTATCACACGGGTTAAATAAATAATATATTAAAATTTTTATGATATAAGATATAATTGATATAACGTATGGGTGATAAAAAATGATATCATATTTTAATATTTTGTTTTAATTTTTTTTATATTACTTTTGTTTCATAAGAATTTTATTTTTAGAAGGCCACAAGTTTTAAAATATATTGTGTTTTTTAAAAGTTTGTTTTTTTTTAAATTTCTTGTTTTACAAAAAAAATATTTCTTTATGAATTGCATTTGTAGAAAGATATCTTTTAAAAAGATTTATATATGTAAAATGAAAAGAATTAAATAAGTAGTTAATGTGTTATTTATTAGGAGAGATAAACGAGAAAATAAAACTTAGTATCTATAGAATTGTGACAAGTAGTATACAAAAATATTTTTTTTATTATTAATAGATAGTAAAAGAATAACTTAATGGGACACTTGTCTCATTTTTAGTCCCATTAGGTTTGTTTTTTTCCGTCTCTCTCTTCTCTTAAATATTTACGTAAATTAAAATTATACGATAGAAAAGATGTCTTTTATTAATGTTATTTTTAGGAAATAATTTTTAAAATAATAAGCGTTTTTCTAAAACATCAAGCATTTTTTAAAATATGAAATATCTTAAAATTGATGTTTTTAAAAAATAAACTTTTTATTAAACTATAAATAATTAAAATTAGGAGTTATAATAAGAAACTTTTAAAAATGATATTTTTAATACGATTTATTTTGAAAAAATGGTTAAAAGTTTTTGAAAAAAAAACTAATGTTTCAAAATTAGTATACTTATTTTATTACTTGTAGTTGTCACTTATGATTATTACTCATATGTAATTTTAATCATATCTTATTTTAAAATATCATTTTATATTTCATAAACTTTTATTATAGTTAATATTTTATTTTTTAACTCGTGTAAACACAGGTTTACTAATGTTAATATTATATAAATAACAATTAACAACTAATCAATTTTAGTTTTTCTACTCGTTATGTAATACATTTAGTTTTATTTATGATTTTGTGTTATTTTTACTAATTAAATTTTCACATTACGTGTAATACACAGGTAACTAAAGCTAGTATAATAATAAATGACTAATCAAGTGCCTAACAAGTGTTGAAATGATTTTACATTTAATACCAAAGTGAAATTACAAAAACCATTCCATATATGAAGAGAAGGATGTCTCGTTTAGTTTAATCACTCAATTCAATTAAGTATTATTATCGCAAGATGTTAACATATTGTTAAAGAGGTTTAATCAATCAATCATCCATCTAGTCTTCATGCTTAATATGATAACTAGCGGATTAGACCCGCGTTTTGCCGCGGTAATGTTTAACGTATACGTTAATATCGTAATATAGTTTTTTTGAGTTATAAAAGTTGAAAGATTTAACCTGATGATTTATACGTTATCACTAAACACCCGGAAAAAAAACTTGTGCAAAACACTAATAAAAATGTAACAAAAACAATTATAAAAAAATACATACCTCAAAACAACTAAGAAAAATAACAAATGCATGTATGGTGATTTTATTATAATTAACAAGCTATATTGTAATTGATTAAAATAAATTTTTGATATAACTCGAAAACTTATATATAAAATTATAAAAAAAAAGTTATGTTGATTAATTGTAAATTAAAAATATCTCCAAAAGTTAAGTATAAAAAAAGAGCAGGTATCAATTTAAGGGGGGGGGGGGGGAGAGATAAAAAATCCTTAACGGGTTTAAATATAAAATTTTAAGGAAAAACAAAGTAGGTTTTTATTAGTTTGAGGAAAAAAATCGATTGTGATAACATTAAGTAAATTCTTAACCTACACTTCTCATAATCTTTTCTATTTATTATATGTAGTGATGTGGTAGGTTAAATCTGGTATTTTATTCGACTTGTCTTAAACACTTATATATTTGAGTATAATTATCATAACTATATAATTATTTAGTGATTATATACTTAAGTACTTAATAAAATAATACTTAGATAAAATAGTATTAAGTTATAAAAATATAAATAATAAATGTATGTATTTCAATATTAATTTAAATCATTATGAAAAGGCAATACTTAAAATAAATATATTAAATAACATATTAGTTAGAAGAAATTTATTTAATAGGGGTAAATTAGAAACTAATAAAAAATATTAGTACTTATATAGTTACATATTCAAATATGATAATATTAAATTTAAATGTTAATTTAAAGTATAATAAATAATAAAATATATAATATTGTGAATTAAATAATCTTATATTATTAAATAATGTATTAATAATATGAATTAATTAATGTATTAATTAGAAGAAGTTTATATTGCATATAACATTTGTACCTAATGTTTAATAGTTTGTATTAGGTGTCTTAAATTTTTATGAAATTACATTTATGTCATATTTTTATGCTTTATACAGTAGTATAGATTATTTGTATAACTTTATATTCATCAAATATTCTGATAATACATGTATGTAAAAATAAGAAACTCAACACAAGTTATATTAAGAGGCCACATAAATGCTTCCAAACTCCCAATATATAAGTAAAATACAAGTTATTAGAAACTTTTTAACATTTATATGATACATAGTGTTACATTTCTAAGCTAATGGACTATCTTGATTTTAGACGGTGATTTTTTACTATTCTAATTTTTTATTATTTACCATGGATATATAACTTGATTTTCAACACCGTTTTTTTTATTATCACACTTTGTAATTAATATTTTAAGCATCACGAATATGTTAGATTTGTGTAAACAAGGTAATCATGTATGTCTATGGACTTCCATCTTAGGACCATTCCTTTTATTTTTTTAATGATAAAATACACTCACTCATTGTTACTCTTAAACTAAATTGATTCTTATATATCTTATTTCAGGATTTAAACACTAGTATTCTTTTTGAGAGATGAAAACCTCTACAGGATTTTTTTTAAAAGAGTGTAGTTGAGAAAATTATTTACTAAATAGGTGTAGTTAAAATTTTATTTACTAAATAGGTGTAGTTTAATTTTATTTTCTTTGCGTTTAGTAATATTAGGATAGTGGGTAGTTATTATTTGATCATAGGCTATAAGAAGTCTTCTTTGTTTAAGAATTTGTTATGAATGGAATTATATTGTTTCGAGTATGATTTCTCTCTAATTTCTTCTGGTTATCTTCAATCTCCATTCTAAAATTAACTCGATTCCAAGTGGTACATATCAACAACAGTCACATATTTCTTTGTTTCTGTATCCTCACTCAAATTGATTTTGTTCCCCAGTTATTGATTTAATTTGAAGTAAATTGCTTGTATTTGAAGTTGTAGTTTGTAGTTTGTGAAGAATCGAGTTTGATTGCGCCTGTACAAATTTATTTTATCTTTATCACTTCTGGTTGTTAATTAACTATAATATATTAATTAAGAAAAACATAAATAAATTATATAGGTTAATTAAATAATTATACGAAAATTAAATACTAGATTAAAAAAAATACATGAAAACACCCATTATAGTAAATAAATTTTCAACTATGCCTATTTGATAAATAATTTTCTAATTACACTTTTTTAAGAAAAAAACTCCCTCTACAGTCCGGTCTGGAACCACTAGATTAGGTGGTATTTAGTGTAAAGAGGATTGATAAAATTAAAAAAAAATGTCATTTTTGCATAGTTTCTATTATGTAATGATGGCATTATTTTATAACTACTTTGTCCATCCATGGATATCTCCTGTGTATATATAACAGTCCTTCACTTCAAAGAAACCCATTATCCATCATATATCAAACATATCATTGATGTTACCCTACATCTCTCTCTACACACAAACACACACACACACATCTCTACTAAAGTTCATACACAATCCTCTCAAGCTATCATGTTGCTTGATGATTATGGTTCTTTTGAATTTTAATCCATTTGAAGCTTCTAATTACTCGTGTTATTTAAATTTATCTAGCATGCTTCAAATCATCTATATGAATTGTGTGTTTAATCTAGTTTTTAATCTTTAACATCATTTTTTTTCCTTTTGGATTTTAGGGTTTTGGTTAATGGCCACATGGAGAGAGAAAGATATGCGGAAAGAGAGCTTTCTTCAGTCCACTCGTGGGATATGATAAGATATCAATTAGCTGCCGACTCATTCACCCAAATACTAAGTCGAAACGGGTTACGATGCTTAGTAAATGATTGAATGATGCGGAAGACAAATTGAATCTTATGTTTCCTGTGTTTGGACTGAAGGGAGCTCCCTTTTGTGTCAAATCTGTATCAAAGCTGTTAATTTTCAAAGGAACATAAAGCTATAGCTAGAAGTTTCATCACAGGATCAAGTTTAATTCATAATTATGCTTGTACTATAAAAGTTCTTTACTGTTTTACACCTTTTGTTCCAGGTATATCAAGATTCATAAAGTATCTTTTACCGGTCTTTAAAAGTTCAAGATTATGCTAACACTAGTAAAAGTTACTAGTGTTTAATAAGTTAATGTCAAGATTATGCGAACACTAGTAACTTTTACTAGTGTTTAATAAGTTCATGTCAAAATTATGCTAACGTACACTAGTAACTTTACTAGTTTTTAATAAGTTGATGTCAAGATTATGGTAATTAACACTAATTTAATTACTATGCAGTCAAGTGTTATTTTTTCACTACGGTTGGGTTTTCTTTTTTATGCTTAGATGTCTCTTTTAACTTAGTCGGGTTACATAAATAATCATAACTTATTCGTTATAAAAATAAAGAGCTACAGTTAGGTTTTAAGGTAATAGCAGTTACCATAAGCTACAATTTGGAATGAAAGTTTAATATTGATTTAGATAAAAGCATAATTACTAATATTAGTTTGTTAATATTTTATGAAGTTTGTATTAGACTATGACGAGATTAGTTTATTCATTTTATTATTTAAATAATATTTGAATTAGATTATGATAATCATAAGTGTAGTATAAATAGGGAGTTACAATCATCGTATTTGATGTGGTTTAAGTCATAATAATATTTTCAGAGTCGAGACCGGTTGTTATCAATTTTCTCGTTTGTTCTTGTGTTAATATATTGATTCTGGGCCAAAAATCATAACCACAAAAACATAACGCACTTCTTGATAATTATTTAAAAACAATGACACGAGTAATTCAGTTATTTTTTTTTTCGGTTTGTGTTGTAAATTCACATTTTATATGTTAATATGTCTTAACTAAGTTTAATATCTTAAAAAGGTTGTAATCCATAATTCATATAATGGTCGGTTGAGAAACCGTAATATATCTCACATACATAATTAAAACAAGCTCTTCATTGTTTTATTATTTTTGAATGGTAAACCTGTACTACTTTTAATTCACTCCATCTAACCACTTTTTGTTAGGTTTGAACCTGAATTTAATGTATGTATGTTTTACATAAGGGTCCTAATTACAGGTGTTATATGGTCCTATACGCGTATACAATTTACATTATTCTTTATTATTCTGCAGTAAAACTGGTACTTGGAAGTTGAAGAATATTAGGGTTTGTAAAGATAAGACGCATCAAACACTCATGCACCATGTATGGACAAAAGATTTAACTCTTTGAAAGATTTTCAGTGTTGTAACTTGTACTTTGTGCAGTAAGTGTAGTACCGGGAATCATTGGAGTTTGGGGTTTAGAGAATGCAGCAACAGCAGATGGATATGACAATACTTTGGTGTCTTGTATGTTGCTCTAGCTACTTTGCAACAAGTTCCCAGGCATGTGTCCTCCAGTTGGGTACAGTTACCAAAATATCCTCAGCTAAATAATAACATCATCACACTCGTTAACCGGATTGCGACACTCTTGGTTCAATGATGACATGAGCCGGTATGGCTCACTGGTTACCCCATGACAACGTTTAGGGTTCGAACTACCATCGCTTCTCCAATGTCATGTTCTCCGCCCAACTTTGCATTATGTTTAAATTCGGGTATGGGTGGCTGTTTGACATCCTCTTAATCAGTTTTTTAATGATTCAGAGGTCTGAATGGTTCAGCATTTAATGTTTGTTTCGTCAGCACATGTCTGAATAGTTAAGATATTTACCTCTTTGAATGGTTAAGTATTATACTGATGCTGAATGACTAAGAGGTTTAATGCTGAATGGTTTAGATATAATTTAAATTGTTCAGATATTTGTCTTTGAATAGTTAAAAGATATACTATCTTTTAATGGTTCAAACTTTTTAATGGTTCAAACTTTTTAATGGTTCAACATTTAATTATTCAATTATTATCAAATAATCATTTAGTCATCTAATATGTTTACTTGGGTGAGAATTGAAGACGAGTCTCTTTTTAAATAACCTAACGTCCTATCACGAGGTCGTTTTGAAGTAGTTAGCTAGGTGTGGATCGAAATTGTATCTCTTTTTAAAATGTTATCGTTTGATGCATAATTCTCATTTGTCTTGGGGTTTATTCGGGATCACAGGAACACGTATGTCACCTGTTCGGGCAGTAGTGGCTTTAGATAGTGATTTTGGGTTCATGAATTTGTTTATTATATTATTTTTTTTATCTTTTGTTGTCTTTAGTTTTTTATTACCATTATTTTGTTATTATATGATAAATCGTATTACTGTTGAAAATTTTATTTGCATTTACAAAAGAAGATTTTTAATAATTCTAGACATCTTAAATATAAAATTTTCACTTATATCTTCTATTAAATAGCTATATTAAACTAAAATATAATTTTTAAATAAACAATTTTATAAAATAAAGTTTTTTTTCAACATCAAACTTGTATATATTTAAGAAACCAACTTAAACAAAATACAAAAATTAAAAAAAAAGTTTAAAAATGATATTGTTATTCTATTATTTAAATCTTTACTCATACGTAATTTAAATTATATCTTATCTCAAATATCGTTTTATAACTCATAAATTTTTGTTACTAAATATATAATATCTTATTTTATTTATTCACTATTTTCAACTTTAGTACGTGTTATCTAGTTTTTTTCTGAAAGAATACTAGTAGCAAACTAGCTCAACTTGTGGGATGTTGGTTTTTACTTTTCACTCTCCATTATAATTTTATTTAATTATTATTACGTCTGTTTGTTGTATCGCTCTATATGAGAGATTTTTTTAGCATGTTTTTATTTGATTGTTTTTTAGTTTGGCTTTTACTCGCATGATGACATCTCTTGATATGAAATCTCATGATCTCATCCATTTTTGTTTTGGAATACAAAGTTCTTCCATGGTATATATAATTCTGTATAGTAATTTTTTCTCACACGACACCTCTTGCGACACTTTTCTCATCGTAGGTAAACAAGTGTTTCTGGTGTAGTTTTAACTGAAAGTGATAATTTATTTGTATTGTAACCAATGTTATAGTTTTTTTCATCGTAGGTGTTTGAGTGTTTCTGGTTTAGTTTTAACTGAAAATGAATTTATTTGTATGGTAACCAATGCTATAGTTTTCTTTTTGTACCAATGTTATAGTTACTTTTAAGTTTACATATAACAAAAAAAGCAATCGTCTTCAGTATTCTATTGATGCGGCGGAGAGTAACGTCACATAAAGGAAAAATACAACTCAACGTCTGATATACTATCTATTCTGAAACTTAGCAACACTCGAAGAGGGTTTCCAAGAGAGACAAAATTCTAATTTGCGGAAATGACATTTTGAAGAAAATAACGAGTAGATATCGAGAAAATCAAGGTTTTTTTATAGAGGATGACAAAGTGAAGGCAAACTATTTGAAATAATGAGCAAGTTAACTGGCCAATCTTAAAAGCCTTAAAACTTCACTATTCTATCAAAGTTTGTTATTAATTATCCTTAAGTTTTTACTAATGACAAATATTGGCTCTTGCTAATGATTATTGACAACAAACCAAATAAGTTGTCTATAATGGATATTCTATAGCTCCATTAAAAAGATTATTAAATATTTAATAGATTACGTGAATTACTCGCGCTTTAATATAATTATAAAAGGCGTTTGATGACCAACAAAGTTCATATTAACAATGTAAATGTGAATATCATTGGGGAGACAATGTCTTTAATATACTTATATTTGAAACTATTAGGTTAACAAAAAAGTTGTCTTTTAAAAAAATATATATGTTATTACCAATAGGATAACGTTATCTTCGGTACCATTAATTTTTGTGAAAACTTTAAGAAACCAATATCAAACATACATTTCAATCACATATCATTTCCATATTTTTTTAAAAATATTCATAACTTTTTTTATGACATTATTTTTTCAAAAAAAAAGATCACCATTAATTTCAATAATTTTTTATCTTTCCAACGCCTACCATATTGATATATCTATCTTTTTTTTAAAAAAATCGTCCACCCGTAATTTACACATGTAAATTAGTCATTGCATATGTGTAAATCCTCTTTTACACTTGTAATTCCGGGCATTACATATGTGCAAAACGAAGTTCGTAAAAAAAAGATATTTTATATTTTTTAGTTTTTTTTAGTTTTTATAATAATAGAGGAATAAGAGGGAAACACTTATGTGTTTTTATTCTTTGTTTTATGACTTTTTTATTATGTTTTCGTTAATTAACATCTTGTCACTAAAAATTAATGACTCGCATTGTTTCCTAAAATAAGTTCTCATTTTATCACTCTCCATCGTAAATATAAATATAAATAACAGTATCAACAACAAATATACAATTAGTCATTACAAGCAAGAAGATCTAAATATGATCCAGCTAGATGGGCCTTACTTATTGGGCTTGAACCTTGAAGGGCATGAAACTATGGATTTGGTTCTGCCTAGATGACATCGGCAAACTGCAAAGTTTCTACAGGCTATAAGCTACTCGTAAAATTAAGTCCAAATAATTTTTTAGTGACGATCATTATGCTAGTCTGATTTAAATGTGTATATCTTCTACTATTCTTTTAATAAACTTATCTATTATACGAATTTAATAAGAAACTATAAAATATAATAAAATTTATTATTTATACAATCATATTAAAAAATAATATATGATTAGTATTACTTATAAGTAAGGATTATGAATAATTAAAATATTATACTATTGTTAAAAAATTTTATATTTTTTCATAAGAAAAAAATAAACATTTCGTTTCAGAAGAAATATCATATTTTAAAGTTTTCTTACAATAACTGTCAATTTTATTTATTTTTTGTTTATATATAATTTACTTTTTAGAAACACTAATTTAAAATACTTTATATTTTTAAAATATTTATGTTTTATAAAAAACTCTTATTTTATAAAAAAGTTATTTCTTTACAAATAAATTTATTAAAAAAAGTTCTTAATTTATTAAATAATTATTTTTAGTCCAAAACTAAGTTAATTAATATAGTTATTTAATAGAATAGATAAATGAAAAAAATTTTTGAGAGAGAATGTAATATTACCATGTGTCTCGTAAATCAAACTTTTATTATATTAGGTAGATTGAAGAGGTCTTGAGTTTAAACTCATTTAATTAAGTAAAATTAAATTAAAGTTTGGTAAGAATATAATATTAGGTTAGGGTCATTCAGGAAAAAAAGAAAATGAAAATAAACTACCACTGGTTTTAGGGGGTACATCATTGCTTTTGTTTTCTGTTGTTTTCCTTAGATTTTATTTATTTTGAAGGGTGATATTTTACTTTTATCCGGTTTTCCCAAATTAAAACCCCCTATTTTCCCACGCACAAATTCGATCGATGAATGTTTCTCGGTCTTTTTGGGGGGGGGGGTTTGTCATTGGATTCGGGGGTGGCCTTCCCAACTAGCATAATTTGATAAATTGTCATTAGAAGTCATTCGTTTGACTTAAGGTGTTAAATTTGAGTTTTAATAAGTCCAATTGATTAATGTTGACATTTAAAAATGCAAATAATTTAAATTGACGAGTAAAGAATTCGAGAGTGTGACAAGTAAAAACAATTGAATGTATTCTCGTGAGAAAATGAGAGTTATGTTATTGAGAAAAAATATAACATTTTAGTTGTTAAAGTGTAACTTAAATTTGACATGACTAATTACATGAGAGAAACAATATATTACAAAAAACTAGTGTTCGATGCTTGCGTTATATGATGGGGATGTGAGGGCTAGACGCATAACTTGTAAATACATGTATAATTCAACCAATAGATAAAACTAGTCAAGAACACAGATTGAAAATCCATGATGCTAACGATTGAAAACCATGGTTGTGTTTTTTAATGTGGATACTGTTGTTTTTTAATGTGGATACAACAGAAGCATTGACTTTTGCAATGTTAAAATAAAAGATAAAAATTTTTATCTTAAAAAGAGAAAGAAACAAAAGGAAAAGAATAAAGCCGATGGATATTTGACGCCCATTTTAATACTTAAGTCTCTAATCTATAAATTTTTAATACGTTAAAAACCAAACCTTACAAAAAGAAAAAGAAAAAAAAGTTAACATATCACATGTAAAATCACAATACCTTCCGATCAAATCAATCTCATTTTATCACGATACTTGAAAACGTATTTCTAAAACAAACGAATAAAGTAAAAAAGAGTTCAACGAAACAAAAACTTCAACAAGAAAATAAAAATGGTTAGTTATCAAATTGTCCATTTTCATTATGTTTTACGAACTTCTAAAAATATCCTCTGCTAAAACAGCGGCCGTATGTAAAGAGGTGGCAGCGGCGCCCATTCATTAATTATGAGGTGTGAAGAGGCGGCCATATGTATTGTAGAAGCGCTGCGACTCTTAAATGCATACAGACGACGTGTCACCTATATGTGTTAACAAGTTATTCGTCCATTTGTAAGGTGTTGTCACGCTGTCAAAAGAAAAATCAAATAAAACACTAACAGAGTATATATTTAAAACTTGATAAAATAAAAATATTTCAAGAGATATATTTAAAACTTTGATAAAATCAAAATATTTCAGAAGAAACCATTATCAATAACAAACAATTTAAGAAATTTCCCAAATAAAAATACGCGCATTGTCCACCATCATCGAAAAACATAGAAACCACTGCAAGACTACCATATCAACTAGTTTAGGAGGGGATACTTTATGATTTTTTAAAGCGAAGATCATTAGTTTGAGTCTCATTATGTACAATATGTTTTTAGTGGGTCAAGAGTTTTATCACGACCTTTAACTGGTGGGTTTTCTTTGAAATGATGGACGAACCGGGTTACCAGTGCTGTTTGTATCCGCGGACCTGAGTAACTTTTTGTCATTAAATTTACCGGATGACTAGACTTAAAATTTATTATTTTATTATTTGGTAGTCGTTCAAAAAAAATTATTTCAAACATTCGTACCACAACAAAGCCACCGCCATTACCTCTGCTTTTACAGCTTTTTGCAGCAACAAAAATCGACCGTCAAAATCTCAGTTAACACTAGTGTCAGACTAACACCACCGGAGACGATGGCCGGAGCGGTGATGATTCCGGTGCACGCCGCCGCCGTGGACGTTCCGGCGAACCTGACGTCATCTCCGTCGTTCTACAACACCTTACGCATTTCCGCTGTCGTTGATCGTCTACTTGCTCACGTCAGCGGTGGTTCGAGGAGTGATAGTAATGAGATCTGTCGATTATGTGTTTCTCTCTCCAGGTGTTTGCTTTTTGTTAAACATTGATGATAAATTGATAATAATAATAATAATATATCTTCTGTGTTTTGTGTTATTTGGGGATTATGGTGCATTTTGCTGGTATTTATGATGTTTAGGCTTCATTGTGTAGAAATGGTGGTTTGTTGACTTGTTGTTGATCGTATTGTGCTGGATAGTTTAATTATGGTTTGATTTCAAATACGCGTATGGTATAATTGATATGGAGCATTTGTTGTTGTTGTTGTTGATTATGTTTAGGCTTCAGTTATGTAGAATTGGAAATTTGTTGGTTGCTGGATAGTGGATAGTTATTTGTGGCTCGGTTTCACACACACATGGTAGTATGGTATGCTTGTTTTGGATGTTGAGCTTATTAGGGAATCAAAGGTGTTTTCTCTGTTTTTTAAATGGAAGATTTGCTTTTGGATTTGGAGTGTTGAGAAAGTAGAGTGGATCATTTATGGTTAAGTGTGATTAAATATATGTTTATATGAATCATTGATTCTATATCTTATTGTAGAGTTTAATGTTAGTTATTGACCTTTGGTGTCATTAAGCTCTCAAGTTTTCTTAAGATAGCCTTTGATATTGTGTAATGAGCCTCCTCCGTGGTCATCTTTCATTCAGTGAACTTAACAATCATTGATACTCTCTTATCTCTATAGAACTTGAACATGGTGAAATCAGTCACTGAATGTCTTTTACAAACCAAAAATATCTCGCAGCTGTCTCAGGAAAAGCTCTAAAAATGCTCGTTTGAAATCAGCTCGCTTACAAACCGAGCCAGCTCGGTTTGGCTCGAATTATTTTATTCCTTTATTATACATGCGTGTATATGTATTGTTTGTGATAGTGGTAAGGTAGTTTTTAATAGAGTTTAGGTCTATCCTCATCTTACCCTCCCATACCCTATTGTTGAGTGGAGTGTTGGATGCTTTTGGCAAGTCTTATATCATCCGGACTTTACATTTATATTTCAGACTTCTGAAACTACTTGTATTATGCATATGTCGTCCACCAAATCATTTTATGACAGTCATAGTTTTAGTGAGTGGTAGTTTCTTATTAATTGGCATATTATACTGATCAGATATACTGCATTAACTATTACAGAGGTATTGACTATGCTGTTGGTAACAATGAAATTCCAGACAGAGCTTTGGAGTTGCCTAATTTATTGAAGCAGGTAAGGCTCTTTAGTGTGCTCCAATCCAAATTGAGAGTGAAAAAACTACTTTAACGCGACGGTGATGTAACTTTTTAAGTATGGGTCATCTCAAATGCACTATAAAATTACTAAATAATATGTATCTTTTGTTAGAACATGTAAATATGTAATTAAGTACCGTTTTCAATCAAGGGTTTAGTTATTTTACTTTCAAATTTATATTCATTGTACTTTATTTCTTTAGTGATTAGTAAAAATCTAAACATATATATATATATATATATATATATATATATATATTTATAGCTTATGTATTACACGTACTATTGAGTATCATTACATAATCTAATCATTTTTATGTAGGTGGATTATCTAGCCTTCATATACTATAGAAAAGGCTTAACATTGATGAATTTTACCTAGGCATTTCTACTAGTTTATTGCATGTGGCACAAAATACTTACACCATTATGTGCTTAGGTATTTCAAAGGACAAACGATACAGCCTTACAAACAGCTATCATGGTGCTAATGATCTCTATAAAGGTACTTATGTATCTCAATTTCTTCCATATGATCGAAACAATCTGTTGTCATTATGAGGGTTTATAAGTTTTTGATTTATGTTTGTATCTTATTGATGATATGTTGTGCATTTCTTACCTTTTTAGGTTTTAAATCTTGTTAACCATTTTTTAACAGGGTGCATGTAGAAGTGGATGGTTCAGTGAGAAGGATAATGAAGAGCTTTATAATCTCTGGAGTGAGGTTTGTAAATGTTTTTCTTAATACTTCTATTTGTTAATATATTGATATTGAGTTCTCTTCCATTTTTGTAGCAACTTCTTTTATTAAGACTACTGTATTGTGATTGTAGATATCAACAAGTTTCTGCAGTGTTAGAGACACGAACTTTGGGGAGAGCACAGTTCATCAGAGCATATTTACAGTATTGTCAAGGTATTTATGAATTATGACTACAATTCTTTTTAGCATTTGGATTATTGTGTTTGTTTTTGTTTAATTAATTTTTGGGTTCTATTATCTCCCCTCAGGTTCTATCCAAGAATGAAGATGGGTGAAATACTTGCATTTATAGAGGCAATGGTAATGGTGGTTAGTTTATTCTTAACTAATGTTATCTTTAAGACCTATGCACTAATCATCGTTTTGTCTCTACTATAGCCGGGATATGGAGCATTTGTTAAAGATTTCCATATTATGAAGAATGCAAAATCTTCTGATGAACTAGTAAGATTTCTATATTAGAACTCGATATATGACAAAAGTTTTGTTTAAATGTAGTCTGATTAAGAATTTTCTATAACCATGAGTTATGGTTAGTGATATTATAATCTTGAAGCGAATCAGTTTTCCCTTCGCCTTTTTTGAATTATTTCTCTTTTTAACTTCACTACAGTATTTGTTTGTTGCTCAAACTGATAATACAGAGACATCATCATGCATCACAAGTCCCCAGCTAGTCAAGTAAATGTTTGTTTTAATCCTGAATACACTTTTCTCACAGAGCACACATGCAATAAAGTGGTCTTACCCGCAATTGTTTTTGTTCAATCTTTAGCTTTTTGTTGAACGGGAAAGCAGTGGATGGGAGAACTTGTCTTTACAAGGTTTGTATGTGCTGATCCATGAGGGTTGTTGCTATAGGTGGCTAAATGAGCATGTTGTTACAGGGCAAATGGTTTGGAGCAAATTGGGGGCTTGACCCCTTGGATTGGCCCAAAACACTTATATTGAGAAAATTAAACTTTTTGTAAATATTTAGTTTGTCAAAACTTTATAGCATAAGTTACATAATTTCAAACAATATTCTAGTTCATTAATAGATTGGTGTAGGAGAGTGTATGCATTACAATTACACTTCGGGCGTTGTTTGACCCATTTCTTTTTAAGCAAACCATTTGATTTTATCCGTCTGACCGATAATACAAAATAACGCTAATCAAAATTCCCACCTTTGGTTGCCTCATATGTATGCTGAGCCTTTGGTTGTGTGAATACTATAATTGAATTCTTGTTTTTAATTTTTCTCTTAGGATCCCGGACCACAGATCCCAACACTTGTATCAAATTTGGTTAAGGCTGGAACAAATCTTCTTCAAGCGGTGGGCCAGTTCAATGGTATTTACTAAACATGTGCCCTTTGTTTCCAACATAGTTTACATGCTTGAATTCTCTATATTAAACCACATGCAATTCTATGGTAGGGAATTATATCGTAGTTGTTGCCTACATGAGTGTGATTTCAAACCCAAGTAGCGCCGCGCTTCCAGATTATGTGCCACCTGTCGCTGCTGCATCTGATCCAGGTATACTCATGTAATGTATTATTTATAACTTAAATGATGGGAATTTAAACATATTCTTGCTTGATGTTCATGTTCTTATCTATATGTTTTTGTTTGCTTTTTCATGATAGATAATGATGTAGTTGAAGGGCCATCTAGAATCTCACTAAATTGCCCCATAAGGTATGCACCGGACTCGTTTTTGAAGCTATTGTTTTCTAATTTCTTGTCTTCTAATTCAGTTCTATAGTATTTCATTTAGTAATTTCTATATTTTCGCTTGTTTATGACTTTGGGTCTGGGGTTATTTTTTTTATACAGTTTCACACGCATCATGACACCTGTCAAAGGTCATTTGTGCAAGCATCATCAGGTGATTGTCCCTTTTGCATTACTTGTGGGTATAGGGCTCGATTCAATTAAGGATGTCTTAACCTTGGACATGGGAGTATCATTTAGGGCTAATTGCATAAAAAAGGTAACCAATTTTGGTCAATTTTCCTTTTTAGTAACCAATTTGTTTGACCCTAGAAATAAACATCAAAGTCACGAAAATACTAATCTAAGGCAACCAACTCTTAGAATTTTAAATTTTAGGTAATCTGACATGGTTACGTTGTAAAGTGATGATGTAACAGCTGAGTGTTGTCAACTTTGATGATTTTGACTTTTTCTGATCTATTTTACATTTTCACTCTTTTTTGCAGTGCTTTGATTTTGACAATTATGAGGACATAAACTCAAGAAGACCATCATGGCGTTGTCCCTATTGTAGTCAATCTGTTTGCTTCACTGATATCCGATTTGACCGGGGCATGGCTAAGGCAAGTTAACTAGAAGTCTAGAAGTAGAGGTGTCAATTTTGATCCATTAATTATGAATGGATCAGATTGGGTTTGTTTTTTTTTAATCTCAAATGGGTCAAATAAAAGAAGTTAGCTGAAAGGGTAAAAGGTCTAATGGGTTGAAATTTGGCTATTCATAGGTTTAGAGTATTCCTGCCATAATATTGTATTTGTAATCATAATTAACGCAATGAATATTCCTAGAAAATTTAAATATTTTTGTGGGTCGGCCTGCCATGGCCTGTACTAAGATGACCTGTTTCAACCTGAACCTGTTTTCACCTGCTACCTAACCCGCCTACACCTACCATTTTCCTTCCATTTGATACTTTGACATGCGTAATGAAAACAACTGATCTGTCATAGGTTTTAAAAGAGGTAGCTAGTACTATTTCTCATGTGAAAGTCTCTGCTGATGGCTCGTGGGAAGCTGTTACCGAATGTGATGATCATGTCAATAAACAAGATAAATCACTTTCACACCAAGAACCTATTCCCCCTTCAGAAAAGGGTAGAGATATTATGGACCTTACAGAAACGGATAACGATATTGTTACCAGTAATTCCCATCAAGAAAATGAAAAAAAGCCTTCTCTTAATCAGTTGCAAGACCAACCTAATCCCAGTGGTCAAGTTCCCAACCATGTGAATGTGAACCATGTCCATACAAATGTTTCACCTCGTATGGAGAATCGTTTTTCAAGAGCGGCACATGAAAATGGGACGTCATATACTAGATCGAATGTTACTATTTCTCAGGGTCAAACTGTAATTTCTGGTTCAAACAATATGCAGTTACCAGCACATGCAATCAGGGCATCCAATACTGTCATGAATCCTATTTTTCAGGGTCAAAGTCAAACGCAAATTTCTGCTTCCACTATGCAGTTTCAACAGCCTATCATGAACAGTATGAGTAATGGTTATGGTCCGAGGTACACGACACCTGGCAGGTACGTGACAAGAATTCCAATTGCTGTTCAAGCACTTCCAGTTCAGACTCCTGCAGGAATGGTTAGTGGCAACAGACAGCAGCAATTTTCTGGATTTCAAATGGATCAACTTCAATTGATGCCTATGAACACAGCTTCAATGTCTGAGAACATAGGCTCACAGGTACAAACAATATATTATCACCTTCGTAGTTTGTATTAAGTGTTTTTAATTGATTTGCGAAACTGACGGGTTAGATATTTTGTCAAAATGGGCCTCGTTGAGCCAACACATTTTCAGTTCAAACAATTGAATATTATTATAAATAGTTGGTGTATCAAGTATGATTACAAATATTATATTTTTCCAATACTAAAGATTTCTTTGAATGTATTGATCTATGAATTTTTATGTAGAATGTTCATAGGTTCGATTTGGCCGGTTTTGACGCAAAATTTTAAAATGGCAAACTGGTAATGGTTTTTGGAAAACAACAAACCGAACCAGCTGGGTTGGGTTGGTTAGCCGGCCTGGCTGGTTTTACTGGTTTGGTTGGGTGTTTTGAATGTCCTTTTTTTTCCTTCAAATCATTAATTTGTATGAAAAATTATACAATAATAATGATGCTTCATGATATAATACATATACATAACCATGTGTTTTGAAAATGAAAAAATATTAAATACATTATAATTTTTAGATGGCTGGTGCCGTTTACATAGCCAGTTCCAAGTTTTGAATTGAACCGTTATGACCGCAAACACCAAAACTTAACCATAAACCAAATAATTTGGATTTCAAACCGCCAATTTATGCTTGTTTGGGCAGTGCAGCCGGTGTTAATGGGTTATGGACATCCCTAGTTTTATGCGATAAAAATACTACTGGGTGACTTTCGACTCATTTTTTTAAAGCTATCTTTATATAACTAACCCAAATAAACCCACATATAATTAAAAGTATCAAATCTGCCACCTCTAGACTCTAGTTATACAATTCTAGCTGATTGCTGTTTTGCTCTTTCTTAGTTAATTGTCTACTTTAGTTGTGTGTCATATTCTTAATTTAACTCTTCTTTTCCCTACAGAATTGTGCTCATCATAAATTCTCAAATGTTTCAAGCCAACCAGTTCAACAATTTGGTGCTCACTCAGGTCCATCTCATCAATCAAGTGGTCATCACTTCAATGCTTACGAACAGCAAGTCAACCATACACTACCGAATTTGGTGCAGTCACCTTTTGTGGGTCCCACAACTGGTCAAGTAAGCAACCAACAAAATATCAATATGCCCCCTTTTGTTGCGGCCCACCACTATGTAGGTCCCATGACTGGTTCCATAAGCAACCAACAAACGCATCAGTATGCCAATGCCACTGCTTCTCCACAAGCTTTCCGAGTCAGCAGCTGGACACCACCCATTAGAGCTCCAGTCCAGACTTCATTCTCATCTATGCCTATGATATCTTCAGAAGAGCAAAGAGGTACTAGCTTAAAGCACTATTATACGATTATTACAACAATGATCTAATTTGTAGTCAAATGATTTAGGAGGCTTTAAATACACTTTTGGTGGCCGACAGCTCGTTTGGCATGTTTCCATTGTAGCTTATTTTTATGAACTATGAAGTTTACCTATTTCCCTTTTAAAGACTTGAAGTTTAATCCAAAGTGACTTGTCGACCCTTTACGTGTTGAAATTGCCACCTGGACAATTGATAATTTGAAAATTTGGTATTTGGTTCACTTCATGTGTAGGTCTTGGTCAAGCTTTTAGGACGCAAGAGGGTTCAGCCAATGCACCAGCAGACCAAAGCTGGCAACCAGCTGGTCGCATGCGTGGAAGTTTGTCGGGTCAGGCTTATTCAGATGCTTATAGCCGATCCATGGTTCATCCAACACAACCGATCCAGGCAGCTAGCCCACCAGTTTTGAACACTCCTAGACCTTTTATACCACCCCATCTGCAAGTTCTTATGGCAAATAACATAAATGCTAACGGTTTCGAAGACGGTCACATGGGTCGGTATTGAATGGGAATGGTGGTGCTGGAGTTTTGCCTTATAATTAGGACACCCGGGTAGAGAATAGTATGGATATAGCATAGTAGCATACATAGCTAATTTAGTAGTATGTGGTTCAATTTTTGTTGCTTGGGTCACACTTGGTTACATCATCTTTGAATATATATGTGGACAAATTACTACGGATTCTTGTTTCTTGTTCCTGCTAGTTTTCTTATTACTGTGAGACATGTACGACACACGTAATCGTAAATGCTTCTAATTTATATGCTTGCTTATGAAAAGTGTAAGAAAGACAAATGCAAGCATTTTCTGGTGCTCATTTATCTAATTGATTTGCAATTTTGCATTATGTATGATCCTTCTGGTTCGGATATGTAGTTCTCCGTTGGAAGTGTCTGTTTTTTGCTTTTATGTGTTTAGAGTTGCTACAGGCTCATAAAGTTACCGCTGCCACTACCGTACTTGATCAACCTCCAGCTTTTCACTCTCTACACTGGTGGATCTCATGGGACTATGTGCTGGTGGAGTTTGAAATCAACTTACTCCAAACAGGTGAGTTTAAATTTGGTACATTCAAATCTTAACATGTATGCATATGTGTGTGTTAAATTTTGAAAATGAACTCTAATTAGGTTGTGTTAAGTGCGGTGTTTCTTCAAGGGTTTTGTTTTTCGGCTAATGTTTAGGTTTCCCCTTGTTTATTGGTCATGCGTGAACTGTCCTTGGTTTTTGCTTATCGTTGTAACTTGTAACCATGTGAACTTGTGCAGAATCCTTAAACTTCACTGTTAGGAATACCTTTCCCAATCTGCGTAGACCGAGGTTACATCGTCACTGCTAGAGATGATTAGATGAACTGTGTCTATTATTTATCTTGATGCTTGTAGACCTCCAGAACTTCCAACTATGCTGCTTGACCCAGTCCCACCTAAATTACTTTGACTTCTATTACAAAAAAAATTCCTATTTTGACCCGTTACCCAGCCAGCCTGGTTGTAGTTTGCGATCCATGTGTGGAAGAAATGGAGCATGTCTTTGCAGCTTATCGTTTTATATGGGTGGCAAGTAAAGACAGCCATGAAAGTGCATATAAATTAGTTGTTCTGTTCTGTATATCTGTTTTTTAATCTGATACAATGATGCATATGTAGCAAGTATAATTCTTACAAGTATAATCCTTGCAATTGAAGAAGGCCGAGGGTCTCATTTCTTCATCAAAAGCACAACTGTGTGAGCTGCAATACTTCTATTTTCTCCAAGGCTGTCTACCTTCTCATGAGTTTTAGCTTTCAGGTTCACAACAGCAGGGTCTGCACCTAGTAGCAATGACAAATTGGCTCGAATCGCCTCTTTGTGAGGGCTTACTTTTGGTCTTTGAAGAATCAAAGTTGCATCCAAGTTTCCTAACTCATAACCAGCCTCGACCAGTCTCACCTGATGATTGACATGTGTTCAATACCCAGGTGCCATATAAACAAGAACTAAAAATCAAATGATGAATTTGAATCTTACGGCTTCTTTGATGAAAACAGACGACGCTGCACCTTTCCATTTAGGATCTGAGTCTGGAAAGATCTGTCCAATGTCAGGTAGACCCAAAGCACCCAGAATCGCATCGACAACACAATGCCGCAGCACATCACCTAAAACACCCCAATCATTCAAAAGAACACATCAATTCATCGAAAATGCAAGCATAACCAACTGATTACATCACATTCAGGTACCATCTTCACATTTAATTTCAAATATGACCTTGGTTGCACTCTGCAAATCCAATAACCTGCTTACTATATTAGCTATTTTTCTTTCTATTGCTTATGATAATCAAGTCACAGAGATATACTTGAATGCTTGTTGTTCAAAAGACTACTTATCAACTTTCACCCAATATCTGTATTGATACTAAAAATCATATTTAAATACTTTCTCATGCTCTGAGGATGAATTGGATTGTTGTAAACCTCAATCCAATAAGATTTTTTACAAGTATATATGTTTTCATCAATAAATATAAATATATGTAATTGCATTTCAAACGGTTGACTGACATTTTTTTCCAAACAGATCACTAAATGGAGATGCATAACTCATCGAAAAGAACTCAACTAATTGCAGAGAGTTATAATAATTGAATTCGAGCACCGAATCATGGATAACTTTAAGGGAGAGGGAGTCATTCAGTTTCTTAAGTTTTCCCCAACTGACACATCAGCATAACATCTAACATTTCCATTTCTTCTAGTTTTCTTGTTTCTAGAATGTCATCCTAGTTTTTCCTCCGTTTTCACTGTGTGTGGTCTTAACAAAGAGATTGAAACAACAATATAATGAATTACCATCGGAATGAGCTTCACATCCTTTCTCATGAGAATATTAATGCCCCCGATGATTAGAGGGTATCCAGGTTCCAACCTATGCAGATCGAACCCATGAGCCCATGCCTGACTCTAAACAGAAGAGTCTTCGTACCACTTCCTGCAACCGCTGGCTTTTCAACTCCAACGGCGTTTGCAGCTGCCACAACAACCGCCTGACGTGACGTCGACCGGAGAGAGCTCGATGAGCGTGCGGTGAAGCGGGTGAGGAAGGAGGAGGGGATTAGAGGTGTTTGGTGTTTGGAGGATGTTACAGCTGGAAGAGATGCTGAAGAAGTAGCAGCCATGGTTATTTGTTAAGCGGTGTGGTGTTAGAATTGACAGTTGGTTTGCTGTTGGAGATGTGGAGGGAGTTATTGGGAGGTGGAATATGGTGTGTGCTCGTGCATATTTTGCGCTTATGGTCTTTAGGATTTTATTTGAATATTCTTCTCGTATCATCTTTTGAAATGTACTCTTGTTTGCTTGTGAGACTTAGAACTAGGATTTGGCATAGATCGACTCTGACTTGTTTGTAAACAAATTGAACCAAGCTGACTTGATTTTTAAACGAGTTGAGCTGAGCTTGACGAGGGTTATAAACGAGCTGAGCTAGCTCACAAGCCGATTTCGGCTTAAGAAATTGGCAAGTAGGATAGGGGGTGAGTTTTTTGTTGGCTTCTTTTGAGTGAGATTTAAGAGCATTTACAATTCGTTTCCTAAAATAATGTGAGTAGTTCTCATATTATATGGTATGATTATAAGTGGTTGTGGGTGATGATATGAGAAATTTATTATTCAATCTGTATTTTTAGGAATCACTGTTTAAAACCCTATAATATTTTTTAATATATTTTAAGTGGTTGTGAGTAAAGAAAAGAGAAAAAGTAATGATAAAATAGAAAAAAAAGAAAAAGTAGTGGTTTATAGTGTAATTATATAAATAAAGATATAGAATTGATTGTGAATGCTCTAAGCTATTAGTTATTTGAACATATATTATCAAATCTTTTTTTTAAAATAAGGTATAAACAATTTTATAAAAAATTATGAGTATAAATTAAGAGCATTCACAACTTATTCTTCATCTTTATTTATATAATTACACTAACTTTTTTTTTACTTTTCAATTTTATTATTACCTCACTTACAACCAAAAACATTATAGAGTTTTGATTAATGTTTTTCAAAAATACAGATTGAACAGTAAATTTCTCACATCGTTCATTCACAATCACTTATAATCATACTATATAATATACGGAACACATTCACATAAATTTTGGGAATACAACCGCTCTAAAAAACGATTCATATATGCATATACATAATATAATTAAAAATTGCCGCGAGGAAAAATCAAGTGGGCTCGAGTCAAAAGTACCGAGTCAAACAGATTTAGTTTTGTAAATATTTCAAGCCGAGCTAGCTTGGTTTGTAAACAAGCTTTCTTCAAGCAAGCTTTCGAGTCTTTCTTCAGTTTTTTCTCGCTCGTGAAGCTTCGAGCTACTCTAACAGTATGCTCATTGCGGTTTGCAGAAGCCCAAACTCACGGCCCAATAAGTCCATTTATAAGATGTAAGCAGTAATTGCATTCACCTTCAGAAACTTCAGGAACTTCGTTGATTACTCCAGTGCCTTTTTCGATCACAGGTTGAATAAAGCCTTTGTCATTGATTCCTTTTTCGATACAGCTTTGTGTTAACATTTCAAATTTGATCCGCAATCTTTTAGTGATAATTTGTGTTCAGGTATATGATTATACTGATAATTCGGTGTACGTTTGATCTGTGCGACTGTACCTTATCCTCTGATTCATACGATTCAGTGTACTAGTGTTTAATGTTTACGAGATCATTTTCAAAATCATCTACTATTTTTTTAACGAATTTGATGATCTGTAATGCGTGTAACACTGTAAACTGATTAGATATTCAGTTACGTTTGATCTATGCCTTATACTTATATTCATACGATTCTGTGTATACATATTTTTACGAGATTACTTACTCTTGTTTATCAAATGAATAGAGAAATTTTAATGGAATTTGATGATCTGTAGTGTGTGTAACCTGATTAGATATTCAATTTTGTTCGTAGTTCTTTTATTTAGAAAGAAGAAGCTGATTTGATTGAGAGTTTTTTAATTTTAGGAAGATAAACCTGAAATTTTCGTTTGAAATCGAATTGTTTAGTGGTTGATTATGTCATTGTGGATTTCAAATTTCAACTGTTTACCAACAGATCTAGTTTATTCAGAAAACTGGCTCTTTCACTAAAACAATCTAGTTCACGAAATGAAGTAATTAGCTAGTTAATAGCATGATTAGTATGTAAATCATTTGGGGGGAAACAAAAGGGAAATTGTGAAGATCGATCTTGACGAGTGGCTTAAGGTATTGTCGGTGTTGATCTTAGTTAGCTTAGCAGTGAAGCTTGCAACTTATCTTCTCGCACACATTATATCACGTTAGGACCAACAATTACACACGCGAAAACAGTTTTTATCTGGTCTGGTGGTTCGACTACAAGGCTAATGGGCTGTTTGGTAGCCTCTTAATGGTTAATAACCTCTTAATGGTTAAGAGGTAACCCTAATGCTGAATGGTTAAGAGGTAACCCTAATGTTGACCTCATAACCATTTAGTATTAGGATTACCTCTTAATCGTTAAGAAGCTATGAACCGTTAAGAGGTGGCCTCGTAATTTATCTTTATGATTTTCCGGCAGTAAATGCAAAGAAGGATTTGTGCTTACTTATAGGAAAAAGTTTCTTAGTTAGCTGCATTAGTTATTTTAAGTACTTTGCTTCTTTTGGTTTAGGGTATGAACAATAAAGTATAACAGTTAATTCAATAAAACAAATGATAACGATTTCTTGTTTTTTTTACTCTGGCTTATTCTAACATCTGCAAATTGATGCAGATTTCTCCAAAGAAACGAGGAAATAACAACTCATATGCGTGGAATAGCTGCAGTATTTCGGGCAAAGAATAAACTCAATAGCATTTATCCTGTGAAAACATCATGGGGTAATCCAAGTTTTAGTTTTGAGGTTGTTTGTCAAAGTGTCAAACCCTTATTTCTATACTGATCTTGACTTTAACCATAATGTGCAGTTGCCACAATGACACCGAAGCAGATAAAGGATGATGGTTTTGAGAAGAAAGGTGACATGAAGAAGGAGGAGGTTGATCCGATCGTTACTTTCAGCAAGCCACCGCCGGTACCACCTGTGCTTGGACCGCTTGTGCTTCTGTCGCTATGGGAAACATGGTCAACAAGAGATGATAACTGAAAGGTGATGTTCTCTAGCATGTTCATAAATAAGGAAAAATGTTTTGGTTTGCTTGTCTTGCAGTTTTGTGTGATCATGACTCGTGAGCGGACTAGAATCTTGATCACTATACAGCGACCGTAGTTCTGTAAGTCTTAAGTTTAATGGCAATGTGTTGTTTCAACTTTGAAGAATTTTGAAGGATGATAATGTAGTGAAGTGAATGTGTGTCTTACTGTAATTGTGTAAATCTTTAGTAGCTTTACACATTCATCATCTAGAATGATTCATAGCATTATACACGGTTATCCCAAAACGTGTGTTGGCGTTGATCAGATTACTCGTTGATCAGAAAATAAATGATTGTTAGAAGTATGGGTGTCATTTTGATTTGAACCCAAATATCCAACCCGATTGAACTCTACTCGAACCCGAACCCGAATAAGTATAACTCGAAAAAGGCAAACACGATTACAAATCACACTTCAACCTGAATTTCTTATTTAAGTCGCTGTTTGAGCTGTGTTTTGGTTATTTGGGTTGACCCGAAGAACTCGAATATCATATCGGCATACGTGATAATTCATATTCCATATTCCATAGGATTTCAATCGTGATAATTCATATTCCATATTAAAGGATTTCAATCGATGACGTATGCTTTTTAACCTTCTATAGTTTTGATGTCTTCATTGATGACAAAAGCCTTAAACTCGATTATTTCATCACATACTAAACCATTCACATCGATTACAAACAACATATGATGACTCCATATTTGAGCATTCTCGTATATTTGTTTAAAGTATATGTTTGTCACTCCTTGTCCAAGTATAATACTATGATGGTAACATTGTTTCTTGGCCGGAACAACATGTGACTGCTTTACTTTTGTTCGAGAAATAATAGTTATGATGTTTGTTTGTGTTAAGCATATGTTCGAGTAACATCTGTATTTTATTGTTAATTTTGGTTTTCTTTTCAACTATAGCTACCAAATTTGCTTATGAAAAGATGCAAAATTTGATTACCAAAATAACAGTAGTTTCATGTATATTGTTTTTTTCTTTTTATATTTACATATTCACCAACCTTCTTACCAATTAACCCGACTCAAATAAACCCCCAAATTGAAACCCGAATACCAATTATACATTATTTATTTGGTCCAATCTTTAGGTTGATATCCTACATCTAAAAACTCGAAAAACCCGAACCGAAAAGCCTGAAATCCGAAAAAACTCGAATGACACTCTCAAGTTTACACCTATCATGCAACCAATTTAATGGGGTGTACAAAGTTATTAATAATATAGTCATAATCATATTACAATATAGGGAGTGAATTCTACAAGGAACTCATTACTTCTTGTTAACACCATCATTTTCAAAAATAAATATATAACAAAGTGGAAGGTTCCACTCATTCGTTAGTTATTAGGAAAACATAAATAATTGAAATTTAAAAACATCGGATGCTTCTTTTCATCTGTAAGCAATAATAAACTCGAAAACAACATTATAAACGAGCTAAGCCATTAAGCATTTACTTCTTTTATTTGCTTGTTATTCAAAATTCGTCTTTATTCCTAACAAGGAAGACATAACGTACCCATTGATCATGTAGGAAAGCGAATGTTAGCTATAATAGTTGAATGACCATGATGGGACGAAAATGGCACGTGTGTTAATATCTGGATCAAGCCAAAGAATCAATGTCGTAAATAGTTAAGTTGTTTTTAAATACACGTAATGGAAAATTTGATTCATCAAGTTATTTTGATTCGTTATGAACTTTGATTGATTTGTTAGTTCTGTTTTGTAATTAGGATAGGACTTATTTGAATTGGATTTAATGTTAGAATTACACTAGGTGCATTGGATAAATAATATAGTGAAGTTACAGAGTTGCATACTTGAATTTTTGTTTGGTCTCTAGTTTTTATCTTAGGGTGTTGTTTGATTTTGATGCGTAAATTACATAGGATGCACTAACTATATTTCATGTAATCATGGATTAATAAAACTAAATTGATGGGATGATTACCGCATATTTTTTTAGTGGGCAATGAATACTATAAGGCATAAGCTCGATGACTTGTGCAAACCCATTAACGAAAGATTCACCACATCCTGCGAACACATACAACGTTGGTGAACCAGACTGCCCACCATTACTAAGAGAAAACTCACCACCTAAATGTTACCATGGTAAAACCCCTCACCTGCTTGAAGCATTTTTGCATCAAATAGAATTCGAATTCATGACATCCACATTGACAAACTATAGGCAAACTACAACTTATATAAAAAGTAGAAACTTGAAATAAATTTTCTAGTTTGTGAAAATATGTAAGTTTGTTTTAAGAAAGCAAAATACGTAAAAATCCATTCTTTAACTAAACTCTTTATTAAAACTGATTCCAGGCAGTTGACTCGCGCTCAAGGTAAAATGTTCCTTGTCGAGCCACAATTTTTTCCAGTTGAAATATCCTCCTGTAGGATTTAAAGTGCGGTCCTAATAAAGAAACAAATAATTATACACGATTAAAATAATACATATCTCATAAAACACGATCATATGACCGTCGTTTAAAAAAAACTTAAACTCCCTTCTATACTTCTTTGTACCAAAAAGAAATATGAACTTCTTTACTTAGATTCGTGAACTCACTTCACATGGAGAATCAGAAGATGGTTTACACTATACAATACATGAAAAATATTTACACTCTTCGTCTTCATCTTTATAATTAAATTAAAAATTATTATTTTCTCTCTTTAATAATATAATAATTTTTTATATTTTAATCATTATATTTTCTCACTTCTTCTTTTTCGTTCAAAACCACTCTCAACAAATATAAAAAAATTAATAAAAATAAACGGTATTGTTTTTTTTGTTTTTATACTCAAACACTAATAACCATTCTTTATAATTTAGAAAACACATTAGACAACTGCCTGTGAATGCTTTAATAATAATAACAATAATAATAATCAAGCAACGAACCACCATAATAATATTAATCAGCATCACCAGAAGCCATCGTCAACCATTGATCACCGGAATACCTAAACTCCTCCGGCACCACCGCCGTCCGGCACACCGGACAACTTTTCCGACCACAATCCACCCACCGATCAATACACCGCCGATGAAAAACATGCTTACACTTCATCAACCCACGGATCTCATCACCAACATCAAACTCACACAAACACACCACACATCTCTCAAATCGGTCACCAATCTCCGCGAATTCCACCACCGGGAGGAGCACGCACGGCGGCGATTGCAGCAGCTCCGACGGTGGATTGAATTGGACTCCGGCGAAGTGGAGGATGGTGGAGATGAGGTTGCAGATGAAGGCGACGAGGGTTAGGAGGTTGACGAAGGGTTTTGGGATGAAAAGATCGGTGTAGGCCACCGGAAAACCCATGATCGGAGGAGGGTTTTGGGGGGTTTTTGTGGGTTTTTTGAGGGTGTTGGTGGGGTGGTGGTGGTTTTTGATGGGGTGTTCATGGAAGGTGGATTTGGTGAAGATGGTGACGGTGGGTGGTGGTGATGATGAAGTTGCAGAAAGAATGGTGTGAGTTCATCTTTTTGAAGGTATCATTGTTTTATTTTTAGTTTTTTTTCTTATAAACTTTTTTGGTGTATGTTTGGTATAGTAAGTTGGCTTGTCTCTCACTACAAGTTAAGAATAGCATGGTTTGTAAATTGTGACTACCTTTTAACTATTATTGAGCTTTTTTTCGTTACGAGGGGACGTAAAACCATGTAAAGTAGCACTAATGATATATCATCATTAGTGAGTATGAACACCGAAAAAATATCATGCTAAAAAAAAATAAAATATGAAAAAGATAAACCTTAATGAAAAATAATGTAAAAACGTTAGCACGCGGGCGAAATTTATGACATCTAACACAATAAGAAATCGATCTACGACTAGTATCTTATGTCTGAGTCGTTAAATAGAAAAATAGTAAGCGTAAAAACGTTGAACCACACACGCACATTGCAGCATGTTGACTCTCAAAATTTAGACGAAACGTAAAATGAAAAGTTATTAAAATATTAAAAGAATAGAAGACCAAAAATGAAATAAAAAATATTAGGACTAAATTATAAAAGATGTAAAAGTATGAGGTTAGATAAAAATATAAAAAAAGAAAAAGAAAAAACAAAAAGAATGTACAACTCATCAAGCACATGGTACAACTTATTATGCATAAGTAAGTTGATAATTAGTATATGTGACACCCGGTCAAATCAGCTCAACGCTCGAAACCATTTTAATAATAAATCTACGATAATTTATTATATTATATCTGGTTAATTTAAGAACCCTCGTGTTAACAACTTCATCGAGCCTTCAGATCGGTTAATCGTAACGTTTGAGAATAATAATAGTATTATACATAATAATAATAATAATAATAATAATAATAATAATAATAATAATAATAATAATAATAATAATAATAATAATAATAATAATAATAATAATAATAATTCTGTATGTAGAGTGCATGGATGACACCTAATTCATCCAATCTCTACAAAATCTTCCCTACTCATAACATTCCACACGCTCATCCTTTTACGTTCTTCACCCTCTCCACTTCCACACACACCACCACCACTCGGCACCCCTATCGCCGCTGCCTGTACCCCCGCCGACACCTGCACCACACTGCCACCCCGGTCGCGACCACCATCACCATCTCCATCACCATCAACCACTGCTGCCATCATCATCACCATCGACCACCGTCACGACCACCATCATCATCAACAACCTTTGCCACCTCGAGCACCATAACCATCCGCGACCAACAACCCCCCTTTCTTTCGGCCACCACAATATCACCACCACCTTTAGAAACTTTCACTCATCTCTCAATGCATTCTAGTTAGATCTTAGACTAGAACCCGAAGTGTTTATCGAGAGATAAGGATCGTGCTAACATTTTGTGTAAGGCTCAATCTATTGTTACTAAAGGTATTCTTGATTAGATTGTTTATATTTGTTTATGCATGGGTGATCAAGATGAAAATCTTGATGAACCTTAGTTCATCCATTTAAAGGTTGTATGAAAATGGTTGTTTTGATGATTTTGGATATAAAATGGGTTTTTAAATGATTAAATGAATCTGAAATGTGTATTGATAATGATTTTAGTTTGAGAAAATCAAGTTATTTGGATGATCTAGGTGGTAAGAATGTATATATGTATGTATGTATGTATGTATGTATGTATGTATGTATGTATGTATGTATGTATGTATGTATGTATGTATGTATATGTTGCGCATGAATGTGAGTATGAACATGTAAGTTGGAAGATTGATAGATTATTGTCCTTTTAGAAATATTGGGTAATATTGTTGGATGAAGTATTGTTGTTAGTATGATGACTTAAGATAATAACTAAGTTGAAGACTTTGGGTGACATTGCTAATAAAAAGAAAATGATGATAAAGAATGACTAAGTTAAAATGATAAAAATAAAAGCTTGATACTTGTACATGATAAAAGATTTTACTAGATAAAAGTTGATTATAATTTTAGGACTAAAAATCATGATTAAGATCAAGTATAAAACCAAAAGGACATTATGATCAAGGAACTCGATTAAAACGACAATTGAGACTCCAAGACTTTATAAAAATATATCCATATAAACCTAAGAGTAATATATATTTTGGACAGTTCATGGCTAATAAAATCTATATAAATATATTTAAACAACTTCAAATTAACAGGTTTTATGTTTTGTAAAAATATATTTTTTAGTAATTAAATAATCTTAATAACTATAAAAGAATTATTTTATAAAAGTGAAATAAGAGATTTTGAATAAAATTCATTATTTTACGAAACTGTTAGTTAAACTTTGAATAAATACTAAAACATATATATGCAAGTTTGAAAAATTATAATCTTATAACATAAGACACTTAGATGAGAAAATCACTAGTTAATGTAAGATATAAACGCAAGATTTACGAATAGAATAGTAATCATATAAGATATCTAGAACATGACAAGGATTAGATATTAGTTTATAAGTCAAAAGTGTTATATACCTCCTAAGGAAAATGATAAACTTTTACTGGAAAAGTTTATAAAAATATACATTTTAAAAATGATAAAATGTTTTATTTCAAAACAACTAAATAAGTGGGTGAAAAGCATTCTCGTAAGCATCAATAATCATATATTGACCATGATGCATATAATTAGGGTTTTATTAATCGGAGTCTAGCACGTTGACTTTTACGTTAATCACACTCAAGGTGAGTTACTTGGCCCTATTATAAATATTGTATTTATTTAACTGTTTTGGAGGAAAACATAAAAAACTATATATATATATATGATGGATATAACGGATTAATATATGTCATGAAGGTATAAGTTGGGTTAATAGTATAGATGTATACTATTGAGCCCCTAAATCCCCCCATAATCATTAACCTCGGGGAGGGCACAGATTATATTGGTAGATCAATCGAGTTAGAATGGCCCGCTCTCGCGACCAGTCGGGATGGTCAAGTTGTTGAGAGGAAATTTATATGTTTGGACTGTTGTGGGGCAACGACGTGTTTTTTGGTTTGATTATGGACTTATGACTGGAATTAATCATAGTACCTAGTTAGTCTATGTTGAGTATATTATATTTCGTTTCATCATATTATTTTTGAAGCTAATTGTTTATAAGACTTAAAACCCCGATCGCTCACCAACTTCATGCTTTTTAGGGTTATAGGTAAGCTCTATGTGGAATTTCCGAACTAAGTCTTTTGAGGATCAAACGTTTCGAATGTCTTTTAGTATTATCA
This sequence comes from Flaveria trinervia, assembly GCA_025506515.1. Lineage (NCBI taxonomy): Eukaryota > Viridiplantae > Streptophyta > Magnoliopsida > Asterales > Asteraceae > Flaveria > Flaveria trinervia. Next base: position 4,825,189 of record CM046454.1, on the reverse strand, counting down.
TTAGATTAATGAATAAAAGACACTGCAATGCATCTACTCTCGAGTTGTACAACTTTTTACTGATAAAATACCGTCATGACTTTGTTTAGAACGTTACATGTATGTTTTTCATAATCGTCGGTATTATTAAACACGTTTGACTATAACTGTTGGATTAATTCCAACTTCCGTCATCACCACGTTTCGTGACATTTCGTTGCGATTCTCGAGGTGTGACAGTGTATATATAATATCTTTAGTGAATTTTTGTAAGTCGAGATTTTAACTATCTTTATTGGTTTAGACGTTGTTAAGTCTGGCTTATTCGGGAATATTATTAAAGAGAAATTTACAATTGTAGGAAAAGATGTCTAACTTAAGTTTGAATTTATGATCTTAAAGATTTTAAATTAACCATCATCTTATATAATTGGATTAGAAGATCAAAATTTTAAATGTGTATCTAAGGAAGAATGAAGTACTCTTAAAAATCGTGTTATGTAATGTATTTAAGGAAATATGTATAAATGCTTGACGGATTGAACTTTAATAGCTTAAATTATAACTCTTTTGATGATAATAATCCATTCTTACAATTTGACAAATAACAATCTTAAGTTTCACATTAAATATCAAGAGCAAATGTGTTACACTTACGTGCTTTGGCTTTCAATTTACTTTTATTTATACGTGTTTTCATTTAGTTCATATTTTAATTTAGTTTTATTTATATGTGTTTTCATTTAGTTCATATTTGCTATTTTGTTGAGCAAGAGTTACCAAGTATGTATTGTATTGTTATTGTGAGTAAAATCAAAAGAAAAGTCAAATGTAAATATTTGATGACGACGAAAGTGAACATTAAGGTTAATTGGTTAAATTAATATTACGGAATGTTATAAGTCAATGAATAGTAGTTGGTATTATTTAAATCCAATTTGCTTAATTGTTTTTCTAGTAGTTGGTCCCCCGTGACTTTTCAAAGTGAATGTAATGGATTGAAGTCTTACTGGATGCAATATGTTTCAAATAGGTCAATGGTTTAATCACAATGGGCCTTTGGGTGGTGGGTTTCCCTTGAAATGATGGGCGAGACGGGTCATCAGCGTTGTCTGTGTTCGCGGGCGTGGGTGGTTTTTCGCCAATGGGTTTACTCGGGCGACCGGACTTAATAATTATTCGTTGACCGTTAAAAAAAAGTGTTTTATTTTTTCATAATTAAAATTGATTATATATTAAATTTTAATTTTTTAATACATTTGTGGAGTGTTCATAATTTATAATTTGAAAGACACAAATGTTATTTCCAAACCAAACTTTTAAGGAGTAAAAAATGCAAGAAAGAAACGTTAGAGTGTATTTGTATTATTTATATTTATATCTATATTATATCTATATTTATATCTATATTTATATCTATATTTATATCTATATTTATATCTATATTTATATCTATATTTATATCTATATTTATATCTATATTTATATCTATATTTATATCTATATTTATATCTATATTTATATCTATATTTATATCTATATTATATCTATATTTATATCTATATTTATATCTATATTTATATCTATATTTATATCTATATTTATATTTATATTTATATTTATATAATTGTTTACATTTCTTTATACCCTCAAGGTATGTATAAGATACTGCTTACGGTTGACAAATTGCTTACATGGGGGCTGTTTGACCTTTTCTACACAAATAATACTCACACACACAACTACACAACTATATGAATATTTAATTCGCTAACAATTCAATGACACTATTAAGTAAACTATAAGAACCTTACTTTATTCATGTATTATGTATATGTATTCCTAGAAGAATACATTATTTAATAGACTTATTACAACTAATAATGTTTTATTACGGTTAAAAATCACTAATAATGTTTTTTATGGTTAAATAATCGTTAATGCTAACAAATAAATAAATCATAATGACTATGGACTCTAAATATCCAAGAGCATCAACAACCATGGGTTTATCAAACCGGAGACTTTAACATACACTTAGACGTGATTTATAAACTTAAAATCTAAGAGATTAGGGAGTGGAGTTGCGGCTAAGATGGCACGGTGAGGTGGCGGTGAGTTGAAACGATTGAACCACACAAGACACCTTGACGGTACATATTCCTTTAATGATGATAATGTAATTCGATTTTGATGGCAAGGTCAATTCGAATTAGAGTTGTAAAGCTAGTACGACTCATACTTATGACGGGTTGATGTAAATTAGTTATGATGCATATTAGGTGGCACATGATAAGTGGGGTGTATCCAACCATCTAAAAGATATATAAATTCGACACTAAAGCCTATGCGGATCACTTATATCATGAAACAGGAGTGGTGAAAAATTACGATAACGTAACAGTCTTACGACACTTTTAAGGGCAACGTTTTTCATAATACCAAGAAATAGGAGTCGTGAGAAATTATGTTCCCTAAATAAAATTCAAACAATAAAATAAAGCAATAAAACTGATTTAATAAAATCTTAAATTGAGCGAAGTTTAAACTGAACGAAGTTTAAATCGACTCAAGTTCATGCTCATTCGAATATAATTTACTAAACAAACTCAAGTCTAAGCTTCACATGTCAAGTTTGATCACATGAACTTTTTCTTAGACAATGAAACCAATTCCAGAAGAAAGGCCAGCGAACTTGAAAGGGTTGAAAGTAACAACATGATACATGATTATTGGTTATTAAGCTTATGTTAAGTGATTTTGATCGGTAATATAAAATTCTAATAATTTTCGTTATATTGTCCAGTTTATATCTTTAAAAGTTTCATAAACATCACTTTAGATGTACATAAATAACAACAAACAAACAAAAAACCCACAACTAAAGCAATTACTCAATTAGCATATTTACGATGTACACTGGATATACCACCACATCAAGTATACTTTATAAATTTAGTAGCGTACGAATCACCTCTCGTCAAGTCCAGGGCTCGCTACTTTACGGGTAGATCGACAACTCGCTAGAGCCGAAGCTCATACATGACAGCCATACACGAAACGGAAGTAATCAAACATCCAATAAATATAAATCATTTACAGCATTCTCTCATCATAGGAAAAAATATAAGTCTCCTCAACAAGTTCAATGTTAACAATAGAATAAATTTCATTCACAAAAACACTCGCCAACGTTTTAAAGATTTACCTCTAGTAACCTGGGGCCGGATAGCCCTGTGGAGGGTAACCAGGAGGTGGGTAACCGTGAGCTTGAGGTGGTGGAGGGTAACCAGCAGGTGGGTAGCCTTGAGCTTGAGGTGGTGGGGCCGGAGGGTAACCATAGGGTGCTTGTGCATATCCAACGTTAGGAGGATAGGGTTGATCAATCCTTGACATTTGTTGTATGGGTGGAACCGCCATTGGTTGTGGTCCAAACTTTCCATCTCGTTTGTCCATTTCGACCTTGTGTTGTGTCTGAAATTTAAAGCACGAATGAAAAAGACTACATTAGAGTTAACTAACCACAAGGTATAGAGTCATAAACAGCACCAGACTCCCGTTTGGTGTATAATAACTAGAGGTGGCAAACAGTAATTTATGTTACTCTCTTTCACGGATCAGATGGGTTAAAGTAAAAAATATTTATAGAAGGAAACGGGCCAAAAAACATATAAAAAGTATTCAGATTTACTTTACTGAAAAAAGTTGGATAACGGCTATGATAATATAGTTTGTGATCATATCCATCACATTAAAAGGAAAAAAAATGTCTCTAGGTCGACATAACCCCGACAAGACACATTCTGATCCGCACTAAAAAATGACCTCAAATAAAGTCCTACAATGTATGATACTATGATGCATCTGTCTAAAACCTATTAGAATTGGTGGCTAAAGGCACTTAATAAATAGATAAACTTCCCAATTTTCTAGCAAACTTTAATTACCTGCATGCATGCACAAACCCTGAAAAAGGTAAATTAGAAAATACATGTTAGAACTCATATTTGATAGAACTAACCAAATGTATCAGGTTGGAGAGGAAAGAAAATGACTTACGTGCAATAAACCATATCGGCTAAGCAATTTAGCAACTGAGATGCCTCGCTGAGTTCTTCACTTCCAACAAGGCAAGCAACAATGGAGAATATGCATGCAAGTTGTTGGAGACAAAACATGAAACCCTACATTATGACCACAGGGCAAGTTAATCAATAATTAAAAGAGTAAATAGTGATAAACTTTAAAGGGCTTCATGAAGAAATTACAATGATGCAATTATCACATTGTGTTGTTTGTATGTTAAACTCATCTTGCAATAGAAACCGAGTGGATGCTACTGAATTCCCAAGCACAGGAAAACCTGAGAATTCCAGAAAAACAAAAACAAAATAAAAATGATTAGGAATAAAACAAGAGTTCTATATATAAGCGGCTATAATAACATAATTCTAAACACTATAAAAATAAGAGGTCGTACATACAAAACAAAAGTAAGTTTACAAGGACAAATAACATAAAGGATAATGGTTTATTTCCATGCCACATATTAATCACGAGGTGAGTAATGCAAATATCTCACTCGGACAGTAAATGCCGATTAATTTCTCATTATCCACTCTGTGTGCACAATTATATAAGGAAGAAGATGAGTTACATACCTCAGTACAAAGGCATAATTCAGGACATTTGCTTTCTCCACACCTACCACTGCATGGCATATATCCAGCACAGCATGTATACCTATGACAGACAGGAAACAATATAAATCACGATACAGTTCCTTTCTGAAGTAGAGTTTAAATGATTGAGAAATTTGCATACCTTGACATATCATCATAGAGAGCCCGCTTACGTAGTAAGTATGAGACGCATGGTCCACTGCCATTTACATAAGAGATACCGAAAATGTGGATTAGTACTAAAAATAAGTGAATAAATGTATTACTCAACCCAACATGTTAAGAAGATAAGAAGTAACTGCAAGAAAGAAAAAATAATGCCCACAATTGTGATAAGATTCCCATTGTTATATCCTTCCAGGTTGAATTGGTAACCATAAGCATTTTCTATATCCAAGCAACTAGATTTTCAGCTTATCATCTTTCATTCAACAACTTTCTCAACCATAAAATATGTTGCTATACGCCTAACCTAAAATTCCTTGAGCATTTTAGAAAATAAAGGACTTTTAACAACAACAAGACGCACATTATAAAAATATGTTATAACATTGTTCTAACATCAATTTACAAACGTACATAGTAAAATCTCACCCGTAGCAGGGCTATTGGTAGAGTAATAGAGGATGGTATGAGGACAAACCTTTTCTCTAACAACATTTACAGTATCTAAACAGAACTTTTCATCAACACTACTACGGAAATTTACGAGTGTCATGAAGCCCATCAATTGAACCTTGTTTTCATGTTTGATGAATGAAATGCCACGTTTCAATAACATGCCTCAATCCAATAACCTGAAAATTGAGTAATTTCCTTACATAATAGTCTACAGCTTACATATCCTAACCATGACCAATTGACCATACAGTTAACACCTTACAATCAAAAACACTATACATTACAGAACTCAATACAAATTATCAAACATCAATCAGCAAAAGCTCAATGAATAACATGAACTTCAAACACATTATCTGCTGCGAATATGAATACGTTGTAGATCAACTCCACAATTTCAAAACATTCAACAATTAGATGAACCAAAACCTAAAATTCACACAACCGATCGAAGATCTACAAACAAAAGCTCAAACCGAGGCTATTAAGTCTTACCAGAACAACGCAAAGCAGCAATCTCCATCAACAAGCACACACAAACACAAGCAAACAAGTCAGAATCAGTAAATGCAATCAATAACGATCAAATTGAGCGAGGATTGAGTTGAGTTTCGATTACAAGGAGTGTCGGCAGAGATTGTATTCATCAGATTGGTGTGCCACACGTTTCGATAGTTCTGTCGGAGCTGCATCTTGTCCAAATACTCCTGAGAAGCCATTGTTGATTGTTGGAATGAAGATCGAGTATCGAATCGATTGAAGCTTGAATTCGAAGAAGAATTGAATTGAAGAACCCTAAAGGATTAAAACGTTGACTTGGTGGAAGTTGATTTGATATGCACACGAAGCCCTTCGTGAACTTCAAGGGAAGATTTCTAAGTATTACTCCAACACCTCTTTACTTTTTAGCAAAGTTAAGTCACTGTAGATGTTACCGGATCGGACGTTGAATCGAATGTATTACTGATCTAGTAATCGGACTTGATTTATGGGCTGTTTGACAATTTTTTAATAATTAAATGTTCAACCAATAAAATTCCTGCACCATTAAATGTTGAATCATTAAGAGTTAGTATATCGTTTAACTAGTCAAATGCATGTCTGACCAATTTAGATAAAAAGTCTTAATCATTCAGCATTAGACACATTAATCATTCAGAGACAAATGTCTGAACCATTCAGACATTTGCTCGCGAAAACAAACAATCTCAACCATTAAATGCTGAACTATTCAGACATCTGAAGTTCTGAACCAAGGTTGATTTAAATGATGTCAAACAACCCTTTAATAACCGGTTAACATAATAATTGTATATATAGGATATTATATATATAATTCAATTTAAGTAATTTATAGGTGTATTTTATAGTTATATATAAAACTAACAATAATCATATGTCCAACATACTAATTTATTGTTTAACTTTTCGTCTTTACCAATTAAAATTCAAAAAAAATAAAATAAAATAAAAATCCAAAATCTGGTCCGAGCACCAAACCAAGACAGACCGGTCGGTCAAACCTCTTCAAAACGAACTAATGCATTCTGGTCAAACTGGTCGGTCCAATCCGGATCTTCAAAACAGTGGTTCCGATGACCAGTTCGATGAAATGTTTATGTATTTAATAAGGCTACCCAGAGCACAATCTGGTTGAGGATCAAGCTCATTGGGTTAAGCAGGCACAGCATATTTGGTAATTCAGATAAGAAACCAATCCCGTGAGCCTTGCCTTGAACCTGTTGAAAATCGACCATGGGGGGCGCGTGCGCACACACATTAGAAGTATTTCATTAATTTTTATATAATGAAACACTTCTAATGTTTCTAGATATGTTTAAATATTTTTTTGTTAGTTTTAATTTAATATTTTTAGGATCCTTAAAATATTGTTCTTAAATTTCAGGAAATTACAAGAATGGTTTATGTTGTTCACTTTTTAGTAACACTGTTGATCATTTGTTTGGGTGGTCGTCGACTTGTCTCGTTAAATGGCCCACGTGAGGGTATTTAAGGCATTGATTCTACGGGTTATTCTAGACCGTTGAGAACTTTAATTTTTTATTTTTTATGTAAGTTCGAAGTTAATATTATTTCCTATATACAAAGTCAAGATGTTAATTATTTCTTGCTTTGGTTTATCCGCCCATGTGTCCAAGTGTTGTTGACATTATAGTAAGACATAATAAGATCATATTACAAGCTTTAACATAACTAAAGCAACTAAGAGTGTTTAAAAAATTTGATATTCGAAACTATCCGAAATTCGATTCGTATCCGAATCCGAATAAATTGATCCGAATCCTTATTCGGATGTTCAGATCGTAACTCATCCGTATCCGAAATCGTTATTCGAATTTCGTATCTGCTTTCGGATTTCATATTTTTATATTCGGATATCCAAATAATCCGAATAAAATTTCAACTATATTTCTAATCCAATACTCATTACTCAACTAAATACACAAGAATATTTACAAATTCTAATCATAATCTTAAATAATTATACAATAATTGACTGTCGTTTTAAATTAGAGATTCTAATATTCGGGTTTCATACAGTTACCTATTATGTTTTAATTTTGAATTTGCATACAAGTAAAAAAAATAAGTTTTATATTTTTTATTGTGATTTTCAACTTATAAAATATTAAAAAGAAAAAATTAGCAAAAAAAAAACAAAAAATAGAAAAAGATTGTTATTCGGATTACTCGGATACATTCGGATTAATCGGATATATCTGAATCCGATCCGAATTGAATTCGGATAGATTCGGATATGATAGAAAAATTCTTATTCGGATCGGATTTCGGATAGGGTCCTGAAATTTTCAAATCCGAATAATCCGAATAATTCGTTATCCGATCCGATAAACACCCCTAAAAGCAACCAAAATCTCAGATCTAATTCAAGAACACTATGATATATTTTTTTCCTAGCATTGTAGTTACTATGTCATTTAAAAAACGAATAGGCACCAACACATGTTTCGTTGTTCATTTATGTTCGTGAACATTCGCTTTTGTTCTTTCGATTATATTTGTTTGTGCTCGTTCACTTACGTTCTTTTAGGTTTGTTAATATTCATTCGTTTATATATTTATATGGTTCCTAAAAATTTTTTTTTATGATTTTGTTAATGATTTTCAATTCTACTCGTATGGTTCATTTTGTTGAAATATTTCTATGCATGTTTAACAACACTTGTCATATGAGTTTGATTCGAGTGAACTTTAGCCAATATAAACATCATATGAATTGTTTAATAATCCACCTTTAGGAGGGGTAGGCTTTTGGAAAGCATGCAAAGTGTAGGGGGTCTATTAGAAAAACACTTTATATTACAATATAATATAGCATAAGTGGAATCCTTTCTAGTTGTTTTTTAAGTATAGTGACAAGAGGGAGGTTGATGCTTTTAAACTGCCTTCATCTTGACAAAAGAATTGTGTCCTCTTCTTCTTTTAGAGGGAGAAAACTCTCTTGCTTCAAGTGCTTTTGGCCACCCTCAAATAGTTTATAGTGTGGTAGTTTCAAGTTTCACTCTTTTCACTGATAATAAGTGAAAGTATTTCTAACTTGGCCTTGTAATTCCATTTGAAGAACCTCGTGATGATAAGTTTCCACCTTTTTAGCATCATTAGCATTTTGCTAAACGTCTATTCATTTCAAGATTATCAGCATTCAAGTTTCACACTTACGAGGAGGCAAAAGGAAGAAAAGTTAGTCATTTGATCGTCAAAGATTCATTTTTACATTTCCCCTCTATTAAGGTGTGACTTTTTAAGATTGTCGGAGATTAAAGTTTCGTTTTTTTTTTCATTTTCTTTCAAAAGACCGTCATAGCTTTGAGTTCCACCCTTTTTGCCAACCAAAAGTAACATATCCTTTCGCGTTTTCTCATTGGTGAAAACAAGAAACTTTTGTATGTTAATTCAAGATTCAACCATACCCAATGTCTTATGATTTGTGTGAATTTGAAGAGTGTTTCTTCACTCATCCATTCTCTCCATTGAGTGATTCTTCATCCAATGACATCCTCAAATCTTTTCAAGAAAACAATAACAATTTGAACCCTTTGACCCATGATATTCTTGACACTCCATTTGATGAAATTGATCAAATTGACCAAATGCCCCTACCACCACCACCACCACCCTCTCTTCCTCCCCACCATGCCACCAGCTTCAAAGTCTATCCATTTACCAAATGGGCAATTCAGTAAATTCACAAGATTTGTGTCCTCTTGAGGTCAAACCAGATAAAAGTCAACTACCCTTGTATGATTCTTACATCCTCAATTCTTTCTTGCCTCATAGCTATAGTGGGTGTGACAATTTGGTGAAGATGATGCAGAGGAGCTTGATTGAGTCCTCAAATCTTCAATCTGTGAGCCTCACCTCACCTGATCATGGCTTCTCTTCTAGCCATATGAGAAGAGTTTGCAGCACTGGTGATTTACATGTTAGTCCTCCTTATGCATTCCAATTTTGACTTTTTCTTGGTCAAATAAGTTCAATTTCAAAATCCATATGAATTATGCTTTCTCTGCACAAAGTTAGGGGTATAAATATTAAATAGAACAATTTGGGGTAGAATATGAGAAATTCATGTTGAATTTTGAAAGTAGAAAAGCCGAATTTTCAAAATGAAAAATTGACCGTTTGACATTAATCGAGTACATTTACTACTAGAAAACTGGGTATTATCATTTCGCGATCAATTTGAGGCTGTTTTGCAATAGTTCCAGTTTTGGTCGCTAACTTTACAAACACTTAATTTCGTTCGCAATATGGTCGTAAAAGTTGTGAACGTTTTTGGGTTAAAAATAACTTTTTGACCTCTACGGATAATATCATATCGTGATTGTTGTTGCGACTGTTTCAGTTTCGGTCGCTAATTTCGGCCAAGTTAAGATTTGTTCGCAAAATGGTCGCAAAATTAATTATTCTTTTTTATCACATTTGCCCAGTTTTCTAGCAGTGATATATACTTTTAGTTTGTAATTATGTAGAAATTGATGTGTAAAAAGCTGAGATTTTGGCTATTTTCTTGATTTAGAGCTTGGAAACAAAGCAAGCATTGTCGTCAAGTCCATTAGCGACGGAAGCGTCGCTAATGGAGGAAGCAAATTTCAAGGTGGGACGTTATAGTCCCGAAGAAAGGAAAGTGAAAATTATGAGATACAAAGCCAAGAGGAGACAAAGAAATTTTAATAAGACAATTAAGGTAATTAATCTTCCTAATAAGAAATGCGTAACAAAACTGACATCTATACATATGATTGTAATTGTGATACTTAACATCTTTTTTATCATCTTTTTTATCATCTTATTTTGCATTTGGTTATGTATTATACGTGCCCCTGAGTGTATATATGTGTAAATAATAAGGATACTGTTTACACATATGTAAGCTTACCAATTACCATTTACACAAGTGTAAAATTTTAGAATATACGAATACAAGTAAATTATCATATATAAACTCATATAAGAATGTTAGATTTAATAATAATATTAGTACTGTAGTTAAAAATATGTTTTTCATTGTTTTCCTTGAGTTCTTATCAATTTATGAGTTCTCATTTGATATTTACATTATATGTATATACGATGTATTTGCTAACATTATCTATCAATGGAAAGTATGCATGTCGAAAAACCCTTGCTGATAACCGGCCAAGAATCCGTGGGAGATTTGCACGTAACGATGAGCCTGGAGAGACTCCTAAGACTTTTCCATTTCAACGATACGATGATGAAGATGAACTGTGGGTAAATATTCTTTTTTTATATAAACTATAAGAAGGATAATCAATTACACTTTGTTAATACTTATAACTTTTTGTCTAGTAACATATGATGTTTAAATAACTAATTTATTTTTTCATTTATGTAGATGGAAGGGTTTCAAGAAGAATACCATGAAGGAATGCCAAAAGAACAGTTTTTTAACACCTACGTGCCCACCACTAATTTTCATCAATATAGCTATTTTCCTAAATGAAATCAATAATTAATTCCCCAATAAAATCATGTGGTAGAATTGTTAGGATGGTTGTTACATGGCCATAAAATAAATAAAAAATGTATTTGGGATTATTAAAATTAAATAGTTCCCTTTAAGAGTTGGGTAAGTTAAGAGGTTAATGTAAAACACTATTAGTTTGTAGTGATAATTTTATATAATGTATTTAGTTAGCATTGGATATTATTTCATTGTATGTTATCTCAGCATATGTGATTTGGATCGTTATATGTTTATAAAATATAATTAAGTTTTTTTTCTTTTTCTTTTTTGAACGGTAAATATACAATCATGCTTCGAAGAATATGTGTTATTTTAATCGAGTTCACCTATCAAGTTTCCAGCCAGGACTGCACCCCCAGCCTATTAAGGAGAATAGCCACAACTAAGAAAATTCAATGTATCAACCATGAACATTTTTGTTTAGAAAGAAATTAATAATTTAATTGAGTAATAAATCAATTTAATAAAACAAACATGAAAACTGTTTCTAATCTCAATATTATAAAGTTTCTTTGATGGTAATTGCATTCAATGGTAAAAATGATTTGTATGATCAGTTTGATTAAAACTTGGATAGTTTAGACTCAAGCAGTTTAGGTGGGAAAATAATGTGAAACTCTACCCAGTTTACAATTTAGTCATTTCTTAATCAACCGGTTTTCATTTTAATAATATTAAAAATTAAATTCGGTTTTGCTTCCTGATGTTTGACAAAAATAATCATTTAAAAAAAATAAAACATAAATTTACCTTCAAAAGTTTTATAAGTTGTTTCAATTTCAATACGAAGTTTTATTAGTTGTTTCAACTTGAATTCAAAATAATAGTTTTTATGGACTGAAATTGACATAGCTATAAAAACTTTTGGACGTAAAGTGATGTTTTTAATATTTTGGAGAAAAATTGTTACTTTTATAAAACTGAACGAAACTGAAATCTTACATTAGTCAAATATCATAACACGTCCTCAATGAATTTGGACCAAGTCTACGCACACATTCATGTTATCTTCGATCACTAGCATATTATACTTCTAAAGAACTAGTCAAGTAAGTGATATAAGGAATATGGGAGAAACAACTTGTAAGGAGGAAAGAGTTAAAACGTTATGAAAAGAGTATTTAGAATAACTTAACTTATTGTATTGAAATGTTTTTACAATAATAAATAATTCAATATATGAGTATAGTTACCGTAAATTACTATCATAATATGATATAGTGGTAAGACAGTTAAAATCTTTCTCTAAAAACTCAAGCTTAAATCTTTTTTTAACATCTTGAATGACCATTATATAGCTAAAAGAATATGTACATTAAAGATAAAAAACGACGTTGATGTTAAATGTTTTATCTCATCATTTCTTTGTCAAACGAAGAATGAACACATCCCCAATACAATGGCTCCAAATTCTCTCAATAGACACAAAAATATAAAAATATTATCATAAAAGAATAAAGGTGTGATAGAATAGTGTTCAAATTGAAATATGAGGCGGTAAAGGTTGAGTTGAGTTTTAGATCGTTTAAGATTGAGATTAAATTAAAAGAGTTCTAGCATAAGCTCAACTTGTTAAAGTTACGTTTGTAAGTTTTTAAACTTAAGCTCGGTTAAGACTCAGCTAGCTTTGTTGTTATTGAGTATAAAATCTATATCCACATGTTTTATTATCTATACATACTTGTAATTATGTGTATTATATTAAATAAAAACTATTATAACAACATAATAATAGGCTCATGGATCCAATCAAACTTGGTGTAAGAAGCTTAGACTCGAGCTTTGATTTAGACACGGTCTTGGTTAAGATAGATTTGCTTTGATCATTAAGGCAATTGATCGATTTTGTGTAACTCTTAAATAATTCGTCTTGTTACACCCCTAGGTGTATTTTTTGTTATTTGACTAATCTCAAGTTTTTGTGTGTTTTTTAAAATTATAAAAACAAACTAAGGGAATGTTTGACAGCCTTTTAATCGGCATCTTAATAGTTCAGATGTCTGAATGATTCAACACTTAATGATTCAGATTGTTTGTTTCGCGAGCACATGTCTAAATGATTAAGACATTTACCTCTGAATGGTTAACCATTATACTAATGCTGAATGGTTAAGAGGTCATGCTGAATGGTTAAGATATATTATTTGAATTGGTCAAACATTTGTTTTTAAATAGTTAAACAATATACTAGCTTTTAATGGTTCAGACATTTTAATGGTTCAATACTTAATGGTTTAAACCTTTTGTTGGTTCAACATTTAATTATTCAAAAGTTGTAAAACAACTCCTAATAAAATAATAAAATACCATGTGAAATAAGTGATACCATTTTTAAATTTGTTACATTAAATGATAACAGAATATTTCTCCTTTTCTAAAGATTAATGGACATTGCCTTTATAAAATGCAATATACAATTATGTAGACATTGAGGAGAATATATACCTCCCACATGAATGGGTCACTTTGGACCCCCAATCCAAATAAGGAAAAGTATTTTAATAAAAGAAAAGGAGCACAAATTACATTTCTAATTGTCACAAATGCATGAGTCAAAGGAATTCAAAGCCTATGTCCTAGGAGTGATTAGTTATTGTTTAATCACATGATTATTCTTCTCCCCATACTTGGTGACTATGATGCTTAGTGCATACATTTAAACTTCTATTCTATTATAATGGCTAATCCACCGATGTGTGTGTCTTGACTCGTTAGTCAACGGTTTATCTAAGGACGATTATAATTGTTTGATGTCTTCTGGTCTCTTGCCTTTTTGAAAAGAGAACTATAATAAAAAAAACAAAGGCAATCTTACTAAAAATAAATTTGACCGCCTACACACGTGTATTAATTAAATTGGATGTATTATATTCGCAGTGTTTTAATAATTTATAACACTTGTATGGTGATCTTATTCGTAATAGATATAAATGTCTTTTTTTCTAAAAAGAAACTAAGACGTCCCTACTCCCTACAGAGGTGAAGTTGTGAGTGATAAAATACCCTAGCATAATGCTCAATGCAAGATATACAATGTAAATCGTTTTTTTTATGTCGTGTGAATTTATTATGAAAGAAAACTTCACTCAATACTGGCTTAAGGTCTAGTTATATGTTCTTTTGGCTATTAGGTACAAAAATCCTAATACACCGTTACAAATAGGGGTTACGGTTGTCATCTCATCCTTATGGGCGCCATCCTAGTCGTAGTAGCTAGTCATACGTATTGTTTGAAACATTTTCTTACATTGGTGAAAGATGAAAGTATACTTACAATGTTTGAAATTTATGTAGTAGGGAAACTACAATAGGGATTGAAGTATAAATGAAGTACACACATGACATAATGGTTGTTAATCGTGTTGAGTTTGTGATTTATAAAACAAGTTGTATTTGGGTTACACATTTTCAAGTGCAAACAAATTAGAGTTTATATTCTTACAAAAATAATATTCTTACTAATCAAATTCATTGAGAACAACAATCAAAATCTCGTCAAACCCTTCACTAGAAAGTTGGCATTTGCAGTCATTATGATTTGTCATTATCTTAATTTTTTACCAATTAATATTTCATATCTAAAAGAATATTGTGACTTTACATAACTATTCTCATCACTAAACATTTACCTAATAATCGTTTGATTTTTGAATCTTCGATAATATGATTTGGACTAATTAACTGACACCTATAATACCACTTAAATATCCAAAAGGAATATCGCGACTTAACACAACCATTGTATTTCTTTTCTAAATCTTACTTTTTTTCTTGATATTCTCTTGTTCTATAAATATCATAAAACTATAGGTTACATCAAGAAAATTAATATGAAAAAATGTTTTGCATGAAAAACCATACTTATTGTGTACATTATTACGTCAAACTTCACATAATAGTAACTAAATTTTAAGAATATTTTAATAAGATCATTCATATTTTATTTGTTCTAATCATATCATAAATATTTTTATATGTTCTAATCAGGTCACTAACACTAAAGTTTTAGTAATGTTTCAATTAGTCCACTTATATTTTTTAAATAATTTATAATTTTGTTTAATAATTTAATTTTCTTTTATAAATACTGTTAATTTTTTTAAACATTTCAACTTTTTATAAATATTTTTCAATTTATAAATGATCTAGTTAGAACAATACTATATTTTGTTGACCCCATTGGGACGAAAAATTTTTTAATTAGAACCATTCTTGTATTTGATATATATTTTACAAAATTATCTCTCATAATGCTCTTAAGCAGAAGAAAACGGGTCATAGTTCAATTGAACTTACATGACACTATTTCCTACAAATTTCATCAAATAAAAAAGAAACATTTTGATGAATTGAAATACTATTATCATATCAAATTACATGTTAGTATGATTTCCAATGATCAATTATTGGTTATGGAAGATTGTCAAAAAGAATACTTATTTTAATTTATCATTTTCGCACCGCAAGTCCGCAACTTATAAATTTATAGTGATTTCAAACATCCACTTTTGACCGATACACAATATTCAAAGGACAAAAGAAATAATATAAAAACATCTTTTACAAGACAACTCAATGATTGATATGTTTAATATGTTATTTCTTATAGTATTAATACTTTTTCATTCTAGAATAAGTATAATTTTTAAAAACACGAATTATAACTAAACAATGGTAGTTTATGTAAGGTCTCGTTTCCGGGACGCTTACAGCTACTCGATCATCGCACATAAAACATATATGTTTATTATCTTACATAAAAATGTTGTAGCGGAAACATTTAACCCAACATTCCATTTAAATATAATAGCTTTTGCAAACAATATGTTGTTATCGAATTACAAAATACATGTTACATTTCATTACAAAAGTGTTATAACAATGGATGTCATCCAAAAGAACTGAGTAGTCGCTCCGTGTCATCCTCAGCAACATACCTGCCAACTGGAAACACATAAAAGTCATTGTTGCTGAGTGAGTTCTAGTTTTTAAAAAAACATACTTTACTTCCTTTATAAAGCCATTCGTTACTTTCATAAGCGATCACACAACATACATACACAGAGATAATATATTTAGTATCTTTCATTACGTTCGTTACATTCTTACTTTCATTCATTAATCATCTCACAATACATTTCATTCGCTTCATTCGTTCATAACTCATTAACTCTTTCCGGATCTGTGACATCGGCTATACCCCAAACGTATGCACACAGCGGGTACTGGGCCGATGTAACGCCCGCCTCCCATGGCATACCCTGGGGAACGTTACGTATCGAATATACAGAACACATAGTAATCAACGAGTAAACAACGGAAGTCAAACTATAATTATACATTATAGCGTATTATACATTAGTCTTCTAATACAATACAAATATTAGATCAGTTTAACTGTAGAAGAAATCCAAATCCTTAGTAACACTTTATTCCTTATCTCCTTATAAGCTTAGTCCATAATCTCTTATTCCTGTAATCACCTGGCACCTAGGATGTGTGTCCATAAAATAAAAACATTTGGGACTCAGCATAATGCTTGTGAGTTCATGAACATAACATTCTTTAAATTGAAAACATATTAATATTGACTATTGCATCAAACAGATACAACCATGGCAAACAGATAGAAACAAAGTAAGCATAGTATAAATTCACATAACCAGGCTATGTATACAAACTCCACTGGCTAAAGCAGAATCATACAAGCAGCCCTCAAGCATCCTATCAAGCATTGCCACATATCACATATGCTCTTGATAGTCAATTCTTCAATTATTACTAGTTATTAGAACATCACATCCAGTTTTAGAAAAACAATCCAGAGAAACTCACCTTGATCTTTAAGTATTATTGAGACAAATATACAGTTTCAAAGTTATGTTCCTGATTAGGATTGAAAACAAGTCTTAGCGACTAGTTAGATAAGAAAATACCACCTAATAATAATCATGATTGGTTTTTGAATAACATTTACCTTGTTTAAACATGGTTAATCAGTCCATGCCTAATTAAAGTTAGACTACCCAACACCTACCGCGATTATGATTCTAAATCCTACTCTTAATAATATATTAAGTCTTAAACATATAATTAGAATTTTAAAGATTACAAAACTGTATACTAATTATATACTAAATCTTAGATTTAAATAAATTAAACTTAAAACATTAGAAACTAACTACGTACCTGGTGTGGATTCAAAGTTGTGTGAAAGGTACGAAGATAAATGAATACAAATTTTTGATAATACACACATTTATAAACGAATTGAAACGTCGGTTCAAAAGACATTATATATATGTATGTATGTATGCATGTATGTATGCATGTATGTATGCATGTATGTATGCATGTATGTATGCATGTATGTATGCATGTATGTATGCATGTATGTATGCATGTATGTATGCATGTATGTATGCATGTATGTATGCATGTATGTATGCATGTATGTATGCATGTATGTATGCATGTATGTATGCATGTATGTATGCATGTATGTATGCATGTATGTATGCATGTATGTATGCATGTATGTATGCATGTATGTATGCATGTATGTATGCATGTATGTATGCATGTATGTATGCATGTATGTATGCATGTATGTAGCATGTATGTATGCATGTAGTATGCATGTATGTATGCATGTATGTATGCATGTATGTATGCATGTATGTATGCATGTATGTATGCATGTATGTATGCATGTATGTATGCATGTATGTATGCATGTATGTATGCATGTATGTATGCATGTATGTATGCATGTATGTATGCATGTATGTATGCATGTATGTATGCATGTATGTATGCATGTATGTATGCATGTATGTATGCATGTATGTATGCATGTATGTATGCATGTATGTATGCATGTATGTATGCATGTATGTATGCATGTATGTATGCATGTATGTATGCATGTATGTATGCATGTATGTATGCATGTATGTATGCATGTATGTATGCATGTATGTATGCATGTATGTATGCATGTATGTATGCATGTAGTATGCATGTATGTTGCATGTATGTATGCATGTATGTATGCATGTATGTATGCATGTATGTATGCATGTATGTATGCATGTATGTATGCATGTATGTATGCATGTATGTATGCATGTATGTATGCATGTATGTATGCATGTATGTATGCATGTATGTATGCATGTATGTTGCATGTATGTATGCATGTATGTATGCATGTATGTATGCATGTATGTATGCATGTATGTATGCTGTATGTATGCATGTATGTATGCATGTATGTATGCATGTATGTATGCTGTATGTATGCATGTATGTATGCATGTATGTATGCATGTATGTATGCATGTATGTATGCATGTATGTATGCATGTATGTATGCATGTATGTATGCATGTATGTATGCATGTGTGTGTATGCATGTATGTATGCATGTATGTATGCATGTATGTATGCATGTATGTATGCATGTATGTTTGCATGTATGTTGCATGTATGTTTGCATGTATGTATGCATGTATGTATGCATGTGTGTATGCATGTGTGTATGCATGTGTGTATGCATGTGTGTATGCATGTGTGTATGCATGTGTGTATGCATGTGTGTATGCATGTGTGTATGCATTGTGTATGCATGTGTGTAGCATGTGTGTATGCATGTGTGTATGCATGTGTGTATGCATGTGTGTATGCATGTGTGTATGCATGTGTGTATGCATGTGTGTATGCATGTGTGTATGCATGTGTGTATGCATGTGTGTATGCATGTGTGTATGCATGTGTGTATGCATGTGTGTATGCATGTGTGTATGCATGTGTGTATGCATGTGTGTATGCATGTGTGTATGCATGTGTGTATGCATGTGTGTATGCATGTGTGTATGCATGTGTGTATGCATGTGTGTATGCATGTGTGTATGCATGTGTGTATGCATGTGTGTATGCATGTGTGTATGCATGTGTGTATGCATGTGTGTATGCATGTGTGTATGCATGTGTGTATGCATGTGTGTATGCATGTGTATGCATGTGTGTATGCATGTGTGTATGCATGTGTGTATGCATGTGTGTATGCATGTGTGTATGCATGTGTTATGCATGTGTGTATGCATTGTGTATGCATGTGTGTATGCATGTGTGTATGCATGTGTGTATGCATGTGTATGCATGTGTGTATGCATGTGTGTATGCATGTGTGTATGCATGTGTGTATGCATGTGTGTATGCATGTGTGTATGCATGTGTGTATGCATGTGTGTATGCATGTGTGTATGCATGTGTGTATGCATGTGTGTATGCAGTGTGTATGCATGTGTGTATGCATGTGTGTATGCATGTGTGTATGCATGTGTGTATGCATGTGTGTATGCATGTGTGTATGCATGTGTGTATGCATGTGTGTATGCATGTGGTGTATGCATGTGTGTATGCATGTGTGTATGCATGTGTGTATGCATGTGTGTATGCATGTGTGTATGCATGTGTGTATGCATGTGTGTATGCATGTGTGTATGCATGTGTGTATGCATGTGTGTATGCATGTGTGTATGCATGTGTGTATGCATGTGTGTATGCATGTGTGTATGCATGTGTGTATGCATGTGTGTATGCATGTGTGTATGCATGTGTATGCATGTGTGCATGTGTGTATGCATGTGTGTATGCATGTGTGTATGCATGTGTGTATGCATGTGTGTATGCATGTGTGTATGCATGTGTGTATGCATGTGTGTATGCATGTGTGTATGCATGTGTGTATGCATGTGTGTATGCATGTGTGTATGCATGTGTGTATGCATGTGTGTATGCATGTGTGTATGCATGTGTGTATGCATGTGTGTATGCATGTGTGTATGCATGTGTGTATGCATGTGTGTATGCATGTGTGTATGCATGTGTGTAGCATGTTGTATGCATGTGTGTATGCATGTGTGTATGCATGTGTGTATGCATGTGTGTATGCATGTGTGTATGCATGTGTGTATGCATGTGTGTATGCATGTGTATGCATGTGTGTATGCATGTGTGTATGCATGTGTGTATGCATGTGTGTATGCATGTGTGTATGCATGTGTGTATGCATGTGTGTATGCATGTGTGTATGCATGTGTGTATGCATGTGTGTATGCATGTGTGTATGCATGTGTGTATGCATGTGTGTATGCATGTTGTATGCATGTGTGTATGCATGTGTGTATGCATGTGTGTATGCATGTGTGTATGCATGTGTGTATGCATGTTGTGTATGCATGTGTGTATGCATGTGTGTATGCATGTGTGTTGCATGTGTGTATGCATGTGTTATGCATGTGTGTATGCATGTGTGTATGCATGTGTGTATGCTGTGTGTATGCATGTGTTGTATGCATGTGTGTATGCATGTGTATGCATGTGTGTATGCATGTGTGTATGCATTGTGTATGCATGTGTGTATGCATGTGTGTATGCATGTGTGTATGCATGTGTGTATGCATGTGTGTATGCATGTGTGTATGCATGTGTGTATGCATGTGTGTATGCATGTGTGTATGCATGTGTGTATGCATGTGTGTATGCATGTGTGTATGCATGTGTGTATGCATGTGTGTATGCATGTGTGTATGCATGTGTGTATGCATGTGTGTATGCATGTGTGTATGCATGTGTGTATGCATGTGTGTATGCATGTGTGTATGCATGTGTGTATGCATGTGTGTATGCATGTGTGTATGCATGTGTGTATGCATGTGTATGCATGTGTGTATGCATGTGTGTATGCATGTGTGTATGCATGTGTGTATGCATGTGTGTATGCATGTGTGTATGCATGTGTGTATGCATGTGTGTATGCATGTGTGTATGCATGTGTGTATGCATGTGTATGCATGTGGTATGCATGTGTGTATGCATGTGTGTATGCATGTGTGTATGCATGTGTGTATGCATGTGTGTATGCATTGTGTATGCATGTGTGTATGCATGTGTGTATGCATTGTGTATGCATGTGTGTATGCATGTGTGTATGCATGTGTTATGCATGTGTGTATGCATGTGTGTATGCATGTGTGTATGCATGTGTGTATGCATGTGTGTATGCATGTGTGTATGCATGTGTGTATGCATGTGTGTATGCATGTGGTATGCATGTGTGTATGCATGTGTGTATGCATGTGTGTATGCATGTGTATGCATGTGTGTATGCATGTGTAGCATGTGTGTATGCATGTGTGTATGCATGTGTGGATGCATGTGTGTATGCATGTGTGTATGCATGTGTGTATGCATGTGTGTATGCATGTGTGTATGCATGTTGGTATGCATGTGTGTATGCATGTGTGTATGCATGTGTGTATGCATGTGTGTATGCATGTGTGTATGCATGTGTGTATGCATGTGTGTAAATGTGTGTATGCATGTGTGTATGCATGTGTGTATGCATGTGTGTATGCATGTGTGTATGCATGTGTGTATGGCATGTGTGTATGCATGTGTGTATGCATGTTGTATGCATGTGTGTATGCATGTGTGTATGCATGTGTGTATGCATGTGTGTATGCATGTGTGTGTATGCATGTGTGTATGCATGTGTGTATGCATGTGTTATGCATGTGTGTATGCATTGGTGTATGCATGTGTGTATGCATGTGTGTATGCATGTGTGTATGCATTGTGTATGCATGTGTGTATGCAGTGTGTATGCATGTGTGTATGCATGTGTGTATGCATGTGTGTATGCATGTGTGTATGCATGTGTGTATGCATGTGTGTATGCATGTGTGTATGCAGTGTGTATGCATGTGTGTATGCATGTGTGTATGCATGTGTGTATGCATGTGTGTATGCATGTGTGTATGCATGTGTATGCATGTGTGTATGCATGTTTTGTATGCATGTGTGTATGCATGTGTGTATGCATGTGTGTATGCATGTGTGTATGCATGTGTGTATGCATGTGTGTATGCATGTGTGTAGCATGTGTGTATGCATGTGTGTATGCATGTGTTTATGCATGTGTGTATGCATGTGTGTATGCATGTGTGTATGCATGTGTGTATGCATGTGTGTATGCATGTGTGTATATGTGTGTATGCATGTGTGTATGCATGTGTGTATGCATGTGTGTATGCATGTGTGTATGCATGTTGTATGCATGTGTGTATGCATGTGTGTATGCATGTGTGTATGCATGTGTGTATGCATGTGTGTATGCATGTGTGTATGCATGTGTGTATGCATGTGTGTATGCATGTGTGTATGCATGGTGTATGCATGTGTGTATGCATGTGTGTATGCATGTGTGTATGCATGTGTTGGATGTGCATTTGTGTGTATGCTGGTGTGTATGCATGTGTGTATGCATGTTGTATGCATGTGTGTATGCATGTGTGTATGCATGTGTGTATGCATGTGTGTATGCATGTGTGTATGCATGTGTGATGCATGTGTGTATGCATGTGTGTATGCATGTGTGTATGCATGTGTGTATGCATGTGTGTGCATGTGTGTATGCATGTGTGTAGGCATGTGTATGCATGTGGTATGCATGTGTGTATGGATGTGTGTATGGATGTGTGTATGCATGTGTGTATGCATGTGCATGGATGTGTGCATGCATGTGTGCATGGATGTGTGCATGCATGTGTGCATGCATGTATGCATGCATGTGTCATGCATGTATGCATGCATGTGTGCATGCATGTATGCATGCATGTATGCATGCATGTATGCATGCATGTATGCATGCATGTATGCATGCATGTATGCATGCATGTATGCATGCATGTATGCATGCATGTATGCATGCATGTATGCATGCATGTATGCATGCATGTATGCATGCATGTATGCATGCATGTATGCATGCATGTATGCATGCATGTATGCATGCATGTATGCATGCATGTATGCATGCATGTATGCATGCATGTATGCATGCATGTATGCATGCATGTATGCATGCATGTATGCATGCATGTATGCATGCATGTAGCATGCATGTATGCATGCATGTATGCATGCATGTATGCATGCATGTATGCATGCATGTATGCATGCATGTATGCATGCATGTATGCATGCATGTATGCATGCATGTATGCATGCATGTATGCATGCATGTATGCATGCATGTATGCATGCATGTATGCATGCATGTATGCATGCATGTATGCATGCATGTATGCATGCATGTATGCATGCATGTATGCATGCATGTATGCATGCATGTATGCATGCATGTATGCATGCATGTATGCATGCATGTATGCATGCATGTATGCATGCATGTATGCATGCATGTATGCATGCATGTATGCATGCATGTATGCATGCATGTATGCATGCATGTATGCATGCATGTATGTATGCATGTATGCATGTATGTATGCATGTATGTATGCATGTATGTATGCATGTATGCATGCATGTATGCATGTATGTATGCATGTATGTATGCATGTATGTATGTATGTATGTATGTATGTATGTATGTATGTATGTATGTATGTATGTATGTATGTATGTATGTATGTATGTATGTATGTATGTATGTATGTATGTATGTATGTATGTATGTATGTATGTATGTATGTATGTATGTATGTATGTATGTATGTATGTATGTATGTATGTATGTATGTATGTATGTATGTATGTATGTATGTATGTATGTATGTATGTATGTATGTATGTATGTATCGATGTATGTATGTATGTATGTATGTATGTATGTATGTATGTATGTATGTATGTATGTATGTATGTATGTATGTGTGTGTATGTATGTATGTATGTATGTATGTATGTATGTATGTATGTATGTATGTATGTATGTATGTATGTATGTATGTATGTATGTATGTATGTATGTATGTAGTATGTATGTATGTATGTATGTATGTATGTTGTATGTATGTATGTATGTATGTATGTATGTATGTATGTATGTATGTATGTATGTATGTATGTATGTATGTATGTATGTATGTATGTAGTATGTATGTATGTATGTATGTAGTATGTATGTATGTTGTATGTATGTATGTATGTATGTATGTATGATGTATGTATGTATGTATGTATGTATGTATGTATGTATGTATGTATGTATGTATGTATGTATGTATGATGTATGTATGTGTATGTATGTATGTATGTATGTATGTATGTATGTATGTATGTATGTATGTATGGTATGTATGTATGTATGTATGTATGTATGTATGTATGTATGTATGTATGTTGCATGCATGCATGCATGCATGCATGTATGTATGCATGTATGTATACATACATACATGCATGCATGCATGCATGCTTTGAAGATTTAGATGAGACACATACATACACGTTGCAAGCATACATACATGATTTGCATAACACGTATATATACACGTTGCAAACCCACATACATGATTCTTTCTATTTTTTTATTGTTTTATTATTTTAATATTATAATTAATTTAGCTACTTAACTCGTTTTTTTCTTATAACTTTTAAAATATAACGTTTTACAAAGTTTCAAATACGTCATTGGGACGAACGTATTTTTCTCTACGAGTTAACCTAAATTTTATTAAAAACAGAGCACGTTTATATATAAAATTATTATTATATATAAAATATTTTAACGGTCTCTTACGACATTAAGATTAGTCTAAAAACTTAAAATTTTAACTAGTTATTTTACTCGTTACTTACTCTATACAAAAGAAAAACTTCATATTTCACATATTTATAACTATTACCTTAAAATTTGGGATGTTACAGCCGAAGATTATAAATGACTTCCACAATGCACATAGCCTGACACCAGCAACGGGGCAAACGACAAAGATCCCACTGTTCTATACACCCCCAACATTATGCATACTCGAATACTGGGCCGAAGATCATAAAATGACTTCCACACCGCACATAGCCTGGCACCAGCATCGAGATGGGTAACCACTATAACCACGTATACAACACCCCCACATTATGCATAATCGAGTACTGGGCCGAAAATCATAAAATGACTTCCACACCGCACATATCCTGGCACCAGCATCGAGGTGGGTAACCACTATAACCACGTACCATACCGTTGGTCAGTCACAAAGACTGGAACCCCTGTGGGTATCCTTACGGGTTAGCTAAACCACACGCAATTGAGCTTACGACTTCATAGAGTCGTGCACCTCTGTACATATTTCTTGCAAGCCTTTCCATACACTCATTCATTCATTACTGCATGCACACCATCATTATGTTCCTCTTTCATTATCTTCTACTTTACGTTACATAATACTTTAATTTTATTCATTAACGTTCAACGCAAAACCACGGTAAGACAATCATACATAATAATAAGGAACATAAAAACATACAACATGAATCACACAAGGTGACATCGCACACCCATAACATACATCATGCATAACATACAACATGCACAATCACACAACATCAAACATCACACCAATCACGCGCATCATATCATACAACCATACGGCATCACACATCATCATCATCAGCTCATCATCATACATCATCTTAAATCATCCATGCCCATCGCATCATCTACCACCCCAAAGGTCCGAGCCTACATCCGCACTTTCCCGAAAGTCAGACACTAACTATGGCCATTCAGGCGTATGGACCCTATTCGGTCACATGGTCTTCCATACATATGAGAACACTCAGGCGAATGGACCTCCAGTCGCATAGCCTTCAATCACATGCTTCCCATGCGAATGAACCTCAGTCGCATAACATCCGGCGTATGGACCTCAGTCGCATGACCTTCATGTGAATGACCCTCAGTCGCACACCTTTTGTGCGTATGAACCTCAATCGCACGACTCATAGGCGTACGGACTCCAATCGCATGACCTTCAGTCACATGACCTTCATCCGCATTTCCTTCAGTCGCATTACCTTCATCCGCATTTCCTTTAGTCGTATTACTTTCGTGCGAATGAATCTCAGTCGCATCCCTTTCGTGCGTATGGACCTAGTTGCATGCCATTCGGACACATGGACCTCCAGTCACATAGCCCTAGTTGGGTGCAGAATGCAGTTCATCCCGAACTGCAGCAGTCAAGTCCGACCTCCAAACTCTTCCAAACCTCTTTTAAGCTCAAATCAACCATTCTAAACCTTAGGGAAGCACACCATGACATCATTCAAGCACAACCAAGCCCCAAATCAAGCCCCAAACAAATCATACACATACACATACATACATGAACGGGTTTACACCTAAATACCCGAAAAACGATTTTCAGATGTGTACCAACCCCAAAATCATTCAAAAACGTGTAAAAGAGGGGTCCTAGAACTCATATAAACGATCCCGTCGAGTAAAGCTTCGATTTGACCCGCTACATGACGATTTCCACACTCGAATCAACCCGAACCAAGCTTTTCTCCTCTTTTTCTCCTTCTCTTCTCCTTTTGGCTGAGTTTTGACAAGAATGGGGAGGGTGTGGGCTGCCCTCTCCTTTTATACCCCCACTCATCCAAGTTTCTTCCTGTTTTGACAAGTTTGGTCTCTCGACTTTGGATTTTATTTCTTTTCTTCTTTCGTCGACTTCAAAGAAAATTTCCGGGTATTACAAACTAGTAAAAGGTCCTTGCGTTGCAGTGATGCATAAACCGTTTCAAGTAGCACCAATGTCACAACACCGTTACCGACCAGAAACACAAAAAAAAGTCGTATTAAAAAAAGGTAAAAACAAAAAATAAAACCGGCAGAGAGTTAACGTAAAAACGTTGAACTACGCATGTGAAACATAAAACATTAAAAAATATAACAAAGTCGATTTAGGACTCGCACGTTGCAACACGACCATTAAACAGAAAAAAAGCCTAACAATGTTAAACTACACGCGCACGTTACGGTGTATTGATTTAAAATTTTAAACCAAAATATAAAATGAAAATTTTATAAAAGGTGAAAAGTATAAGGAATTAAAGTTGAAAATGAAATGTTGTAGGGGTTAAATTGTAAAAGATATAAATATATTAAGATTAAAATAAAATTTTAAAGAGTGCAAAGAAAAACAAAACCATATACAATCTTGAATGTTTATTGTACAACCATTAATGCATCACTAAGTTGAAATTAGTAATATTTAAATTGGTCATACGTTTTGAAAATCTAGTTATTAAACTAGTGTATTGACAACACATCATACTTATGTATATTTCTTAAGTTTTTACGAAAAAATGTCTGATATTTTTATTTACTTAATTATTCTATAACCAACTCATAGTATAAAGGAGTTTATTGAAGAGAAGTTATAAGAAAATGTAGTTGGCAAGTTATAAACGGTATATATATACATATATATAAACACACACACACACATATATATATATGGGAGGGTTCCTAAGAAAACCTTCAATTATAAGAAAACCGAAAAACTATTTTTAAACCATTGATTAAGATTGATCAATGGTTGATATCCATTATGGCAAATTTATAAATATTAATTAGATTATTAATTTAATTTAATGATTTAAGGGTATATTAGGTATATTGTAATATTTATATTTAAAATCAAACAAAATCCCTTAATTCTCTTTCTCTCTCTCTCTCCTCTCTTCATATTCAAATGCAATATTAGTTTTTTTAATCAGATACATCAAATATTTATCAATAAAAACAAACCTAACATTTGAATATGGAAAAACATCTGTAAATTTTCTCAAACTTTTTAGTAATTACATTTTTGCTTACGTATACGTATATGAAAACAAGATGTATACATGTTTATGTATATGTACTTTTAAAGATGTTAACATATCTGATTATGTATATGTATGCAGACTTACATGTATGGTTGTTTACATACACGTAAACATTTTTACCTGTAGATTTATATGTAAATAAACTTGTTTACATTTATGTAAGCGATACACAATAAGTAAGAAGAAGCCATAAATGAATATATTTAAAGAAATTACACGGAATAGATCTACAACCATATGTAAACTTGCATACGTATATGCAACTCGATGAAGATGAAGATGAACAAACAACCAAATCGTAATATAACAAAGTTACGTATATGTAACCTACCATTACATTCTTTCAGTTCTTAAGTTGCCCTAATATGAAGTTACGTATATGCAAGCTAAGTTACATAAACATGTATTCATCTTCTTCCTTTTGTTAGCATCCATGTCGGTAAGATAATCAATTGATTTTGTTAGTTTTTTCAACAACGAAGATGTCCTCATTAACTTGCAGATACACAAAAGTTAAGTTATATGTAAGTAGCTTTATATGTTACATATACGTAAGTTCATAGAACTATGATGAGTTACAAACATGTAACCCATAGTATTACATATGTAACTCACTTAC
Source organism: Flaveria trinervia (assembly GCA_025506515.1). Classification (NCBI taxonomy): domain Eukaryota; kingdom Viridiplantae; phylum Streptophyta; class Magnoliopsida; order Asterales; family Asteraceae; genus Flaveria; species Flaveria trinervia. Next base: position 4,796,544 of record CM046454.1, on the reverse strand, counting down.
ATATACGTAACCAAACATAGGATAAAATCATCTTCTATCATAATCATCGATATTTTTAGAAGACAGCTCCTGCTTTAATTACATAGTTACGTATACGTAACAATATACGTAAATCATCCTCTCAATTTCTTGTACTAAAAGCGAACACCTTTTCAATAATATTAAACAATAGGTTATATCATACACCTCTTGATTCTACCTTTTCTAATTTGTTAGATGAGATGCAATTACATACTCTAGCAATGAGTCATGATTGTATCCATTCTCCAATGCTCTAACAGTAGTTGCAAGTGGGGTTTCCATCAAACCTAACACTCCGACCGATTATCACCTCTTCCTTTTGTTTTTAAATAATCGATTGCTTTTGAATCGTGTTTTCCACTGTCCACGTTATGTTTGTTGAGAGGTTATCTGCAAGTTAAAAGTTAGGGTTACAATGGAAGTAAAGAAGAAAGTAGTTAAGAGAGAGATTAAGGTTAGTCAAGATTAAAATAAGGAATTCAAAATTAAAATATATAATTACTTAAAATAGTGGAGTGGAATTTTACATTAATACCCTTTTAATAAACAAAATAAAAAAATTATCAGAAATTATGTGATTTGTTAGAATTGATTTTCTTGGTTTTTTTATAATTTAGTGGTTTTCTTATAATCCCTTCTCTCTCTCTCTATATATATCTATATATATATAGAAATAGAGAAAAATATGAGAAGTTGTTAACAAAAACTTTTCGTGTTCATAAGTTGGTGGGTACTTTGAAGTAGAGGTGGCCAAAAAAACCGGTTCGGCCAAAAAAACCGGAACCGGTTTGAGGCCCAAACCGGTTTCAAACCGGGCCCGAACCGCCGGTTCTTGACCGGTTTAACACTTCCACGTTCCAAACCGGTTTCAAACTGAACCGGTCTCCCAAACCGGTCATCCAAACCGGTTTTCAAATCGGTTTCAAACCGGTTACCATTAACCAACGGCTATATAGCCGTTTTTTGCAATTTTTGACCGTTTTTTTGATGTTTTTTTACCATTATACCCCCATTAGGTTACTATATATATGTATTTGATGTTTTGGTTGAATCACAACAACTTATAACACTCTCTACTCTCAAAAATCTCAAATGCTCTCAAAAACGCTCTCCACAAATACTTTCGTTTAAAACGCTCTAAAAAACGCTCTCACAAAATCTCTGAAATGGCTTCAACAAGTGCTCAATCATCCGTTGGTTGTAAAGCGTCTTCAAGCAACGTGGTGATTGCAATCCTTCCTACGAATAGGAACCCCGAAGTATGGTGCAATTACGATTTATGTCAAATGGCTAGCGGTCCAAACAAGGCTCGTTGCAAGTTTTGTCATAAGTGTTTCAAAAAAGATGCAAACACAACGTTGAAAAACCATATTGCAAATAATATTGTAAAGCGTTAAAAGGTGAACCTTCTCAAGGTCAAGCTTCGATGACAAACGAAGGAAATATCTGGGCTTATAACGTTGATGCGGTTCGGGAGCAAATGGCGCAATTTGTAATTCAAGAAAGCTTGCCATTCAAACATTTCGACAACAAACGTTTGACTCGACTCATTCAACGAACTCTCCAACCGCGTTACACCAATGTAAGTCGTGCTACTCTTCGAAGAGATTGTTTAAAAATGTGGAAAAAAGCTAAAAATGAATTAATATCTTATTTTGAAAATTTACAAACCGGTGTTAACTTAACTAGTGATGTTTGGTCGACACCTCACGGTTTACCGGACTCGTACATTTGTGTCACCGCCCATTGGGTTGAACCCGATTCGTGGCAAATGATGAAACGTACGATTGCGTTTGAATTGTTTGATTATCCTCACACCGGCCAAAACATTTTTATCTTATTGATAAAGTTATTCAAACGTATAAATTAGAAAACAAAATATTTTCTATATCTTTTGATAATGCTTCAAACAACACTCTTGCGATAGATCATTTGAAATTAAAATATAAACCAATATGTGAGGGTGTGTTTTTTCATAGTCGATGTGTTGCGCACATCATAAACTTAGTCGTGCAAGACGGTTTAAAAACGATTGAAACAATTAAAGATTGTTTTAAAAGAATGTTACGTGATATTTTTAGTAACAACCAAAGATATACTAAATATCGTAAGTTTTGTAAAGACGCAAATACTAAATGTTTAGGTCCGAATTAGGACGTACCAACACGATGGAATTCCACATGTAACATGTTTGAAAAGGCTATTGAACAAAAAGAAAGTTTAATAGCCTTTCATAATAGTTTGGTAAGTCGGGGAAAGGCAAATTCTTACCATCCATCGGGTTGGGCCGTCATCGAAGAAGTAACAAAAATGCTTCAAGTTTTTAAAAATGCAACTACATGTCTTTCTGGAGTTTATTACCCAACGAGTCCGTTGGTACTACACCAAATTTATTTAATGACTTCAAAATTAAATGAATTGTCGTGTAGGGGTAGACCTTATTCCGATATGATACCCCCAATGAAAGAAAAACTTAAAAAATATTTTGAAGAAATGCCTCCCGTTATTACATGTGCCGCTGCTTTAAACCCTTGTTTAAATTTGTCGGGGGTTGAAACTTTACTTGATAAAATTACTTTTAATTTGGATTTAGAAGTTGGTAAACCAATGTATAGTAAAACTTTAAAAGCGACTTTCAACAAACAATTACAACAAATGTATGATGTTTATTTATTAAAATACGGGAAACATCACAATTCCATGATGCTTTAAGGCATGCGGCAAATGCCGAATGTTCGAATGATCCAATGTTTGATTTATATAATACTTTAAGGGATGAATGTAATAAACGTCAACGTGGTAACACTCCGAGTAGTGAACTCGGGAGGTATGGTCTTACAAACTTTTATCGACCATGACTCCACATGAATTTAAAAATTTTGACTTGTTGGCTTGGTGGAAAGGTAAGGAAGATCAATTTCCCATCCTATCCACCATGGCCCGAGATTTACTAACCGTCCAAGCTTCTACAGTAGCTTCGGAATCTGCTTTTTCTGTTAGTGGCAGGATTATATCAATAAGACGAACTCGACTCACTCCACAAGCAATTGAAATGTCAATTTGCTTAAAAGATTATTTGGATGCCGCGGAAAGAGTACAAGACAAACGATCGCTTGAAGGAGAACTGGAATACGAAGCAGAATTATACGAGGACGAGGTAGAGAGCGGATTGACACCAGGAATGACTGATGATGAAGCGGCATATGATGACTACCTTCGTAACAGTTCCGGTTCTGGTGGCGAGGAATAAACGTACAAGTATAATACGAACGAAGAAACGACTATGTTAAATGTTTAGTTTTAAATGTTTAAATTATTTAAATGTTACAAATTGTTAAAATGTTTAAATTGTTTATAAATGATATAAATTGTTTAAATTGTTTATAAATGTTATTAATTGTTAAAATGCTTAAATTGTTTCTAAATGTTAATAAATAGTATATATATATATATGTTTATAAATGTTATAAATTGTTTAAATTGTTTATAAATGTTATAAATTGTTTAAATTGTTTAAGTGTTTTAAATGTTTATAAATGTTATAAATTGTTTAAATTATATAAATTCTTTTAAATTATATAAGTTATATAAAATGTTATAAATATTTATGTTTTAATTAAAAGTTAAAATTTCCTTTGAATATAACAAAAAAAACCGGTTTGGGCCGAACCGGTTTGGGCCCGAACCGGTTCCAAACCGGCCCAAACCGGTTTGATAGGTTTGGTTTTTACGGTTTTGAAACCGGTTTGAACCCGAACCGGTTTGGGGCCAAACCGGTTTTAACCGACTTTGACCAAACCGGTTTCAGTTTGGGACCCGAACTGGTTTGGGCCCCAAACCGGTTTGTACATGTCTACTTTGAAGACATAAGAATGATATGGTATTCAAAGAGAAGAGGAGAAACATTTTTTGATTTAGTCGTTATTTATCCGTATAAAGTTTACAATTAGCAATAAAAACTTTCAATGTACTTGGTTTATGTGGATGAAAAATCCACTTAATTGCATGTAACTTTTTATTTTTATTTTTGTACTTCTTTATAAAATTGATGTTCTAAAAAAAGTTCTTAAGGACAACTAATTTCATTTAAAAAATTTAAAATCATATTAAAATTTTTTACTCACGCTAAAAAGTTTAAAATCATATTAAAAAATTTTAATCACACTAAAAAGTTTATCACTTAGAAAAAAAGCCTAGTGTAATCATTATAAAACGGTTACAAGATTAAGGGTTTGATTAAATTTGACTTTGCTTACTAAGATTTTACAAAAATAAACATGTTATTTCAAAAGTTTAAAAAAATCAATTTTGATCTAAAAGTTTTTGATATTTACTTTAAATTTAGCCTAAAGTTTTACAATTCGAAAGTAATTTGAATTGAATTTGAAATAAGTAATTAAAGTTTTGATTAAAATTGAAACAAAAATAAAACTTTTGGAGGCAAACTGGTCTGTTAGAGGAAAAAAATATTTTTTCAAATCTAATAAAGCAAAGTCAAATATAACTCAAATACACTTTATTACTCGAAGTCATTGATCCTTGTTTCAAAAAATATGGCAAGCTATCGGTTTTTAAAATCTAAACATATTTAATAACAAAATTATTTTATCCAATGATAAATAATAAAAAGTATTACATGTATATTGAACAAATAAAAGTATCAAACATGTTTAAAAAGCTTGTTGGCCATTATGCCCTTTTAATAGGTTATTAGTGAAAAAGATGGTTTTTGGTTCATTCAAAATTCTATGTTCCATAACATTATAATATTAAATAAACTAGTTTTTTTATCCGTCGCGCTTTGCTACGACATCGTATACGGCGTGATAGTATATACTACAAGCGGCTCAATTTGTTTTCAAACTAAAGTTATGTTGAAAAGTAGAGTGATTCAAACTTATACTATTGAATGGAAACGTATTATATTTGACCTGACTTTTTTTCAAATAAAATTATGTCAAAACGCAGACCAACCAAAACATACATGAAAAAACACATGCAACGGCGTCGATATATGCAACGTTATAAAGTATATATTACAATCCGCACTTGACTCGTTTTTTAACTAATTTTATATTGAAACATATTTATACCATTGAATGAAATATATTATATTTGGCCCAATACCTTTCTGAACTAAATTTACGTCGCAACGTGCATATTGTCGAACGAAACGTATTGTATTCTACCCGACACGTATGTTACGTCTGGGCATATTTATACTGTCAAACGAACGTTTTATATTTGATTTGACCCATTATCCCAAACAATAAACAAATTTTAATTTCAAAACAATAACAAATACAATAAAAGACAAAGATAATTATTCATTTAGTTTCTAAAAAAATACAAAATATTTATAAGTCTTGTGTTGAAGAGACCATGGAACATGACTAAAAACAGAAATATTAAAAATTGTTGTGGTCATAGTTGAAGAAACCAAACTCCTATTTATTTCATTTGGTTTATTAATATTATGTAATGTAATTTGAGCACCATCATTAATATCTACCTATGTATTACATATCTTTTGATGTACAAAGTTATTTTTGTATACAAAGGGTTGGAGTTTCTACAATCTACATATGAATTTGGCAATGTATTTCTATTATTTCTTACATAAACATATAGCAGAAGCGACCGAATAATTGATCCGATGTATAGAAACTTTAAGGAGAAAAAATAAACAAGGCCTTAAATGGTATAAAAAAATATAAAACAATTTTGGTAAAACTAACTATAAACCCTTTCTAATAAGTGCTAAGAGCTTAAGGTATAATTATAAGACCGTATGTTATAGGGGTGATGGAGGTGACGTGATGTAACATCTTAGGCCATCACGAGACAACATCATTACACATTTGTGTGACAAGGGGTGTAATGTGGTCTAAGCGCGAGTATGATCACAAGCAAAGAAACAAGAGAAAATAGTTTGTATATTATTTTTTCCCCATCAAGTTTTAAAATAATAAAAAAAACACTTAAAAGGTAATTGAATTTTATGGAAGGAACAATGGCTACAATGGACTAAAAAGGCAGCCATTAGCCCATGAACCAACACAAAGTTTATTTATATTTTCTTGGTTTAGTGTTTGATCAACCCAAAAGAAGATGACAAAATGGTCCCTTTCATGCTTTTAATGTTCTTTAGTTTTACTTTCTTTTTCAAACTAACATGTTTTCTTCTTACCTTTACATTACAAATATCCAAATTTAATATGGTAAGTTATAGAAGGAAAAAAATGTCATTTCACATTCTTAAGTATACTAGTCACTAGACCCTTCTCAACCATGAGAACAAAAAAGGTAACAAGGTTGAGTGTATATCAACCAGGGTCTCACTCATGTTTAGAATTGGAATAAAAGTGGTTATACCAATGTTTTAGTTTGCTAATTATGAGAGAAAGTAACGAGAGAAATAGGGTTTTTTGAAAGTAATGAATAGCGTTTTATACATCGACAAACATCATATTGCCAGGTGGCATTTTTTATATGTTGTCCAAATTTATTTATAGCATCCATTGTTAATATTACATAAATGACAATATTATCAACATGATTGTTGTAACTTACCATGATATGATTCAATTATAGAGAAAAGGCTCTAGCCCGGGGGTGCTCCCCAAGATAGATTAAGTGCTTGGAGAGCTAATATCATTTTCAACATGCTCGTATTTGAAACATTTATAATATTGGTTCTTTATAGGTTGCAACTCATTTGCTGGGTGAATCTCGTAGTTCCATCAAGTTAACTTACTTTACAGAATTACACGAATTTGAAGACTCTACAGTCTTATGTGAAGCCGCATTTTTATAACAACGAGTAGCGTCTCTAGAGAGTTTCTATGGTTTACCCTTTGTTACACGTTCAAGGATTTTACTATTTTAGATACTTCTGTGTTCCTTATTTGTATTTTTAAATAACCATGGGACCATGAATTCATGCTACAATGTGAATACATGATAAATTGCAAAACACTTGTAAATAAAATTATGACAATGTAAAACCAATGATAGAATTGAGAGGCAATGTCCATAATTCATACACTATTACGATAGATCTTAAAATCTATGACATGTAAATATGAGAAGAAGTTCATGAATTCAAGTCTCGCTCTAAATAAAATGCTTAGAGTTGAGCTAGAGGGTTTTTTTAGCAGTGAATTTCCTTCTAAGGAATTATGGGTGTGATCCGGCTAAGAAACAATTAGATGGGTCCGATTAAGATAACATTTATATTGCGAATCAAAGTCGTACATTTTCCGTTCAAAAATAATAATAATCAAAAGTCTTAAAAAATATCTAAGTCATCTTACTACCTCCCAACATGCTTTTGATCATGAGTAATTGAGTTTAAGAAATTTAATTATTTTATATATAAATTATCTATTTAGATAATTCGGGTTTAACTGGTTTCCGGGTCGGATCCAACTTGGGTTCAAGAGAACAAAATAAGGGCAAAATGGTAAAACAAAACAAAATAAAAGAAAAAAGAAACAAACAAACTAGGTTTGAACCAGGTCTGGAGAACCCAGGTTGGCGACTAGAAGGGGGAACCTGATTTGATCCCTGCAGCTAGTATCGGGTCCGAACCAGGTTGAAACCAAGTTGGGTCATCATGTCGGGTTTTGAACCGGGTTTGATGTGCACCTCTAGATTGGAAGTTTAGTCCGAATAAGGATGGGCTAGTTAAACTAAACGTAGATTAGTACTATTAGCTTGATTAAGCCCAATTAACAAAGGCCCAAAGTATTAAATTGTTGAATGCTGAGGACTTGTTTGGGCGTGTAGTCGTGTATAGAGGTGAACAAAATAACCGGGTCCATACCCGACCCGGCATACCCGAACCGGACTCGGGTCCGGGTACAACCCGATACCGGGTGTACCCGGTTCGTACCCGAAAAAATCGGTGGGTTGTACCCGGTTTGGGGTTTTTGGAATTTATAAGAACCGTACCCGACCCAGAACCGGACCTGAACCGGTTGAACCCGGTTGGACCCGGTTTCGACCGTTTTTTTTAAGTAGCCGTTTTTAACGGCTATATAGCCGTTGGGGACCAAATTTGACCGTTTTTTTGTTGTTTTTGCCTCTAAAATAAGTATAAATAGGTGTGGGTTGATATGGTAAGGTACCCAAGCTTTAAATACAAAAAAACATACGCAAAAAACGCAAACAATACTCTCGTTTACTTTCATTTATTCTCAAATCTCAATATGGCTCACTCTCAATCTTCCGTTGGTCAAGGTTCATCGAACTCTCCAACCGTCGTTTATGTTCTTCCACACAATCGTAACATAAATGTTTGGTGCAATCGGGATATGGTTGAGTTGAATGACGGATCTGTAAAGGCTCGTTACAAGTTTAGTGGAGCTTTACTTGCTAAAGATTCTAACACGACTTTAAACAAACACATTAGCAAGAAGTTTTGTAAGTCGTTGAAAAATAATCCAGATTCGCAACAAACACAATTGAGTGGAGACGGTGGAATCTTTAATTACAACGTTAATGAGGTTCGAGATCGAATAACAAAGTTCGTGATTCAAGAAGCTTTGCCTTTCAATCACTTCGACAACCCTCGGTTAACCAACTTAATTCAAGAGACGCTTCAACCTCGTTACACTCACGTAAGTCGTATTACACTTAGACGTTATTGTTTAAAATTATGGAAGCAGACAAAAAATGATTTAATTGTATTATTTGAAAATATAAATACCGATGTAAACTTAACTAGTGACATTTGGTCGGCGCCACACGGTTTGCCCGAATCGTACCTTTGCGTCACTGCTCATTGGGTAGGTCACAGTTCATGGAAAATGATGAACGTACGATTGCATTTGATCTATTTCCGTATCCACACACCGGAGAGTTTTTATTTTACTTTTTGGATAATGTAATAACTACTTTTAATTTACAAAATAAAATATTTTCAATGACATTTGATAACACTTCCAACAACACAACCGCGATTGAAAAATTAAAATTATTATTAAAATATCTTCCGATTGCAAACGGTGATTTTTTTCATACTTGTTGTGTTGCACATATTATAATTTAGTAGTACAAGATGGTCTATCTGTACCATTTGTTGATAGCTTTATAAAAGCTTTTCGATTTATGTTACACGACGTTTTTAAAAAAAAGTAGAAAAAGATATCAAGATTACAATAACTTTGTAAAGATACAGAATCTAGATTTTTAGGGCCTAATTGGGATGTACTTACTAGGTGGAATTCGACTTGTCATATGTTTGATTGTGCTTTAAAACAAAAAGGCACTTTAAAAGCTTTTCATAATAGTCTTTCGGATAATTGCGAAGCCGACCTGGTTTCCGGATTTGGGTTGAAAAATATTGAACATTTATCCGAATTTCTTGAGGTGTTTAAAAACTCAACTACAACATTATCAGGAGTTTATTATCCTACTAGTTATTCGGTGCTTCAAGAATTATATTTCATGGCTTTGAATTTTAAAAATTTTCAAAATAAAAATAGTATGTTTAGAGAAATGATAGAACCAATGAAAAACAAGTTTAAAAAATATTTTCTTAAGTTACCATCCGGTTTTACTTGTGCCGCTGCTTTAAATCATTTTTTAAATGTTGCGGGGGTAGAATGTTTAATAGACGAGATAAATGACAATTTAGATATACATGACGAAAACCCTAATTTTTCAACCGAGGCAAAAGAAGTTTTTAATAAAAGTTTGAAAATTATTTATACTTTTTATTTAAATAAATATGGGCCTAACGTAAATATAACTACGCCAAGAGAATCAACCTTAAGTGCTAGTACCTCGTTTAAAGACCCCGTTATGACTATGTTGAATGTTGTTCGGGATGTGACGGCTAAACGTCAAAGGGGTAACACCCCAACAAGCGAACTTGGTATATATAGTACGACGAATTTTATTTCAACTATGAGTACTCAAGATTATCATGTATTTGATATTTTGGCTTGGTTGAAAGGAAAGAAATCCCAATTTCTAATTCTTTCCGCTATGGTCCGTGATTTACTAAGCGTCCAAGCTTATACGGTAGCTTCGGAGTCTGCGTTTTCTCTTAGTGGCAGGGTAATATCATTACGGAGAACAAGATTAACTCCGGAAGCGGTGGAGATATGCATTTGTTTAAAATACCACTTTGACGCGATGGATCGTATACAAGACAAAACAAATCTTGAAGACGAAATTGCAATCGAATCTAAAGTACACGATGAAGATGTAGAAGAAGGAGTATCTTCTGGTATATCCGACGAAGAATTAGCATTTGATGAAGCCTCTCGAAGAAAATAGTCGATTAGTTAAATAAAAATTTTATATTATTTTTTATTTATTCGTTAATATATTTTTAAGTTATTTTAATAAATAAATAATAAATTAATGAGTTATAGATGTTTTTTTAATGTTGTTATAATAATAATAATAATAATAATATAATAATGATAATTGTAATAATAATAAAAAACCGGTTGTATCCGGTTTTGTACCGACCCTAACCGGGTAGGCCGGGTAGGGTTTTAAGGGTGACCAACCCGACCCGTACCCGAACCCGGATTCATCAATACCCGGGTCCCAAACAAAACCGGCCGGCCCGTACACGGTTCCGGATCCGGCCCAATACCCGGTTTGTGCACATCTAGTCGTGTAGTCGTGTAGATGTGCAATTTTTTTAAAACTGTTTTCAGATCTAATACTCAACTTTTATGGATAATCATATTGCTAACCTATATATAATTATACATTCAACTTTTTACATTCTCAGAACACAAGCTTTATACGTATACACTCATACAGAGTGAAACAATGAGTCAGAATTATACTTTTGAAGGATGTAACTATTTGTGAAATTGAAGTGCATTTACAAAATTCTATAATGTTGCATAACTATAAAAAATAGGAACTTACAAAGCGATGTTATTAAGATCGCACCACCGTAAAGGCTGACCCGCCCAACAATCACTAAGATCTTTGGTCCGTTTGGGCGTGTGTATGAACTAGAGCGCATTAGCCGGTCGGTCCCGATTGTTCACTGGTTTTTGAGTTTGGTATGGATCGCGGTTCACTAGTTCTTGAACAAAAAAATCACATCTTTTGTTTTCGAATAATAGAAAATAATGACTGGAGATCCTATTTCTAACTTATACAAAACAATGATAAAACTTGAATTATTTTGTTTAAATTTAGTTTATGATTAAATATATTTTTCTTTATATTTATATTAAGTTATAATAATATCCGGTAATTACATATAGTCTAGATAATCCGACCATTCCAACCAATGAACCTTTGAATAATTCAGTTTGCTTTGTTTCCAATTACGAGAGCAATTAACATTACCAAAAACATAAATCTTTTTATCTTAGTGGTAACCGCATGACTTCTCAAATGAAAAATAGTAAGTTCAAGTCTTGCTTAAAGCAAAATTAATTTAAACAAAGCCAGAGGTTCCACTTGTCGGTTTTTTTAGGGGTGTACACAAACCAAGCCGGCTCGCAAGCTACTCAATATCGACTCGAAAAAAATCGAATTGAGCAGAGATTAAACGAGTCTGAGCTCAAGCTCAAATTTTGGCTTGTTTGCTAAACTAGCTCAAGCCCAAGCTTAAGATACGAGCTCGAGCTAGCTCACGAGCCTAAACGAGCTTTTGTTATATATATATATATTATTAATTATATATAAAAATATGATAGAACAATTAAATATTATATATTATATTATATATATGATAAGTATGGTTATAAATAAATATAATAGTAATTATAAAAAAATAAAAGTTAAAAAATTAAGGATAAACGATCGAGTTTGAATAATTTTTGACGAGCTCAAGTTCGAGTTTTGGAAATATAACGACAAACGAGTCACCCCTTGAAACGAGTGCATGTACATCACACTCCTACAATGGTTTCCAAAGCTCCGAGTAAAACCCGAAATAGGCCATGGACTTGGATCTACCTTAAAGTCAGCTCCAGGTGTTGGGCGACCCATCTGGTTAGTTCAGCGAAAACCCCTGGCGAGATCGAGCTTGAGTTTTATACAGTTAAGACGAGCTGAGCTCGGAGCTCGGGCTTAGCTCGGCTCGTTCACACCCTTTAGTTTTCTTCCGTAAGGATTGGATGTACGGTTATAACTACGAAACAAATATATGAATGAGATTAAAATCACTAATGGAAGTAGATTCGCAGTGTTTACATAAGAAAAACAAAACTTTTTAATATGTTTTGCCGTTGCCCGTTTGCCTTTCTGTCTTAAAAACGGGCTACCAACTCGGGTCGGATCCGGTTTGTGTTTCACTTTCAAAGGTCCCGTTTTCATCAATCTCCATTTACAGTTTCACACATCTCCTTCAACCTTCAAAGCTCCACAACATTCACCCCTTCAAATCCATCTCTTCCTCCGTCGAATCGCCGTCGTTGACTCCGATCACCGGCAGAGATGAGCGGTCACGATTCAAAGTACTTCTCCACCACTAAGAGGGCGAAATCCCTGAGCTTAAAGAAGAGCTCAATTCACAGTACAAGGTATCGCATCTCACTCCCCTTATACCTACAAATTCATACATCCGCATACACTGTTTATAGATTTATATACTGATCTGATTAGAGGATAGCTGAATTGTTGAAAGTTTGTGTATATTGTTTTTGATCTGATTAGAAGCTTCATCGTTATGGCTGTTGAATTGTCAGATCTGTAATTGCGTTGTGAGATTAATCAATTAGGTCGTTTTTAAGCTTTTAGTTGGATTGATTTGTGATTTGTTATACGAAGAGTTTGATTCTAATCACTACATGAGTACCGACCTAAGAATGTACTGTTACGAACATAAGTTTCGATTCCGTACATGTGGTTTCATAATTGATGCATTTTCTTGTCGGTGGTTGCTGCATCTTGTTAGAAGTTTAAAATGTTGAATGAGTGAGCTGCTTCAGAATATATTCTGATATTGAACCCTAGGTAGTTGAAGGGTGGGCACTCAAGGCGCGAAGTGTTTGAGCTTGTCGCCTAGGCGGAAGGTGCTGAAAAGGGAGGGCCTAGACAAGCACGGTGCATAGTGTAAAGAGAGCATTTTTAGCTGTTTAAGACATGTTTTAGGGCAGTGTAGACCGGTTTAGATTGTTTTAGACCGGTTCTAGGCTGTTTTTAGCTGTTTCAGGCTGGTTTTCTTTGGTTCAGTGCGCCTTGCTTCACTCAAGGCGGTTTACTTGCGGCTCGCCTTGCCTCTCCTGGGTATCTGGGCGCATGCCTTTGACTACATAGATTGAACCACCCTTAATTACTGTTGGCACACCTTTGCATTTGGCACGTTCCATAGTTTTCCCATCTTGGGGAGATTTCCCGTTTGTATCTGATTTAAGGCGCGTAACATGTATGTGAAAACAGACAAGAAGGTCATTGATAATCTGAACCAGCAAATATTCCTACTGGAAATCGAAGGTTGTTGAATCTTTGGAAGCTTAGACTCCTAGGAAACTACAAGAAGTCCTTCTGTAGTTCTGTTTGCATAATGTTGACTGATAGTTATGTAGTATATTACTTGATCTGTTTTACTTTTGACATCCAGGATAAGAGAAAAGATGCTGTCAAAAAGGTGATCGCTGCCATGACTGTTGGCAAGGATGTCTCCTCACTATTCACAGATGTCCTGAACTGTATGCAGACGGAAAATCTGGAGCTCAAAAAGCTTGTTTACCTGTATCTCATCAATTACGCTAAAAGTCAGCCTGACCTGGCTATACTTGCAGTCAATACATTTGTAAAGGTTAGAAGCAGGAGAATTCTCTGTTTTACTCAAAACTTGCTCCTTGGTGTTCTATCTTTGGAAAATGGGATCCCATACCTAGTAGGCTCACTCAAACTATGCATGCTCCTGTATCATGATTTGTTAACTATATTAATAAAGTAACAAACTATGTTTTAGCCTTGAGAAACCAGTTGCTTAGTTTGATCTTATGTAACTTATAACCCTGAACTGCTTTATTTGAAAGGAAATGAGGGGCTATCCACTATGTTGTAATCACTGATGATAACTATAATGTCTTTTTTGGTATCCTTTTCATTTTTTTTAATTTTGTGATCTATTACTAAATGAGGAATTTGTTCATGTATCCTTTCAAGTTTATCATCTAACTAGTAATTGATTGGTGTACATCACTACATCTGTATGATCCAGTGTTCATGATGGATCTTTTATCTTGAGAGGCAATGTAGAATCGGTCCTAAATCCTAATACCGAATAACTTTGATTAGTTGAAAACTTTTAAAATTGCTGTCATAGCACCTGACGATGAATGAAATAGTAATTTCTTTTGCGTGTTAATGTGTGGTATTTTACTTCTTTTTCTTTGAATATCTTAAGCATATCAGGGATAAGCATTCAAATCTTTCTCTTAAGTAAATCCATCAGATCTCTGTAGTATATTTCTTATAGGATTTGTAAATGGATATTACAGGATACACAGGACCCAAATCCTTTGATTCGTGCATTAGCTGTTCGAACAATGGGATGCATCCGAGTAGATAAAATTACAGAATATCTTTGTGATCCTCTGGAGAGGTGTCTTAAGGTAACATATGTCTCTGTTTTTGACATCTTTAATTATTGATTAACCATAGTATTTTTGGAAGATTTAACTTTCAACTCCCCTATATGGGCATCTTTATGTTCTTTATTATCAGGATGATGATCCTTATGTTCGAAAGACAGCAGCTATATGCGTTGCTAAACTTATGACATTAATGCTGAGCTAGTTGAGGATAGGGGCTTCCTGGAAGGTCTCAGGATTTGATATCTGACAATAACCCTATGTTGTAGCAAATGCTGTTGCAGCTCTTGCAGAAATTCAAGATAACAGCAGTAAACCCATCTTTGCAATCACCAGCAATATACTTACAAAGCTCCTCACTGCTCTAAACGAATGCACCGAGTATGGTTTTTTAGTATAATAGTGTGGTTGGTAATATGTAGTTTATATTGCTATTTTATATTGTGTTATGATTTGTGTTTTTAAATGTTATCATGAACATGACGACAGGTGGGGTCAAGTTTTCATATTAGATGCTCTTTCCAAGTACAAGGCAGCTGATGCTCGTGAAGCTGAAAATATCGTAGAGAGGGTCACTCCAAGACTACAACATGCAAATTCGGCTGTTGTTCTTTCAGCTGTTAAGGTGGATTTGCTTGATTTTTCTTATGTAATTGTTAAATATGGCTAAAAGGATGACCTGCGTAACTTGTTTTAATGATTCGGTCAAAATGAGTCATTATTGGTATAGTGGTATTGGTTTAAACGGGCTGGGTTTTTTTTGTCCATTTCCTTACATTTTTGTGTATAATAAATGCATTACATATGATTGCGAAAACAGTAATAATCTACATCTTTGATTTAAAACGATTTTAGGAGGTTGATTGTGTTTATAATAGACTACGAGTAATTCTGCTTATTCACCTCTCAGCCCTTTTGACCGTTGTCTTTTAGCTAATTATTTTCATTTGATCCCATTTGAGGAAAAAACAACAAAATACTACCAATTCTTTTAAGTATTTGTCCTATACGCATGTATTGATTTTTCTTGTCTTAATTGTTACATTATTGCCTTAAAAGATGATCCTTCAACAAATGGAACTCATCACTAGTCCAGATGTGATTCGGAACCTTTGCAAGAAAATGGCTCCTCCACTTGTAACATTACTCTCTGCAGAACCTGAAATTCAATATGTTGCATTAAGGAACATCAACCTTATTGTACAACGGCGTCCCACAATCCTTGCCCACGAAATTAAGGTATAATGACTTAAAAAAATTTCTTTTCACCTCCATTAATAGGAATTAAGATGTATCATCTAAATTATGCCTACTTTGTAGGTGTTCTTCTGCAAGTACAATGATCCGATATATGTAAAAATGGAAAAGTTAGAGATCATGATAAAGCTTGCTTCAGATAGAAATATTGATCAGGTGACTACAATTATCTAAAAGCTTTGGTATATATCTTAAGGGCGGTAAATGAAGTGGGTTAGGTAACATGTTATAATGGGTGAGGCCAGATTGGCCTCAAAAACCTCGTGTGCAGAGTTTTTTGTTCTCTTATAAATAATTAGCGACTCAAGTACTCAAATATGATTACAAATTTTGATGATGATATTTTTTAGCTGGGTCAAATATTCAAATACCCACCCAAAACTGTTGCATGTCAGGAGGCTTTTGACCTGTTTCTCTTTGACCTCTCTTTTCCTTATAATTTTATATGTTGGACACCACCGAATTGAACCATTTAGGTAAGTGGGTCAAAACATCACATCTAATTTTGTTAAATGGATTTGGTCATGCAGGTATTGTTGGAGTTTAAAGAATATGCTACAGAAGTAGATGTCGATTTTGTGAGAAAAGCTGTCCGTGCTATTGGGCGTTGTGCTATCAAGTTAGAGAGAGCAGCTGAGCGTTGTATTAGTGTTCTTCTAGAGCTGATTAAAATTAAAGTTAATTATGTCGTTCAAGAAGCTATTATAGTGATTAAGGATATTTTTAGAAGATATCCCAACACGTAAGTTTGGTTTCTTTATTTGTAATCAACTTTTTAACCATGATGTTTATTAATACTTCTAATAATCTCTCTTAACTAAAATTTCCACCTTAGTTATGAATCTATCATCGCCACACTTGTGAGAGTTTGGACACTTGGATGAGCCAGAGGCCAAGGTATTGTGAAATTCTAGAGTTCTAGTATGTGTGAAAACCTTACCACTTGATTTGTCTTTATTTATTCATTATTATTCTAACAGGCATCAATGATTTGGATAATTGGTGAATATGCTGAAAGAATTGATAACGCCGATGAACTTCTTGAAAGCTTTCTGGAGAGTTTCCCTGAAGAACCTGCACAAGTCCAGTTACAGTTATTGACTGCCACTGTCAAACTTTTCCTTAAAAAGCCAACTGAAGGACCACAGCAAATGATTCAGGTAAAAAGAATGTTAATACACTATGAAGTTCATGGTATCAATTAAAGTTCTTTAAATGTCACACTTCTGCATAGTGGATCTGATTTGAAGTTATACCGTTTTATATAGGTTGTTTTGAATAATGCCACCGTGGAAACTGACAATCCAGATCTACGAGATCGTGCCTACATATATTGGCGCCTTCTTTCAACTGATCCTGAGGTTCTTAATTATGATCAGTTCTTCAAAGTTGTTATTACTTGTAAAACCTATTATTCTACTAACTTGCATTATGTATATTAGGCTGCTAAAGATGTTGTTTTAGCTGAGAAGCCAGTGATAAGTGATGATTCAAATCAATACGATCAATCTCTTCTTGATGAGCTTCTTGCAAACATTGCTACTTTGTCTTCTGTGTATCACAAACCGCCTGAAACATTCATAACCCGTGTGAGGACTGTTCAAAGAACCGAAGAAGAAGAGTTTCCCGATGGTATTGAAGGCGGGTATGCTGAAACATCATCTACTCTGGTTTCTGATGGTGTTGGATCTTCACCACCTACATCAACCACTAATGCTGCAGCTAAGCCGCCAACTGCCGCACCTGCTCCTGTGCCAGATCTACTTGATCTTATGGGTCTTGATGGTGGTGATAATAATGCTATTGTCTCGGTCGATCAGCCTGCAACTGATGCAGGGTACGTGCTATTGACTTACTCAGTAATGCTAGCATAAAATACCGAAAAACCGACCCATTTGCTTATTAATGGGTCTATTTCTGTTATGTTTTATCTCAAACGGGTTGAACGGTTTTAGTTAAAGAAATTAGCTAAGAGGAGAATGGACCTGATTGAAAGCCAATTAACTTTCAAAGTGTATTTCAAATTCATATTGCTGTACTAATTTTGTTGTTACAATCATAATCGTTCACAAGAATGTTTTCAAGAAAGGACAACAAAAACTGCTTGTTGTCAAGTTGTTGATCGACCCAACCCAACCCAATCTAAAAACGTTGGTTTCAATCTGGACCAGATACCTAACTAGCCCATCTTGCTCTCTCTACTAAATAATCGTGCAAAAATTCACCAACAGTTTTGCTACCAATCTACCATTGCAGGCCGCCTCTGCCTGTTTTATTACCAGCAGCAAAAGGTCAAGGTCTAGAAATTAGTGCACAGCTGGTACGGAGGGATGGCCAGATATTCTACAGTATAATGTTCGAGAACAACACAAACATCCCACTGGATGGATTTATGATTCAATTCAACAAAAATACATTTGGTCTCGCTGCTGGTGGACCACTCCAGGTACCTAAAATTTATTAGTCGTCTGCAATACCTGCATCTTGTTTTTTTATTCTAAGCATATGTCTATTTTATCAGGTCCCACAAATTCAACCGGGAACATCATCAAGAACCCTTCTTCCTATGGTTCTGTTCCAGAATATAGCACCAGGTCCACCTAACTCAGTTTTGCAGGTTGCAGTAAAGAATAATCAACAGCCTGTTTGGTACTTTAATGATAAAATATCATTACTAGTATTATTCACCGAGGATGGAAGAATGGAACGTTCTACCTTCCTTGAGGTACCATAACTTTTCTTTCCATATAACATCTTGGTTTTAAAAAGCGTGTCTCATGTGCAAGGCAATCTGGAAAACACCTTATGGCCTTGAGGCTGGTGCCTCATGTACATCTCTGTCATAGTTAGGGTCCGTTGAAGGCTGATATGGAAAAAACAACCAAAGGGATGAAGAGACATATGATTTTCTTGATATAAAGGCTGATATGTACATGAAGCTTTTGCTTTGGGCCTTTGTATTCAGGACAATGCCTTGGAGTGCATTGTGCAAGTTTCACATGCATTAAACATATACGTAAGTCTGATATTTGGGTGAAATTTTATTGCAGACATGGAAGTCACTACCGGATTCAAACGAGGTGTCAAAGGATATTGTAGGTATCGTGATAAACAATGTGGAGGCGACTATAGAGCGGTTGGGTTCTTCCAACATGTTCTTTATTGCCAAACGTAAGAATGGGAACCAGGAGGTTTTATACCTCTCAGCCAAAATCCCGAAAGGAATCCCTTTCTTGATTGAAATTACAGCAGTAATTGGTGTTCCAGGGGTCAAGTGTGCTATTAAATCTCCAAGCCCCGAAATGGCTCCGTTGTTCTTTGAAGCACTTGAAACTCTCCTCGGGGCTTGATTCGTATCATATTTTAGTGAATGTTTTGTGGGAGTTGATAAAGTTTGACTCAATTAGGCTCGAATAATTTGGTACAAGTTTGACTTTTATTACAGCATTCTTGATTTGATTTTTCCAACTGTTGTGTTTCTTCTTTTTATTTCAAGTTATTGTTATTGTAAAGATCATGAAAGACAGTGAAGTCTTGATACCTACCAGTTTTGGACAAGTTATAGGAAAACATCAATGCATTTTGTGTTAATTTTTCATGTGTTTGTAATCAAATTGCTAGTGTTTGTTATTTCAAGACGACTAATCTCTGATTCTAAAAACACTTTACCCCCTCGGTCTTTCCGACTCGCATGTTGTTCGTATTTGGTTATGTAAGCCTATAAAAAGGCCTTGATGTTATGTGTCTCCTCTGTATGATCATATTAACCATATTTATGTCAAAATGTGCATCAAATGCTCATGATTTTCTTACATCTGCATCATATCACACCTTCCAAGTTATAAGTTATAATAACATGACAAACTCCAAAGGATGGTTTACATTCAATATGGAAATGATATAGAGAAAATTAGACTTTATAACCGACACGCTAAGAACATTTCAGGGTTAAAGATCTAGTTGGAGTACCATATCGATTCACAAACAAGTTTTCCTATCTCTGGGGTTACTTTGTTCGTTAGCAAGAGCTAAATCGGTTAGCTTAAACTACATGATTAGATTACACAAGAAAGTCCACACGGATCCGCTCAACTTTGATCCCTTTGTGTTTTTCCAGATTTTCGTCTTTTTGCAGCGTGAATAAACTCCAATATCACTTCCACTTCACTCACTTGCTGTTGTATGAAAAACACACATAAGTCAGTTTCATAAATCATAATCATCAATAACATGCATCTGTGAGTTTTCCTTGCATGTGTGTGTGATACCTGTGAAGCAAAATGCTTTCGGATGGCGTTAATCAGCTGCTCCTTTGTCGGATTTGAACGGATGTTTCCCTAAAGACATTAATTCGGTAAGCAACTGAGAGCATGAGTGTGTTTGTGGTGTGTGAATGCTTTTCTGTGTGTAGGGAGGCGTGTTATCTGACTTACAAGGTTGTAGGTGCTGTAATATCGTGCAAGTGTGTGGCTTCCAAGCTTTGCAAAATTGACTTTCTGGTCAAACCCATTATAGAACCGATATAAGTAAAAGAAAGACACATTCAAGATTCGATATAACAACTCGTATGCATACAACCCACGATAAAAGTAGTATGCTTTTCAACTTTAGTCTTTGTTCATGCTTTTTACACTTGTATTTTGACTGTTTAGGTCAGAGTCAATCATACCACTTCTTATCTGAGCATTCCTATCGATTTTCTTGCACTTTTACTATCAGCAATGGTTATCTCTATGCCATGTGTTACAAATATTGATCTACTTATCAACTTTTCTTACCAAGTTTAAGTAACCATACGAGGAAGTTGAAAATTCTACATTTTGACTTTAAAAGTCAAAAGTACATCTTGATTTTGTTTCATGTCAAAAAGGCGATTTGTTATGATTTTTCAAGAAAGCTATACTTACCGAATGACACGAATGGTTATTGGATTGAGTTTCTCTACAAACGCTGCGGTTAATGGGCTTCATTGATGAGGATGGGCTCCATGGTCTTGTGTACCGTACCTTGGGCTTGCTCGGTTGCTAAACTCCATAGCAGCAGCTGCCATAGCATAATTAAAGAAATTAAATTGCAAATGGGTACCGAAGAACATAAAGGAACCAAAGTCATGTCCATGCAAGGACTTCTAAGAAATTCTTAGTACAAACTTACAAAAGATATTATCTTTCTCACCAACATCTGACCCACAGCTAGAATTATCGAATTCAAAATCACCATCTTCTTCGTGACCCGTTGGGGGCTCAAGAACACTCAAAGCATTTCTTTGCAGCTTCACTTCCACTCCATTTTTCAAAACCTAAAGAACAACAGACACATCTTACTCCGTTTTTCTTTTTCTTGTTCATTTATATTGTCAAAAGATTCAAACTAACATAGTTATGTTAAAAGAAATAAAATAACTGAAAAAATGAGTAAAAGATAATACCAGCCAATGCCAACCACCAAGACCAACAGCTTTCTTCACAATGCCTTGAAGACCAACCAAAACAGACTTTGTTCGGTTATTTCCTGTCACGATAACTTTCGTATGCCTTGGAAGAACAGAAAGCTCTTCATCACCGCAGTCTTCACGGAAATGTGAGAAGATTCTAGAAGAATATAGCTCAGTTTCCAGCATTCTTCTTCAAACTTTATCAAAAATCCAATAAAGATGCTCTTTTTATCTAAAACTTCAGCTAATGAACACAAAGATCTGCTATTACATCCACCACATAGATCAAGAATCTGAAAATTGTCCCATAAATGAAAAGAACATAAGTAAATATGTATAGCTTCAATTTCATAATCCGATTTCCACAACATGATATTTGTAAAAGGTAACAACCAAAATCCTATAATTAAGAAGCTCAAGTTTCATGAATTAGCAAAAATTGAAAATCTTCACCTAATTACATATGGGTGTAAAGGTTGATTGGATTTTCAAACCTTCACACTTGACTATATAAAAAATAAAAACAAGCTTTGCTGCAAAATGTTAAAGAATATAAACTCTGCAAAAATGATCAGACTCTAGATAAAAAGTGCCACCTACCATGTGTTTTATCCCCAACTTTTCTAATTTCAAAAGGATGTTCAACTTATTTAACATTTTTAAAAGAAGGATAATTAATTCACAATAGATAATTAACTATAATATTTCAAATAGTCAACACTCTAGTTTAGGGGAACTAATACAACTCCACAAGGATGCTTTGGGTTGTTGTACCATTTTCATCTTAATTGTACTTTTTAGTGTAGGCAAGTGATTTGTACAAAGTATTAAGTATACCCATAAAGAATCATCTTTTTGATATAAAGCCAGTGGGATTATTTATTTATTTATTTTTGTCTGTGTGTGTGTGAGAAAGAGAGAGAGAGAGTGTGTGTGTGTGTGTGTGTTGTTCTTTTCTTTACTTCTTTATGCTCAAAATTTTTGAATCTTTAAAAATCTGACAGGATGCAGTTTAAGAGAATGTTGAATGCAATATGACCCATAATATTCATTAAATCTCCATACAATTCACAGACTCTGTTTGGTAGCAATAATGAATCAAACATATAATAATGAATCCCCTTGTAACAAACCAATCTTTATTGTTCAATACTTTCACCAAAAAAAAGAAAGAAAAAAAAAACTATGCCAATTCTGGTGACTATAGCAGTTGTATAAAATCAAGAAAACTAATTGCATAGCATTTTAAGCCCTAATTCTGCTACTCTGATCTTTAAAGACAACTTGAGCTTTCACCCTTTAAAACTGAACTAACAATCTAATCAAATCAATCAATAAATCACTAAAAAGAATGCAAAATTATGACTTCAATCAAATTACATCACTGAAATCAAATACATGCAAAGATGAATCAACCCACAAAACCCCCAAATCGAATCAACAGACCAACAGAACTACTAATCAAGCTTAAAATCAGACGAAATCACCATGCATTGAAGCTAAATCACCAACTATCAAACAACAATTACCTGTAACAACACTCGATTTCAGCAGTCACCAAGAAGATAGACAATGACGTGTACGAAAACAGAGTCAATCAGCGCTTTTTTTAGATGAATGATCCAAATTTGGGGAAAAAGATTGGATCTTTGTAGGGTTTTTGGGGGCTAAATGCAGGATTCTTGATGGGTTTTTGGGTTTATGATGATTGAGGGGAGAAATTCACCAATCAATCGAGGGTTTTGTTGATGATATTATACAGAGCATGTGGGTTTAACTGAGAGTGATGATCATGAAGATGAAGAAGATGATAAAGTACACACATACACATACACATACACTAAATGTTAACCAACTGCCATTGGAACGACCTGCAAATGAATAAGACAGTGTGTACGGTAACATCATTTTCCCTTTGGTTTCACCGGTTTTACCTGCTGTTTCCGGTTGAGCCGGCTAAGCCGGTTGAGCAGGTTTTAGGCTCGGCTAATCGGCTTGTGTGGTTTAAGGTACAACTAATGTACAAGTTGTTTATGTACAAATTATCTTCTGTTTACAATTCTTTTCCTTTCTGGTAGTGAAAAGTATGTATTCTTACTTTTTTAGTAATAAATATGTTAAAATATTGATGACGCCGATGCACTTGATTGCTTTTTTAGTAATCGGTTTGAATTTGGATATTTGAAAGTTTCGGATGATTGATTTTATAGTCAAATTCATGTATGAATGTTTGAAATTCGTAGATACTAATTTGAATATTGAAATAGATATTTAATTACTAAAGGTATCAGATTTTGATTTACAGTTGCAACATGAAGTCGGTTATTGGCGGTTTTTATTTTGTTCTTTTTTGTTGCTTTTTTGGAGACTATCACAAGACGAATTCTTTGGAGATGCGATGGCAATAATAAGAAGATCAAGTAGGTTGCTAAAAACAACTCTACAAGTGACTATCAAAGTAAACATGTTATAAAACTAACTTTTAATTATTTTATTATAAAATATATTAACAAACTTATTTAAAGAACAAATAAAAAACAAATATATACGGAATGGAGTGTACCAAACGCTGCTACCACGAGTCCTTTCATTTCTGACATCCACTCAATATCACGATCGTACGGCCAGGATACGCCCACGTCATCATTCCTGTCTTTATATCACAGCCTAATACACTGTTTGACCTTTTTTTCCCTTAAAAGATTAATTTTCCATTTTTAAAGGTTAAACATTTTATTTGTAAATATATAAAATGTTAAATAGGATAAAAGTTTTGAAATTGTTGCTTTTGTGATTTTGATTCTAGTTAGGATTCTATGATATTTATCTACAAGTAATAAAGTAATTTGTTATGATTTTTTATTATTTTAGACTATTTTTATCATGTCACTATAAAAATACAGTTAAGAATTATAATTGACGTTAGTATTGGTTATGAATTGAAGATGTGATGTTGTTCGGTAACATTTATTTTGTGTAGACGGGTTTGTATTTTTGAGACTTTGAGTGTGTTTGGTATGTCTAAACATACTATGTTTTTTTATTTTGATATTGTAGTCAATACATTATTATTTATTTTCTTTCACCTTTATGAGGATGGTGACATATAAGACAACTACCCTACCCTCCCCTAGCTACAATCGGCGTGTAAGAGATTATGACCTTATGACGAGACGATGATTGGAGAGACAAGTAAATGGGTCGTGATCAAGCGCCTATATGCGACTAAGGGGTGGGACCGCTAACGATAATAACAATGATTCTTGGGATTTCATTAATGATTTTGGTAGAGTTTAAAGAGAGTAAATTCGTTGTGTAGATTTACCTTTAAAAACAAGGATGTAATGATTTAAAAAGATTACCTTGCTCCTAGTTTTCCGAAAACAACGTTCGACTCACATGCGTTAAGGATATAGGTAGTGTTCATTCAGAGACAAGAATTTATAACAATTGTTTAGTATTATTATGGATGGTGTTATACAAAAACATTTTTGTTATTTAGACACCCTTGTGTCTTTATTTATCTCTATGTATTTGTATGTATGTATAGAAAAAAAATAGAGATTATAAAATAAATAGGATGTATCTATAACATACCCTATTATTAAATACTAGCGTTAGTAAACCCGTATATTACACGGGTTGAATAAATAATATATCGATATAATAAATTTATTAATTATAAAATGATATTTTAAGATATGATATGACTAAAATTACGTATCAAAAATAACTATAAATAATAAAATAATAATATCAACTTTTTATTTATTTTTTTTAAATAAACATTTTAATTTTAAATCAAACCGTATAAAAATGTTATTTTTAAAAATTTTCTTATTACAACTCCCAAATTTGATCAATTTTTGTTTTAAAAAAATTGACTTATTAAAAATATCAATTTATTTAGAAATAACCTTAATAAAAAAAATTATTTCTTAATTTATTATATATTAAAAATGTATTAAAATAATTTAATTAGTAATTAAAATAATTATTATTTAATAGAAGAGAGACAAGAAATAAATGATGAGAATGATTGTGGTGTTGACACCTAACACCAAATTATAAGTTTCTAAAAATGGCATCTCATAAATTATGTCATCATTACATCACGTTGAAATTATAAGGTTCTAAAAATGGCATCTCATAAATTACAAAGTAGTTAAGTACCTATATTTTTCTCTCAACTTTTATTTGTTTTTTACTTCTTTTTGGAAATTATCGAAATAATCAATTGACCAATTAATTTTACCATAGTTAACTACCAATTAATTTTATTATAATAGTCATTGACTTTTGATTTTACCAATTTGTTCTACCAATTAAGAAATGACACCTCATTAATTATCGCCGACTCAGCAATACCAAACCATGTGGTATCGCCGTATCGTCAAGTCAGCGATACCTGACCATGTAGTATATCCGGTATCGCCAAGTTTTGAATAATAAAAAACAACCAGCGATACACTTTCAAGTTGGTATCACCGGAGTTGGTAGCGAAAACGCTGGTATCGTCGGATAGGTGGTATCGTCGCTGGAGAATTTATGGAATCTTTTTGGTATCTTAATTAATTCAAATAATAATACAATATGGTGTTCTTTTTTAATGAATATAATTAATTACATTTATTTATCATCCCGAAAACTATATTGTGTGACCTCCCTAAAGTTTTAAAACAATTATTTATTTTAATAAAACCGTAAGATAACAATTTACAAATAACAAAAACACAATTTTTGGTGTTCGTTTCTGACGTCGTTGGGTTCGATACATGGACTCAAGTAATAGTTTGTGCATGAGTTTACAACTAGTTACAATTAAATATGACCACCTATTTCAAAGTTTGAGGAAAGGTAAATTATACATTTATTTTTTTATAGATAACAATTAAGATCAAACACACAAGTTTAGCGTTCGTTTTGGACATAGTTCGATTAATTACAAAGAGCTCACAAAGTAGGGCATACACGTCGTAGTGTGCATGTGTGTGGTTCAACGTTTTTACACTTACTTTCACTCCTTTAACAGCCCCATCGTAACGCGCTAGTCCTAGATCAACTTGCTTATTGTTTTATACGTTTTATGTTTCGTCTGCGTGATTCAATGTTATTACGATTACTTTTCGTTAGGTTTTTTTTTGTTCATTATATATTTTTAATATGAGTTTTTTTTATGTTGGTGGTCACTGGCATGATATGTTAGATGCTATATGGTATGATTTTATATTTCTGCTGCAACGCAAGGGGCTAGATTCTAGTTAATTTTTATTGTTTAACATTTTAAATTCAAAATGCAATTTTTAATGAATAATATTAATTATATTATCAATATAAGTAACATTACAATTAATTTTTAAAAAGATTATTACTGACGATACATAAGTGTCATGATATCTCTGATGTATCTCCAGCGATACACATAAGACACGATATCTTCGACGTATCGTCACATAAAGTTACGTGTTGTTCAAAAGGCAAAAATTAAAAACATAAAAGTCAATGACTATTTAGGTAAACTTAAATAGTCAAATGACTATTTGGGTAATTTTCCCTTTTATTAATCAAGTTAAGATAACTCTTTGAGCATTTTCTCTCTTTTATTAATATTAATTTCAAAATATGATGTTTATTGAATTTTAGATTAAGAATTGTGACACGTTTATTTTTAATTTTAAGTAATATTTAAATATTACTTAAAACCGAGTTGTACGTAATAATTTATAAAACATTGAAATACATGTACGTACAATGGTTTTCTTTTTGTATTTTTTCCCTTTTTACTTTTTTAATGTGTTTTATAAAAAATTGAGCCTTCAATGCGACAAATTACAATCATAAACATTTCAACATGTTATTTTTTCGTTGGATTAATAATAATATGCAAATTGTTAAATCAAGCCTTACTTGTATCACGTTCTTTGTTGCATCACGTTGTTTCGCCACTCCTTGGTTACTCTAAAATTTATATTATTAAGTATTCTTCTTTTAACACAATATTAGTGATTTCATACTTATATAGATGTATTTATCAAAATAAATTACAAAATATAGAAATTGATCATTTGATCCTTTGCCCACCACATCATTATTTTAACAACCAAAATAATGCATCTCATCTATGTTTTAATTAAAATGTTTCACTATCTACTAGTTTACTACATGTAAAACACTATCATATCACTTCTTTCATTACACATGACAGACAATACGACTTCAATTTTTATCACTCGTCCAACTCTAACTGAAAAAATTTTATCTTAGAAAACTTATTTACCAGATCTACTAGTTGTTAATGACTTTTTAAATTAATGACGTGTCACTGGCCCATTCATTTATCTTCGTTACTCAAGTACGAAAGAAATCTATTAGATGAGAATTCTTTATATGAAGCTTTCAATTCAAATTTTAAGAAAATATCAAAACAATAAGTATTTTAATTGACCACGGCGCGCCGAGCGAAGCCGATTGAATGGAGCTGCTTGGCTGAAGAGCTTCGAGAAGAACACGTGTAGGTCGTTGGGAGGTACGTGTGATAATAATAATTTTTCAAAATTTAATTTCCATTTGGAGTCCGCTCACTTGCTTCAATGCAGCTGTAGCGCAATGTTTTGAAATATAGCTACAAGACAACCCTACACTTTTACATTATTTATAATATTCACCTTTGTTTTCTATTTGTGTCTAGTGAAACCCCTATAAACCTTATACTTCATAACACTTGATAGACAATGAAAATTAAGAACATACATATCTACTATATATTTTATCAATGGCATTAGTGAAGTCTTAAGGGGCTCGCGCCTCCCCCCTTCGCTCAGAAGTAGAATTTATGCATATTTCATTCGAAATATTTATAAGTATTGAGTATGACCCTTTTTGATATGGTGGCTGGAAAAAAAATTATGGGTCTCGTGATTTTCGTTTACTTATATCTTTAATTTTTTACTTATATTATTACATGTCTTTTTATATCATTATTAACAATATTAATATTAGCACTATTTTTTTCATTCTTATTGTTTTAGTTACAATATTCCAATTCTAATTTGGTTTTGTTTAATTTTGGTTTTAAGAATGTTATTTTTTAATAGCTATATTGTTATTGTTGTTGTCATTGTTGTTTTTCTTTCAATGAAGCTTCTGTTTTGTTTCATGTGCTAATGAAATGACATATTCGATACCAGTTTTCATAATAATGTGACTATCATCAGTTACATTTTATCTATTGGTTACATCGATAGATATTTTATGTGGTTAAAAATAATACCGTTGTAAATAATTTTTTTAAATATACAAGTTGAATCAATTCATTGTGTAAGAAGAGTTTTCTAGTTTATTTAACAAATGAAAAAGTAAAAGATTGAGAACAAATAAAAATTAAAAAAGTCTAAAAGTAAAATCAAGAAAGCTTGAGGGGTTAAAGAGGGATTGCACCAAGACCCATGCTTTCCGCTTTTTAAGATTTCTTTTGTAATTTTCCTCAATTTGGATATGGTTTTGGCGCGAACTTCGAGGTCATGTTTGGAATAATTTTTTTTTATATTAAGCAGCAATAAATAACTCCATAATAATGTTACAATAATGTGGAATGACCTATTATATTGTATTATTTCGTTCGGGTTTATGTAAATACATGTTATCAATAGGATGCGTGGGTCACACGTATCATTATACGCATATTTTATGAATCTTTTCAAAATGATTTGTTTAAAAATATTACAATAAACTAAAAGAGAATTTGATATGGTTTCTTTATAGTGAAGCATATAGAAATACAACTAAATTTATTAATAATAAAACTATATAAAAAAGACAACAATCATGTCTATTCCTTGTTCCTTGTTAAGATCACAAGCATAACTAACGATTAACTTCTTGTAGTGAGATAAGCATCGACGCTTCTTCTATTGTGAGGTTTACTCTGGTTACGTGATTAATAATCAACAGTAGATTATGCTTCTATAAATGATATGCTTTTTAAGGACAAATCATTAAGGATGAAGGTTATAAGGGGTTGGAAGGTGCCCCTACCCCGTTCTTTTTTTTTTTGTCAGTAGTGTTCCTTTTTGGTAAAATAGTGTTAATCTTTGGTCCGATAGTGTAAAATTATATATATATATCAACTCCGTCCCCCTTAAAACAATTATTTCGCCCCCATCTCCTTATAGGAGTGCCTAAGATCCGTCACTGCATATCATTACTTGTTTTTTTTATTTTTCATTGATTGATATGTTCACTTCATATGTGTCCAGCGAGTAACTTAGTTTACTCATCTTGTTTTGGGTTTTTCTTTAGATAACTAGTTTAGTAGTTTATCGTTTTTCTTTTGCTTTGTTTGAGAGTTTTTTCTCCAGTGTTTTCGTGACCGGATCGGACCGGCGGTTCGACCGGGGATCGGTTCGGTGGGGTCCGGTTCGTACGAATCGTTTTGAGGGGTCGAATCGGCCGGTTCTTCCCGAACTGGTGGTCAGACCGGTTTTGAATTTTTTTATTTAATGGGTAAAAATGGAGTGTTAAACCATAAATTAGTGTATTGGATATAAAAATATAGTTAAGTTTTATACATAACTATAATATATATATATATATAAATTACTTATATTAACTATAAATATAATTAAAATATAATTAAATCCAGTCCAACCACCAAACCAGTACGACGTCCGATTCGACGTTCGATTTGACATCCGATCCGGTTCCAAAAACATTATTTTTCTCCATGCCTCATATCCTTTTTCTCCGTGCCTCATGTCCGGGAAGAGTATAGCGAGTTTTGTATGTAGTATTTTTATTAAGTTATTAATATATATTTTCAAACAAAGTCCCTCTGACCTAAAGGAATATTCTTATTTAACCCGTTGATTTGATTTGATCGATTAAAATACAATAGAATTTCTATTAATTTTTTAGTTCTTCTCATCATTTTTATTTAATGGTTCTTTTCAATATACAATATAGAGTAAATTACAATTTGCAACCTTAATATTTATTCATTTTAACTACTTGCATTTTTGTGGTTTCAAAATTGTCATCTGGCCCCTAACGTTTCATGTTATCTTCATTTGAGTCTATACGTTTCATTTTTATCTCCATTTGAGTTTAAATGGAGCCTTCTCCAAAAGTGACGAAACTACCCTTAATATCATATTTACTTCCACCAGCAGCCTTCTCCAAAAGTGCACAAAGGCATGTGCTTTATCCTCTCCGACGGTCCAATTCAAGTCTGGCGAGTTGATGAAAATAAAGGTGTAGTCGATGTCCTCTTTCAGAGTGAACCCCTTGGCCGCCACACTATCGCACATGTACAGGGTCCTGGCGCCCCAATCTTCCACCGTCGCCGCCGTACTAACCGCCATCTCCTTCATTCAACTCTTCAATTCCCACAAACTAACCAAAATAATATCAGAAATCAAAAGTTAGAATTCCATCAGGTCATATTCCACAACTCAATAAATTCATTCATTCATATACGCCTTTCAATTCTCCAAATTCAACTTCGTTAGTGTTAATCGGGTGTTGAATTGTGTCGATTTTGGTGTTGATTTGTGTTGAAGCGGGAAAATTAGGGGAATCGAATTAGGGATCTAGAAAATCCGATGGCTGATAATATGAACGATGAGATGGTGATGGATCTCGATTTGAACCAAGAGCCATTGGTGGAACCACCACCGCTTACGTCCTTTGGTTACGTATCGTTGTCGAACGAATTGGAGACCACACGCAGTAGAATCGAAGATCGACTCCTGCAGCTTGAAGCGGTTACCGCTAGGGCTAGACAGCGGCAGTGGTGGCGACAGGCGAGGAACAACCCGGAGTTGAGTTGAGTTGGCGACAGGCTAGACAGCGTTGACGGTAGCATCAATGGGTGGTGGGTGTGGTGTCGATGGGTGGTGGTGGACCGGTGGATGTAGACAAGAAGAAGACGTGGGTGGTGGTATTATTTGGTGGAGTGGGTTGTGTTTATGTTTGAGAGAGAGAAAGTAAATATGTGTTTATGGTGGTCAATTGTAACATCTCGTATTTTTTTTTGTTAACTAAAAGTTAATTTTGTTAGTTCTTGTAAGGGCCATTTATGCTATTTATGAAACTTGGTGGGCTATTTATGTATGATTTTTATTTAATTTAAAGTTTATAAATATTATATGATAATAATGTTAATATTAATAAAAGTATAATACTATTATGTAAAAATAATAATAATAATAATAATAATAATAATAATAATTATAATAATGATAATAAAAATAATAATAAAAAGTTATCAAAGTTAACAAAGTTAAAACTTAATTAAGTTCAAGGGGCCTAATTGTCAAATTAGAAACTTGAAATATAAGTTTGGGCTTAGTATAATAGAAAAATCAAAGTGAGGGACCAAAGGTGTAATTTATCAAAAATCAAACCCCCCCCCCCCCTTCTCACCCCTTTTTCCGGTGACCTCGCCGGCCGGACTCCGGCCAAGTCCGGCGAGGCACCAAAACCGCCAAAAACCGATGTTTTTTAATCCGAAACCGTCCCTAAAACGTTCTTGAACACGATTCGATCGCAATCATGGACTTTAATTGGGGTTTAAACGTCGAATGATACCCAATCGAGGGTGTAACCGTAGCTTCTTAAACCCATAACCGTTCGGGCATTAAATCTCAATTATAATCTAATTAATCGAACATGAACGACCATATACTATTCCTAATCGAACTCAGCACTCTATTTCACCTGAAACCAACACAAGCATCACTTTCGATTACCCCTTTTCATCGCAACCTGCAACAACCGTAGGCCACTTTCCGAGCTTGTTAACTTGAAATTATCAGAGGGCTTTTCATCGTGGGGATCACTAGAAGCTTACTGTAAAAGGAATTTGAGTTTCATCAAAGATTTCATCTCGAATCGGTTCTCCACAGTCGCGACCTAGGTCCATAACGCGAGCATCAAATACAAACGAATCAAGTAAGTTAAATACATACATATACTCGATTTCACATGAGGAACAAAAGCCCTAAACTTAATTTGATTGATAACTTCGAATTGATGTTCAATTTGATCAATTGGGGTAAACAAATTCTAGGGTTCTTAAGGATTTGGGGGTTTTGTTTAGGTATGCTTTTTATTAATTTAAACGCGAACACTAACGCGGCTGGATGCCTTGGTTTACTGGTTATGTTACTCCACTCACACACATGAGGTCCCGGGTTCGAACCGGGCACCATCATGTTATTTTTTTAAAGGGTTTTAACCCTTAATTAAATTATAAAAACGTTTTAATACATATAAAAATTATTTTATAAACTTTAAATATTTTAAAAGGCATCATATATTTTCTGTATTTCTCTTTTAGTCTAAGTAATTATTTATTATTTTTTTCTTTCTTGATAATAAAATGGATTACAAAAATAACT